>JACTOM010000891.1:2915717-3456131 GCA_015832385.1 Elymnias hypermnestra
ATAAGAGACAGCCCTTATGACCACCCGATTTCTGAGCCAACTTAACAAAGTTAGCTAATTTTTGTCCCGCCAAGGCACGTAATTCCTCAGAATTGAGGTTACTTGGACTCACCCTCCCCGACGGCGTGTCTGTTACAGACATACCATCCGAATCAACATTAGCATTTTGCCGTAAAACCCGATCGCTAAGAAAGCGGTTAAACAACGCTTCCTCTGCTTCCTCTCTACGCCTTCTGCTTTCTGCTCGGGCCTGGGTAATGCCAGTCCCACGACCTCTCCTAGCCACTTTTTCTCCCATCTGGACAGAGCTTGTCCTACTAGATGCCAAGGAGGCATCCGAGTCAGAAACTTCACTACAATTTTCACAGTCTGGATTTTCTCCCCCCGCTCTTTTTCTTAAACGTGGACTCCCCCTTATTCTCGTAGACCCCCCTCTGCCACCGTCCATTACGACGGGGCTAATATACACCGAACTATATTAGTATGAACCTAAGTCAGAGATGTCAAAAATGAAAATCCGCTTGTTCATAGACCAACTACAACATATCGAAATCATCAATAGGAACAATGAAATCAAAATCAACAGAACTATCAAATCTTACAAATAACAACATACACAACCATATAACATATCAAATCCAACTCTGTACAGAAAATAAAATCAGGAGGACAGAACAATGACATAAACAAACCCACCAGAAAACATTCCCAATAAAATGCAAATAACAGCAAGAAATAAATAAACCCACCCGAAAACAATCCCAGTAAAATGCAGATAACAACAAGAAATAAATAAACCCACCCGAAAACAATCCCAGTAAAATGCAGACTACGTACAAATTCTAAAATGTTAACACGACCTTCGCTTATCGCAACGGTATAAAATGACTTAATATACCGAGCGCACGCTGTCGCCGACCAGTCCGCTCACAACGAATGTTCGAGCGCAACTGAAAAATGTGGTAAAGATGTGCCTTCACCATTTTATGTGTTCCATCCTTGTCAAGGGGAGTGCTAACCGTCTCTCCTTTCAATAGACACTCACTTACCATAAATTGTGATCACAGTCAAGTGCTAACCTGTTAGCAATAAACAAAATTGTTTCACTGACAAAAAAGTTCAAATCTGATGTCTATTTAGCCAAGCCTATTTAGGCTTTAATAGTCCAACTTCCTTAATAGAAACTAGCTGTACTTCTTGATAGGGACCAGCAGTATTAATCATCCATTTGTTACATAATGGGTGACACCCTAAAAATTTGAATCAGACCAATCTTTTATTTATATAATGTTAAACAAGAATTTATTGAAGCAAAAGTTTGAAAGATGTTGAAAAGAGTCTATGTTGTTTTAAAGGAAAGGCAGCAACAAAAGAATATCGTGTACATCATAAATTATATAAAATCAAAATACAATATTTCAATAATACCTTATAATATTGGTGATAAAAAAATAAGTATTGTAATATTCCTCTTACCCAGACATCCTGTATAGAGTTCCCTTACAATTTGACAAGCATGGTAGCAGTCTTGACTGTCTCCACTTGATATACTATTAATAGCCTTTCTCATGAGCTCTCCTGTCAAATCTGAAAGGCCCAACATATAATCTATGTGTGGTAGGAATGTGGTAACCATTCGTTCATTTTCACCATCTTCAATTGTATATTCAAATTCTTTTCGTATCTCAGCAAATGAGATAATAACTTTGCTTTCCATTAAGGAACAAAATGTTCTAGCCTCTATAAATTCTTGGAATCCAGCAGTGACTGCTCTCGAGTATAAATAAGCAGGATGGTGCTCCAATTCTAAGCCTATATTTTTAATGGGCCCAGAAATCAATTTTTGAAGTCGTTCATTTGCTTCTTTGACTGCTTTTGGTGTTGATTCCTCCCTGAAATTTAAGTACACTAAAGATAATAGTGTAGAAATAATTTTTTGTTTTTGTTGTTGTACTTTTATTTATTTATTTATGCACCACTTAACTTGTAAATTAACAATAAACATAAAAATTAGTATACAAAGGACACCTTATCCCTAATAAGAGATCTCTTCCAGAAACCCTACAAGTGGTAGAATTTAATCGAGGAGTGGTGTAGTTATATTAGTTGCTCAGTTCTTATTCATACTATTTCTTAAAAGATTAAATTAGTATTTACATTTGTAAATTCATGCTCTATTTGTTTTTTTTACATAATAACATAAAATTCTAAACCCAAGATTGGATATTATTGAAATGAAATATGTATATAATCTTTACATTTTTTCTGTAACATAGACCCTTGTTTTGTAAAACCTCTCAGTTTCATAAAGATGCTACAGTGCCTACTTAAAGAGCATACAAAGAAAATATTTAAAGTTACACAAAAACAAGAGAATCAACAAAATAAATATCAAATGTTACACAAAAAAATTATATTATTGTAAATACAACTTAACTACTGTATAACAGTAAACTAGTTTTACCAAAATAATTCAACTTTTGAATCATTTAATATGTTTATGATATTTTTATATATCCTTTGACCCTAAAGTAGTTTTTAAATATGTAAAATTTGATTTTCTAAAATTAGTAATATAAAAACTTGTTTAGCAATCTGTAGCATAGTTTTGCAAATATTGATGAACTCATGCTCTCACTCAAAGTACAAATGTACTAATATAATAAGAAAATAAAATAATAAAATAGATGTTAAATTGTTAATTTATTACTTTATATCTTAACCAAAATATCAAATCTTAAATTATTTTATATGCTGCAAGATAATAACATTTTTTGATAAAATGAATTTTAAGGATAATTGATATATTGCATATTTTATTCCACAACCAAAGCACCAACTAATACTAATGTCAAGTATAATATCACTTATTTGGTTAAGTTAATATTTCATGAGGATATACAAATGTGCCTCATTGCTTTAGTGGTCAACTTATATGGCTAAAAATCATGAGTAAAAATTTATATTGCATTTTTTGAAGATTCATTAATTTTCACCTATTTCTCTACAATTCAGTCAGATTAGCTATACCATTTTATTGTACAAATGTTAAAATGAATACTGTTAACATGTATTAATGATACATAACCAATTTTACTAACATTTAAAGAAATAATAATATTTTAACTACATACTTACGTAATAGCTGAATGTAAGAGAAATATTATCCTCTTACTTTCAATTGTGATGTCTCTGGACATCTTTACAAGTCTCTCGTATCTGTCCTGTCGATCATTAAGCTTTTGTGCTGCCTCCTTGAACATTGCTAACACGGGACTGTCAGCTGGTAAGGATGTAGCTACATCTTTTGCAATCGTAGATAAGGTTTGATGGTTATTCCTTGACCGATTTCCACGAAATTTGCCTAGAACAATTGAACGTAAAATAAGTAGCCTATCAGTGCCTTGCGGCAAAACAGGCCTCCTGACTCCTTGATGAGGAATTCTTTATCATATACCCATAACACTGTCCCACTGCGGGATGGCAGACTAAACATATTCCAAAATTACTACAAGGATATTCAGGTTTCTTCACAATGTTTTCCTTCTTCGAAAAGAAAAATGATTAATTTTAAACAACAAATGGCACATTAGTATTTAAAATTAGTGGCGCTTGCCAAAGATTCGAACCCGTGAATCTTACTAAGAATTCACGTGCCTAGTAATTGGGTTATCACAGCTCAAAGAATGGAAGAATCCCGTCGATATTACCTTAAGCACAAGAAATTTAATTAAAGATTTAAGTACCTTGTCCAGACATAATTATTAATTAGTAGTAAAAAAGTATTTGAAATTGCCTTGTTTATAATGTATGTCATATACACACGAGAAACAAAACAAATATGTATCAACTCTTGATCACAGACCATTAAACCAAGGCATTCATTACCTACCCGAGTAGTCTGAGTATTGACCATATTGTAATCTGTGTACTAACTACCCATCTATTTCACCCACAGTACAAAATTATAATTCAATAAATCTAGTAGAATGGTTGGCGGTAATCTAAAACAGAACTGTTCTAATGTCAACATATTTAATTTTAAGGAAATTTTATCTCGTTTGGCTAATGTAATCCATAAACCAAAGGCTATATTATAATTTGAACACCATGTTTATATCACTGTTCAAAGAAATTTTATTATTAAGAATTGGTTATTCCCGTCTCCAAAAACCGGCTATATATATTCCAAAATTCTATTTTAAGTTTAAATTATAACAGATAAAAAGAAATAATAATATGGAAGTATCACAACAAACATATGTACAATAGCTTTAAAATTACCACAAAAAGCAAAATCTATATCCAATATAAATTTAAACAAAATTTTAATTTTAAACCATGTATTAGTGATCTGTTAATTAAGCTATTACTCAGAAAGACTTAGTCTGTGGTAGAAATTTGCTATCAATTCGAAGGTACGTAGGTAAATTCGAAATTGCTTTTCTGAAATTGAATTTATTTTGTGAAGAGTAATTGTAAAATGCTAATAAACTTATTGATTAGATTCAATAAACAGAGACTGACATTTTAATGTAAAACAAATATGTTACAGTAATTCGCGTAGACTGCCCAGAGTCCGCGAATTCCGCCCGCAGCCCCGGTAATCTACTTTTTGAAACCAATTATTAAGGTAACTAATTTATTAGATTTAAGCTTTGTTTTGAAAACTTTTATACATTGTACATATTATTTTTGTTTAAATTTTCAGACAGGATGTCCCAAACTTTAACATTCGGTGACTCATGCGCTCCGATAACATGTCATGCTTGGAATAAGGAGAGAAATCGTAAGTATTCTGAATATTAACACGTCGTATATTTAACACATTATATAAAACCTTATGTATATACTTGTCTTTCAGAAATAGCCTTCTCTCCCAACAATAATGAAGTACATATCTACCAAAAGGAAGGTAGTGAATGGAAACAAACCAATAATCTAGTTGAACATGATATGCGAGTCATGGGTATTGATTGGGCTCCTAACACGAACAGAATCGTTACTTGTTCTGTTGATCGAAATGCCTATGTTTGGACCCAAGGAGAAGACGGGAAATGGTCTACTACTCTAGTGCTCTTGAGGATAAATAGAGCTGCAACATGTGTAAAATGGTCTCCAATGGAGAATAAATTTGCTGTTGGTTCAGGAGCAAGATTGATTTCAATATGTTACTTTGAGAAAGAAAACAACTGGTGGGTATCTAAGCATATTAAAAAGCCTATTCGCTCAACAGTGACTTCTATAGATTGGCATCCAAACAATATTCTTTTGGTGGCAGGTTCCACCGATTTTAAAGTGCGGGTTTTCTCTGCTTATATTAAGGATATTGAGGATCAACCTGGGCCGAATGTGTGGGGCTCTAAGCTTCCTCTAGGCCAACTTTTAGCTGAGTTTCGTTCTACAGGAAGTGGTTGGGTACACAGTGTATCATTTTCTGCTGATGGTAATAAAGTTGCTTGGGTGGGTCATGATAGCTCTATTAATGTAGCGGATGCCACTCAAGGAAAAGCTGTAATTAAACTAAAGACTGAATACCTGCCATTTTTGGGATGCATTTGGATTTCAAATAACTCTCTAATAGTGGCTGGGCATAGCTGCATTCCATTACTTTACTGCCATGAGGGTGATCAAGTTAAGTTTGTTGCAAAACTAGATAATACTCAGAGAAAGGAATCCGGTGGACTATCTGCTATGAAGAAGTTCCAGTCACTAGATCGTCAGGCTCGAATCGAAACAAGCGATACATTTTTGGATTCCATTCACCAAAATGCTATTACCTGCATTAACCTCTATAAAGGTAGTAAAGCAGATGCTGTAAAGCTTAGCACATCAGGCCTGGATGGTCAGCTAGTCATTTGGGATATTGTTTCTCTTGAAAAGGCTTTTGAGGATCGTGTAATGATATAAAACAAAAATGACAAAGTATTTCTTTTATTTATAAGTGATAATAAGTTTGCGAGTTCTGAAATCACCCAAATAAGGAAATGAACAAGAAAAAGCTGTTAAAATGTCACAATCACAGTTTGATCAGTCTAGCTAAGCAAAGAAGAAAATGAATAGCAGTGAGTGATATCAGCCCCCTATATACTAGAAACTTCAAATATACAGGATAAACTATAATTTATAGGTACAACATCTATGAATTTTATTATACAACCTTATTTAACTGCAATAATCAAATAATTTATATAAATTAAACAATAAGTTCACTAAATCCTAATTATATCAATCACTTTTAATACTAGTGAAGTACTGATTGCTGTCGTTACAATAAAATTTAGAAATCCACAAATATTTTATTTTAATTCCCATTCCTCTAACACTTTACAATATAACAGTTTATTGTATTAATTTCCTTAGAGGCTGGCTAGTTAACATTACTCATCAAAGTCATACTTTAACCTACTACACTATAAGGCCATTTCATTTGTTAATTATGTATTAAGCAATTTATTGTGTATTGGAGATAATATTGAAGACTGGGCCAATGCGTATGAAGACACGTCTCAGTACTGAGCGCAATTCTGGCTTTAGGTCGAAGCAAGTAATCTCACAGAGCATCGGGTAGTAACTTGATACGTGCGCCGCAAACTGAAAGAAAAAATCTTGTATATAAAATTTGTCTGTCAAAATTTTAGTTATCGTACTCCTCCGACACGGCTTTATCGAATTGTACCAAATTTTAAATGCGTATTCAGTAGGTCTGAGAATCGGCTACTATCTATTTTTCATACCCTTAAGTGTGGTTTAATTTTTTTTTAATATTTGGACGAAATTTTTTTGTGATACAGCATACTAAAATACATACAACACCAAATTTTCACCTTTCTATCACCAACCCCTATTTTTTAATAGCGATAATAGTAATTAGATTTTGCAAAACAACGATTGCTTTTCTTATATTTATGTAAGTCTAAATATTTAGATTTCCGAGACTTAGAGGGAGGGAAAAAGGAAGATATGTTAGGAATGCAATGAATTTAATTGTCATTAAAATGTTAAGTTTCGAAAATTAATACAAATAATATATTGAAATATCAAATGACAAATTGATAATTAGAAATGCCACGTGTTTTTTGTCAATATTAGAAATGATTGATTAAAGTTTGTTTTTGAATTAAAAATACAAAAGATATTTCATGAAAAATAGTATATTAAATAACGAGTGGCAAATTAAAATGCCACATGTAATTTGTAAATATTAAAACTACCTAACCTTTAATCAAATTCGCATTAAAAAAACGCTGAACATCTTCGTGACGCTAATCACGCGTTTCATCCGTAAAAATTACTCTCATGCGCTAAAAGAAGCTTTACTACAGAAAAAAACTGTAGTTTAACATCAATGTAATACAATTCCAATTCCATTGTTTTTGCATCTTTATTTTTTGAAGTAAACCTTCTTAATACTTTCTCAACTTCGGGAGTAAGCTGGTGAATCCGTGACGATAACGTTAGGGCAAGTGTGATCGAGCGAGGCGAACATAATAAATTTAAATATTTGTAGAAAATTAATATATGCTACTTCTTTTACATGTATAATTTACTATAAGTTATACATGTAAAAGAAGTAGCAGCCCACTAACGTCAAACTCCTGGGCACTGACCTTCCATACACATAAGAGAGAGGCTAGACCCACCAAGCTGCGCCACTGCAGGTTGGCATACAATATTATTCATAAGTAAAATAATATTATTCACATATAAACATATGTTTGTTTTAATCCATTCGTTTGGGCTAAAACGCACTCCTTTCTTTAGATATTAGTTAAATGCGATTTTCAATTGTATAATGTTAGTAGTTTTATGTAATGGGCCCTAAGCATAAAAGGTCAACTAGCGTTTCAAATATTTTTGTAATTTTGATGATTACTATTAATATAATACTATTTAAGTATAATGTTTTAATAGCTATTAAAACATTATTCTTAAAAACATATATCTCTTATAAAATTAGGATTTTATACGAGACTCCTTATCTCCGACTGGGTATTTTATACGTAAGGGCCGTCAATAAAAAAGCTATTCCACATTTCACTTATATATACATACGAAGAAAATAAATGTTAAATGTGTCTGAGCTAATTATTATCAAACAAGTAAATCCAATTACGTCGAACTTGTTTAGATTATGGCGTTATCTATAATAATTTATTTAACATTATAAAGTACTTATTGCTTAGGTAACTTAACACGCTTTAAAAGTATAATTACATGAAAATTAACTGCATTATATTTTTTATCATTACTATTCATGCAAATTTTTATTGCATTAAATGAAGAAGTCCTAATGAATATATTTTGGAAACAATAGATGGTACTAAATGGTTTAAAGTATTCAATGTAAAAAGACGATTGTCAATTCATTCAAGTAATAAATATTTATCTACTCTGATAAATACTGTGTTATTTATTGAAAAAATGGCTTATTTTTGCGTTGTTTATATATCTGTTCCCTCGTGTATAATTTCAAGACTATGGACTCCGAATGAATTCGCAACTAGTCGAGCTAGAATAGATATCTTCGCTACGTGAGTAGTAGAACAAATCTCACAAAAATATTACTTGTTACACGAGCTAGACGTATAAATACGTCGAACGTAAACAATAGCGTCTACGGAGAGGACAAATGACTACGTCATTGAAATACAACATTGCTTAATCTGATATATCCATATTTTCTATTTTTAATTTATTATTTTTCATTGTGCTATATACAAGTAAATAAACGAAAATGTATATGTCAGTATTTTCATTCATCAAGCATAGATAGATAGATAGATAGTATGCTTTATTGAACACCACAAGAGAAACAATAATAATACAACGACTTATCTTAAATAGTTCTAGTGTACAATGGGCGGTCTTATCGCTAGTTAGCGATCTCTTCCAGACAACCCAACGTATAGGGAGACCGTCAGAGAAAAAGGAGTAGGTAGGCGGTGTTAATAAATAAATAGACATACTCATATTACTTAGAATATAAACATGCACAAACACTTATAATATACATAATACGAATACACAGTATAAATATATATATATATAACACAGTTTTATCCATGTCTAAATAGTTAATCAAATAAAAATAAGTTTTCTGTGAAAGAGCTTGAACCGCTAAATGCCACATAATTAAAAAGGGAATTCCCCGGTCAACATGTTAAATAACTACAAGTATAAATTACACAGCCCATTGTGTTATTAATTAATTGCGAACTCTATTCAAAGCAAGTTTTATACTGAACAAATTATATAGGATAACCTGGAATATTTAGATGATAGAAAAACCCTCGATCCGCGAGTGAGGAGGCCTGTGCCCAGCGGTGGGACGTTAAAAGGCTGCTACTTAATTACTTCTTTTTTTAGATGATAGAAAAAATTACATTGAAAACTTACTCTTTCGTCGGGCATTTTGAGGATTCTCGTTAGGATGAGAAGTAATATTGACGTCCAGGCGTCTCTGTGAGCTTCGTTGGTTAATGAACCGAAATATTCGAGTGCTTCACAAGAAATGGTTATTAGGCTTTTTTGCACAGCAAGCCAGTGATTGCGTCGAGCTTCATCACTGTACATTTTAAACAGTATCCGGAGTACACAAGCTAGAGACTGGGTCTCTTGTTTTAGCATATTAGGCTTTACAGATCCTTTGAAGTTAGCTTTCCAGAGCACATTTCTTTGGGTATTGTTTGTATTAAATGTTTTAGCGAATCGATGACTGCACATCAAGCATTCAACGAGTCGTAGCAAATGTGGTGAACTAAGTAACCTGTACATGCCTTGTTCTTCACGCTGACATTCCTGTTCGGTTCCAGGAGTTCCACCTGTTAACTCTGCAGCAGCTAACGCCAGTGTTTCGGCATCTTCTTTCCTAGATGTAGCAGGATAGAAGACGATATTGTCGATCGTTTGAATGAGCTCCAGTTGTACTACACACTTGATTAGTAGACTGTTGAATACTCTGTTAGAGGATTTTATTTCGTCGCCACCTTGTGGTTTTTTGAGAATTCCGTGACGCACATGGGGTGTTTCACCATCGTCATTCTCGTCTGGTTTCCATGTGAGTAAAGTTGTGGGTAGGGTACTATTGAATATGTCTAACATAATCTGACAGGTTTTACTCCAGGTGTCTTCACCGAATTTGGTTCCATTTGATATGACTAGATTTTCCAGACAGTTAGTACCAGACCTTGCGAGTTGTTCGTTATCTTGCTGGACACACCAATGTAATTGTGCATACAATTGTTCTAAAAGAAGTGATCCGAGAACATCAAAAAATTGCGTGAAGACATCTACAATAGCATACAAAGCGTGATTGCATGTGGTAGTCATCCATTCATTCTTCTCCAACTGATGCTCAGGTAATTTCATATTGTCAAAAATTCTAAATAATATATTAAATAAATCTCTCCACCAATGAGGACGGAATGAGTCACCGTGGGTTTTAATAATCTCAAACAGGACAGTTAAGCCTCTTGTTCGTACATCAAGTTTGCATCGGCTTACAACGCAAGATAGAGAAAATAAGAGCGGGAACCATCCACGTAACCATACTCTATCTTCTTCTGGAGCGCCCGGCTCCCCTTCGAGTCCAGCGTGTTCCGCAAACAAGTGTGGGGATGTGCCCACAGCTGTGGCACAAGATCTAACGAGTCTTATCGCTTCCATTGATGTGTCAGGAAACTTGGCATTGCATGCAAATTCAGATAGACATTTTACTGCATCTTGGAATGAATCGATCATAGCTGGAAACTGTTTTTCATATAAGTCTGTTATAATCTTGCCTGTCGTCTGGAATGCTAAGTCAACAATCGCTTCATCTTGATCACTAGCTGCTAAATGGAATACCGAAAATATGTTTTTCCAACCTGACTTTATGTTGGGTGCTTGAGAATTAACCATCTGCGCGATGCATCTTACAACCATATCTCTTATAGTTGGTGAGTTATTTTTCTTCATAATGTGCTCAAATGGCCGCAAAAAATCTTTTTGGAATTTGAAGTTTGCAAATTCACCCTTTTCTATAAACTTCATAGATAATTGACGTAAAGAGTCGACTGCAAAAAATGCTATATCCTCGTTATTACTACAGCCTACTTTATTAAAGTGATCCCCAAGAACTTGCCAAATACGAGACCATTGCAATCGAATACGACCCATATTATAATACGAAATTTCGACTATCTTTTGTAACGAAAACATGCGTGGATTAGTTGGATGACTGAGCTCATCCAAAGATACTTGACAAAGAGCTTTGACAAAATCAACAATAGCATCCCCATCTAGTCTTGTTGATCCTGTAAATATTCTATCCACTGCTACTACAACACTTTGTGAACTTGTTTCTCCTATATGTTCTTTTACACTTGGATCTAATGCCATAAGACTGAACTTAAGCGAATCTGGTTGTGGTTTGATTCCTGATCCAGATAAGAATTGGGGTCGCACTCCAGTTCCAATGAGCTGTGCAAGTTCAAGTTGTGAGATACATTTCACTACATCCAACCAACTGTACCCTAAATAATTTCCATCAGTATGTGCCACTGTTATCAATGTTTTTATTGTGTCAATATTTTTTGCTTTCATTTCTGTTATAGGTGAATTTGCGGTCAGTAATGTAAATCTTGCTAAAGCCTGTACATAGGCATCTCTTTCCAATGACATGTGAAAAATGCAAGCAATGCGAATAGCACACCTTATGCCATCTAAACATAATGAAGCAATTTCAGGATCATCACAATCTTGAAGACCTACTGAAAATGCAGCAAGGAATGGTGTCCAGGCCATTTTAAACATTGGTCGTACATGTTCAACATGTTTAGCTGTAGTAAATGGAGTTTGTACATGTGACACAGACTCCATCAAATTTTTTGCAGCAGTGGATATCTGCTCCATTTCCATATTCCATATAAGTTTACGTTTCTTTTCATTAGCAATCATATGTTTTCCAGGTTTGGAAGTATTTTTCATTTTAATTTCATGACCAGCTATTTCATCATAAATCTGAGATAAGTACTCACGTGGCAGATCATTGTTATCACTTATGCCACTATTCAGTTTGATGTATTGCTCTTTTGTCATTTTATTCTTCACTTGAGGTGAATGTAAATCTGTTGTGAGCATAATTATTGAAAAGGCTAACACATATACTGTGTCTGCACTTGTGAACAAAGTGTTAGTAGGATTGCATTCACAGTAACGAGCAGCAAACTTTTCCATTAATCTGTCAATCTTTTGAGCTTCTCCAGGCAACCTGAAGCCTTCAAGGAAGTGTCGTAAAGCTGCAACAATGTCCATATTAGAAAATTTCATTGAATCAACATATGCATACATTACTTCTTTGGAATGATCATCATTTTCACCTAAATATTCACCAATAAATATTTTGTCAATTCTTTCATCTGTTACCAACCATTCAGCAATTTCTTTTGTAGATGTTCCCAATAAGCCTTGTTCTTGCAGGAAAGTAACTCCTTTCTTTGGCTTCCTGTTAAATAAATCTATGCCTGTTTCCCAAACTTCCTTTTGTTGTTTTAAAACTTCAAACTGTTCAGGTGAATCCAGAGTTTCTCTGTTACCAATATTGCTTGATCCTGTTGAAACAAGACTAAGACTAGATCCCCCATGTGATTTAATGCTCTGATAGTCTGTATCCTCCTTTACTGGTCTCTCTCCTAATGTAGTTTGCATATTTGGATTTATATATAATTCTTTACTCCATTCCACCATACATTTTAATATTGAAACAAGGCACTCAAGACCTCTTATTCTCATAGATTTTTCTTGATTGGGAGTAGCTCCTAGTTCTAAAGCTTGCCTCCCTTGGGCAATTTTAGATACATCATTTACTAATCGTTGGAATAAGTTAGCTGCTGATAAATCACAATCATAGTTGACGTAAATATCCACAACACTTTGGGCATCACCACATATTCTAGTCAAAGCTTGAATCACCATCCATTTGTGTTCAAAGGATGAACTTGATGTCTCCAAAATGTTCATAAAGATTTCTTTAAAGAATACTTCAATTTGTTTTTTTAGGTGAACTTTAAAATTCTGTAGCAAAGCCAAGAATATAGCAAGAGATAGTTCAAAAACTTCTGGTACAGAGCTTACACCATTTTTTGACAATGCTACACAAAGATATTGCTTGATAGCAGTAATAAACATCTCATTGTTTCTAAAAACTGGTCCAGCATTTTGAAGAATGGAGAGAAGAAGATGTAGAGATAGTATTTTGGATCGTAATTCATGTGATTTGGGATCAGGTGTACCATCTGGCAAAGGCTTCATAGACAACTTGCATAAAGCTCGAAAAACTAGGAAAGCATCCTTTTGCAAGACATGAGTGAACTTAGCAGTTACTGAGTTATCATTTTCTGATGCAACATCAACACTTTCTTGGGAAGGAATCCTTGTCATAGTTGTTTCAGTATTGATATGGCCATTGCTCTCTTGAGAAACACTACCATTATCTGATGGATTTTCATTATTTTCAAGACCAGTCTGATTGTATTCCTCTGAATTTTTTTTAGAAGCAATGATTATAGCATTATCTATGACTGAATCAACTATTTGCTTTGCTATCAACTTGGCTTCTAAAATATCATCAATTTCTTCTTCATGTGTAGCAGTTTCTTTTTTTGTCTGAATTGGTTCTTCATCTGTAGGCACATTACCATTGGGTATTTTTTGATGAATTTCAGGTACACTAGGGTTATTTTCAGACTCTATTGCCTGATTTTCCATTTTTGTAAAAATTACATTTAACATTTGTGTAAGTGTAGCTCTTGCTGTTGTTTGATTAATAAGATTTTTGCTAGCTAAGTAAATATTATAACAAGTCCGGACTGCTAGCAGGACGGTGCCTTCATGAACTTCAACATGTTGACTTGTTATAACTGTAAGGAGGGCTTTTATTATTTGAAGTTGGACTCCTTCATCAGTCTGTGGACCATTAAAACAACTACAAATAGTTTCAACAATTCTATCGATAAGCAGCTTCCTAGGTGTAGTAGAATCTGGTATGTTTCCTGTAAGGTGACCATAAGCTATAAGTTTCTGTAGGCAATCTAATGCAGTCACAACTATCCGGGATGCTTTGCTTTGGCAGGCCAGTTCAAATGGAAGAAAGTATTTTTCAGCAGTAATGATGTTTGATGAATCATTTTTGGGTAATGGAAGAGTGCCAGATGAGGGACTCTCCGACAATTCCAATTGTCCTCCATTTTTAAGTTCTGCTTTTATTTCCTCTGTAACAATTTTTATAAAAGTTAAATACACTGAATACAACTAGTTCTTATAAATAAATTCATTTACATAATAAAAATAAGGCAAGTGTCCTTGCTTTCTACATGGTTTCATAATATTTCACAGTTATTATAAAACAAACACTTTAAAAAATATAATTGGTTGTTGTATGATAACAAATTCATATACTTTAACAAACATTTCTTGATGGACATCAAAGGTTTTAATGAATGCTTTGGACAAATCTATAAGCATATGATTATTATGCAAAATACTTCTGATATTATTGAATACTCTCTAAATGGTCAAGGTCATAAATCAATGACATTTTTCATGTGATCTTTTAAGCAAGCTTTTTTGTAATATAACTTAATTAGTGTTGTTGTAGACATAAAACAATATTGACGTCAAGATGTAATCTTTGAAATAAGGTGTCAAAATGGTGCCTTACCAAGAGCTACTTCACACGACTTTTTCAACTGGCTATGATAAGATCGCTTGATGTCCTTATCTGCTAAAATCTTTTCCAAAGCTCTGACTATAAACATTTCTTTAGTTTTAAGATTGGTTTGCATCGTTAGTTTATATTGAATCACTCCATTCGATCCAATCGGAGTCGACTTATTTGCGCGGTGGGTTTGTAGTTGATAAATAGCATTTATATTTAGGCACTGTAATATTGTATTCGTAGATTTAGTTGTAGTTTCGTCAAAAACACTAATTTAACATTACAAAATACTGCTAGACTTGTGATTTCTTTAAATCCATTTCAGCGAAACAGAAATCCTTCGATTCACACCTCATCACAAACATGACAATTGTAACGTTGCGTTCAATAACCAATTTTATGATTTCCCGTATACTGCAATATGTTACTTCAATGAATGGTATACAAATTTAAAAAACTATTTTTTTTACAGTTAATTATTTGAATAAATACTGAAACTGAAATACCTTCTGCATAAAGAGATATTTTATATATTACTATACAGTTTTATCCTGTATAATAAAAGAGGAATAATAAATATTTCGAAGTTTTGAGCCAAAATATTAGTTTGATTTTTTAATAAATTATCAAGTTTTTTTGAAGAAAAATGTGAATTGTGAATAGACCAAAGTCCAAAACTGATTTCAGGTATTAGGCTTAGAATTTAGTCGGTTGGTCATAGTAAAGACAGAGAATAAGGATATTATAATCTGTAACTACGAAATTTAACGAAATAAAAACATTGCCATAGACTAACGTCATTTTTAATATTTATGCTATGGCCAACGTTGTATTGTTGATATAATTTGCGTTTTTTAAAACAGCGTAACTGCTTTACATAGAATTAGTTTATATTCAACCAACAAAATTGCTTCCACAATGACAGTCACGCGGGTAGCAGAGTCCCGCACAGAATTTAAATTAAAGAGCCTTCCGGAGGATGCTATATCTAGTGTAAAATTTGCTCCGAAATCAAATCAATTTCTTTTAGTATCGTCGTGGGACTGTTCTGTGCGATTATATGATGTTTCTGCGAACGTTGAACGACACAAGTACAATCATGAACTACCAGTGCTTGATATTTGTTTCAGGGTATGGGTTTTCATCACACATTTCTAACCTAATTTTTTTACTTAAAGATGATGTGTTTACCAAACTGATGTGGATGCTGTTAGGAGAAATTAAAATTGTCGCCAAAGCATAATTTCAGCAATATGTTCAATGTTGTAGTTGAATCTCAAATCAAAATATTCTTCAATCAAATACAGATTACAAGCTCTTTTAAATAATCAAGTCAGTCCAATGGTAATGAGTTTATTGTCGTTTGGAATACTTGATTCCTGAGAATACACCAGTAAGAAAATCAGTAGCTACACTTTCAATCTTTTTACAATAACAATGTTCTACACACAAAAATTTTCTGAGCCTATATGAAATTGGGTTCAAGTTTGTCATTGAAGCATATAATATAATATATCAGAGGAAAACCTCTGCTATATTATATGCTTGACATGTAGGAGTTTGCCTTATATGTAAAGGTAAATCCAAGGTTATATGCAATGCAATGGTTAGATCTTTAATTTTTTCTCTCAGTATCATGAGCTCCTACATTGTAAAGTTAATTAAAGGAGAGTAAATGTAAAAAGTTACAGATGTCAATTTGAATTATTTTAGGATGCAGTTAATTCACATAGTGCTTATTACAACTTTTTTCTTACATAGTCCTAAGTGAATTATTATTCAAAGATAGAGTTATTTAATAAATGGTAAATGTACACCTAAACTCAAATCAACTTCAATTATTTTGCTACTATTTTTAGGATGCAGTCCACTCTTACAGTGGTGGACTTGACCAGACACTCAAAATGTATGATCTAAATGCGACCAGCGAAACAGTTCTTGGTGAGCACAAAGGTGCAATTAGATGTGTAGAGTTTGCTAATGAGGTTAATGCAGTACTGACAGGCAGTTGGGATGGCACCGTTAAAATGTGGGATAGTAGAGTGCCTAATTGTGTTGGAACATATAATCAAGGAAATGAACGAGTAAGTAAAAATGAACATTAGGTGTAAATTAATTAATTGCAACTACTTCTTCCCTTCTTTTAATCTCTACCCTCTGTTAGCTAATACTCTATATGTACATATGTTGTTTAAAACTCTCATTGTTAATAGATAATATTTAATCCTGCACTCCAAATTTATTGAAGATATATTAAAACTTGTAATGGATGAAACTTGGTTTTAGTACAATATTTTGCATTTTTTAGTAAATTAAAGTTATGAGAAATTATACAGCCTAATTTATACACTGCTCATATGAAAGCTTAACAGTGTCTTTCTATATCTTAGGTTTAAAAAATTCATGCAAAATGGATATAGGAATTAACTTTCTTTTTTTTAAATACAATATGTAATTATTGAAAGTAATCAAGATTTTAATTCTGACCTTGTTATTCAGTAAATCTTGTTTTGATTGCTACTATGGCAGCAGCAATCAGAATACAAGAATAAATGGTACTAAGGCTTTTGATGAAATCTAGTATATACATTTTTGTGAAATAACCTAAAAGATTTATTAATAAGAGTAAAATATGGCATCGGAACCCACATGTTTTCATGGACAATAATGCCCTATTTTGTCACCTTATTTGCATAATATATTATTACGAGTATCTGAATTTATTTTAGGTATACACCATGAGCATTGTCGGTGAAAAATTTGTAGTGGGCACATCAGGTCGTAAAATTTTTGTATGGGATGTCCGTAATATGGGTCATGTCAACCAGAGAAGAGAATCTTCTCTCAAGTACCAAACTAGATGTATTCGTGTATTCCCAAACAAACAGGGATATGTCCTGAGCTCTATAGAGGGAAGGGTGGCTGTGGAATATTTAGACAGTAATCCAGAAGTACAGAAGAAGAAATATGCTTTTAAATGTCATAGGATTAAAGATGGTGGTAAGTACCCAAACAAACTTTTGACATGCTTATTCATACATTAACCCTATTTATAAATACACCTAAAATATACTATATGAAACATTGTATTTTTATTTTCTAAATTGTATCTTATTCTATCATAATTCCTATTTAATACTAGTTTATTTAAAACATTCGTTCTCACTTTAAGTATAAATATTTTATAATTGTAATCAGATGAGTTAACATCAAGTACTGAAGTACAAAATTTTGTACAGCTACAATATAATACAATCTATAGAAAGTTCTCATGAAGACTAGTTCTCTGTAAAGGTTTAGTTGAGATATAAATTGAATGTCTATATTTTATATTGCTGACATCTTACTATTTATATGTCGGAGAACAAGAGAGACGGAGAAGAAGCATAAAGTACAGGGGTGTAGGGTTCTCTGCCGACATCAACATTAAATGGATCCATTATTTAATTTCTTATTCTGTGGGCGTTCGTGGGTAATGTTGGTGCAATCAAACACTTTGATAATTAACTCGGATTATAATGTTCAATCACTTAATGTTCCCGATATAAATTTACACAAACTGATTAACAAGAATAGCTAGGAACGCGACAGTTTCAATAGTCGACCATTCCGGCCGACCGCCACTCGAGAACTGCCGAGAGACGCGCCGGACCGCCATTTATTGACTCTGCCCCCAAGCCGATACACAGATGGCGCCAGCGTTCCGCAGACTCTTGCACTCCGACATACATATATTAAAGTATTAGTATTAAAAGCCATGATGGCCTAGTAGTGAGACATAGGGAATCTTGTCTAGAAATTCAACCCTGGGTATGGACGTCCAAGTTTGTCTTTATAAAAATTAAACTAACATGCTTCATTGTGCTTTTTGGTGAACGAAAACAGTCTGAGGAATCTTGTATATCCCAGATGTATTTATGGGGAATGTGTAGCCTGTCAACCCACAGTAGAGCTAGTTAGACATTTAGTTGGTCTATATTCTAAGACCCTCTTTCCTATGAGTGAGGAGGCCTGTGCTGAGCAGTGGGACAATAATGGACTGCTACTTACCATAACTTATGTTAGTTAAGTATAGGATTTTTCATAATAAAATTTGGTTCTTAGATTTGTTTAAATCTTTGCAGGTCTAGAAAAGATTTATCCAGTAAATGCAATCAGTTTTCATTCTGTTTACAACACTTTCGCTACTGGTGGTTCTGATGGTTATGTTAACATATGGGACGGTTTCAATAAGAAGAGACTCTGTCAGTTTCACAGGTTTGTATATTGTAATTCTTAATGATTTAAGTTTAAGACTATTATATTATATATTAGCTAGTATTAACTTCTTTATTAGTATTTAAATCTACAACTGATATAATCTGGTTCATTAAAAGTAGATCATTTATCTATACAATAGATATTTTATGAATGCTCATAAAAAACTGTTTTACTTTGTGGTTCATGTTGTAATATCTGTATAGTTAAATCCTTTAAATTGTTTCAAGAAGTGAAGATGTATTGCAATTAAAATGTTGATATTTAATATGAATTTAATTATAAATAGGTAATAATTTACAAAATTGTTAAAAAAATCATTGGTCACCATGTTTGTGACGTTGTCATGTTATTAATTTAGGTTATATGATTGTGTTTATACAAAAGTCGTTTAACGTTCATAACACTTTGTTCTACCGTGAGGTGATATTAACATTGTGACTTTAATTATACTGAAAAAAAAAATTGCTTTGTCAAAAACTTATAAATGATAATATATTAACTTATCACAATTGTTTTTTGAAAAAGTGAATCGATTTAGTTTGAGTAATAACAAAAAAGTTCAGTTTAATAATGTGGCCCAATAAATTACATATATTTTCACATTTCCATGAATTTGGGTACAGCTAGTATATTTATATGCGAGTGAATCAATTACTTATTGTATATTATTATATTTAATAATACATAATAAGAAAGTTCCCCCACTTGTTTCCCCTGCATTTTATTTCATAGCACTTTCATATTAGTGTATAATTGCTCAACTGCAAAATGTATATTATATTATGTGATATTAATTTATCATATGTATTGGTTTATATCAATTGCCCTTATATATAAAGAGTCAAGCTTCTTAAGACAATGTTTCAAATATTGTATTTTTAAGCACCATGTTTGGTCTTCCAAATTACTTGAATGCAAAAGTTGACTGTTTATAAGCTAATATATATATCCATTAATCAAGCTAAGTCATGGTATTTAAAATCATATCATTAGTACAGCAAAGAAATAATTAATCTTTGAAAATTAGGAGTTTATACTTGACTTTTTATATATAGGGCCCATCTATGTGTTGCTATAAAAATATTGTTATTTATAATTTAAGGTACAATACAGCAGTATCTTCTTTGAGCTTCTCTCATGATGGATCAGCATTGGCGATAGCGTGTTCCCAGCTTGATGAGACACAACTGGAAGACCCCAAACCTGAGGATATTATCTACATCAGATATGTAACAGATCAGGAGACCAAGCCTAAATAATACAAGGACACACAGCAACTATGGCTTTATAGAAAAAAATAACAGTGCAGATGTATCCAAAATTTGTTCAAGAAATCTTAACAGAATGACAATATTTATAAATTAAATTTTTAAATTGATACATAGAAATAAATAAATTTCTTAAGTTCCAATGTTAGTTACCATACTTCTCCGAAAGGGCTTGACCGATTTTTATGTGATTCTAAATCGGCTACTACCTATTTTTCGTACCACTAATTATTGGTTGTACCCCTGAAATTTAAAGAAACATTTTTTTGACTTTTCTTTATGATGTGGCATTAAAAAAATACATATAACACTAGTTTTTTACCCTTCGGTCATCAACCCCTATTTTTTAATAGTGATAACAATGATTATCTGGAAAAACAATGTTTGCTGGATCAGTCAGTAGAAATATATATATTTGGTTAAGAAAAACGATTTATTTCTATGTATTTTAAAGCTTAATTTGAAATTAAATTGATATTTGATGCGAAAAAAGATTTTAAAAAATCTTTTTAATCTTCATATAATATACCACGAAGTCTCTTCCACTGTCTGTTCGCATAGATCTTTTAAACCATTCGGATTGTACCAATAGATATACTGATTTAAGGGGTTACTTTATATGTACCATATATACATGTTTTGTATACTTAAAACACAATCGAATAAATTGTATATCTTAAAAAGATCGATAAAAAAGTCTGCGATATTATATATTTGTCTCTAAAGGATAACCCACAGTAACCATTTTTATCTTTTACATACTACAAGAAAATGTGTTATTTACCAAGCTATTTTATAGAAAACAGTATTATTATTTATCTAATAAAATATTTTAAATACGTTGTATATTATATGTAGATTAAAAATGCTCTTAATAACATTTAATGAATATAGATGTCTTGGGAGATATCAGAGATATAGAAAGCGGGGTCGCAGTGGTTGGCGGGCCGTAAGTTTACTCTTAAGACCCACATTTTAGTAGACGCAGACGCAGTTGCGCTTTGGTTTTGATTTGTTTTATGGGATATATCTGTGCCTTGTATTTGACAAAAGGGGTAAAGCCATAATAAACCTATAGTAGAATGATTGATGAGTGCAGCACTGTCTCAGTAGTTTTAAGTGACGTGTATAATAATTAATAAGAAATAAATAAGTTAACATTTTAAAAGTTGTTTTGTTTACTTTTTTTTATAGAATAGATTCGGCAAATAATAATGATAAAGAACCATATTCATCAAATGTACAAACATTGACACCTTGAAGTCATAGGAGCTATTTAAAAATATCTTAAAATATTCAATTCGGATTCAATTCGTATACAATTCGTATACAATTCGGATTCAATTCTTTTCAATTTGGATTCAATTCGTATACAATTCGGATTCAATTTGGATTCAATTCGTATATAATTCGGATTCAATTCGTATTCGATTGGGATTCAATTAGTATTTAATTCCTATAGAATTCTTATTCAATTCGGATTTAATGGTAATCCAATTTTTTTATACCAGTAGTATTTTATAGCACTTCAATTGTCGAATATAAGTTTTTCTACACATTAATTCCAATGCATGACTGATGATATTAATATAATCGAAAAAATATATCATATAACAACGAAAAAATTAGGGGTGTGCAAATATTGTTCGAATCGAATCGAACAACATTCATTCCAATAATTATTGAATAATTTCTGAATTAATGAAAGATCTCTGGATTTTCAATTGTTTCTATTTAAATAATTTAAATCGTGTATCGAAATATCCGACTTACGAATAATATACTTTACGTTTAAAAAATATTTAGGAATACCTTGCAGTTCGGCTGAAAGAGAAAGATTATTTTCCACTGCTAGCGATGTATCTGATAAACGAACTTCATTATCAGCCGATTCACTATTATATTTATTATTTTTAAATAAAAAATTGTAGCAAGTATTCAAATGTATCTTTTAGAATACTGTATTTGCTACTTATAATTTCTGTTATTTCTCTTGAAAATAAAAAACTAAGTATAACAGTTGTTCTATTTCTGTAAGTATATTTCATGAGTTTAATCAAATGTATATGTATATAGACATAAATTTATAATCCTGAATTGAAAATACTCGAAAAGTTACTAAAAATTTAATAATTTATCAATGATTCTTATAAAATTAAAAAAAATCTTTAATCCTTTAGCTATACAGTGATGTAATTGAATTTCGGCAGGAGGTATACAAGTATATACTACACCAAACTGTATAAGGTTGTCTGGAAGAGACTGCTTGTAGCAATAAGACCGCCTTTGCACGCTATAATTATAATAATAGGTATCTTAGTTTATATGTCTTTTTATATTGTGTGCAATAAAGTGTTTTCTCTCTCTCTGTATCCTCCGATTTTGTTATCATTCTTTCTTTTTTGCCTCCCATGGATACGATTTTAAAGACGTATTCACGTCAAAAACGAATTTACCCATATCTCATGGGATCATGCGAGTGACAACTTATATTAAGGTTACACTGTATTATAGCTTCCAATAATTCATGTATACTGTGGTTAAATGTATGACAAATTAAGTCATAACTAATACATTCTCTAAGCTAAGAGTAGCGGTAACCGTAAACACTTTCAATTGCACTTGTTTAAAGATTATGTTATCTTCGTCATTCATCTTGTAATTTTAATGATTACAACAAACAAGGAATCGTTTTCCATTAAATTAGCGAAATTGCTTCCTTAACAAACAGCTTTATAGTATCCACTTATGTCGGGAGTCAATTATGAGTGGGGGAGGAAAATAGCGTTCGCAAACACCACGCCATTACACCTATCTTACAACAGTTCTAAGAAAGCTTTAGGTGGTCTCAAACAGATGTATTGTTTGAACGTCAATTTGGTTCGAGCAGGCTTTATACCAACAACGTTAAAAGGTTTAGGGATTATTGTAGAATAGCTACTATGTCATAAAACATAAGTTCACATTGCAATACATCATTAAATTTGTCAGATTTCCGCGCGCTTTCAAATTTAATTGCTGGATCCTGCGCGGGCGCAACGCTTGTGTATTCGCAAAATGTGTTAATTTGAAAACGTTTGGAATACGGTTTAATACTTGCTTATATGGCGTGCAAATTCTTAGCCCGAGAGTGCTTTTAATTTGTTCTAAATCAATCTTGACTCATCTCAACAAATAAAGCCACCTGAGAAAATTTCCTACACAGATTTTATTCGCTCGTATTATGCTCTCGTGTCTTCATCGGTGTAAATTCCTTTGTATCTATTCTTCCGACGATTTTCTAAAAAAGACGACAAATAAGAAAGCTTAGTGTATAAAATGAAATGCTAAGGTTAGTTTTTAAAGCGCGACGGATAGTTCTGAAATCGTAAGAAATGGCTTAAAATCTAAAATTACGTTTCCTTTGCTACCTAAGTTAGAGCAATTCATCAGCACCATAGATTTTTTGGCGTCTAAGTGATCAAAATCAAGCTATACGGCCATATACGGTGAAGATTTGATAATCATATTTTCAAGAAGTGCCTTTCCATGACTCAGAAAAGGAGCGGAAGGCCGAAAATCACATGGTTGTAAACGGTCCATAAAGACGTTTTTTTTTGTCGCTGGGAAATTCTTTTAAGCACCCCTGGACGGGAATGTGAATCTCTGACACGTCAGAATACCTATAAAAACCCAGCGGAAAACCCTCAATATCCTTGGGTAGAGAGCCAGAGGTTCGCGTACACAATCTGCTCTGGCACCCCAGATGCAAACGACTCATTTCTATGACTCAGGTAGGGGGCAGGAGATGCATACCTACGCATCATGTGTCCCGACTTCCTTAGTCTGAGCGGTGGAACGCTGTCAGCATTCTGACTCAACCTTTCCCATGCCTTCTGCAGCGGATTAACAGATTCACAAAAGGCGGCAACTGCTCTTCAGCTCGTCTCGTTAGCAACCATTGCGTCAAAAAATCTAGCTAACGAGAGATTCCCTCCGATCAGCGACACCAGGACCTGTCGCTGAGTTCTCAGGCGGAACACGTGGTCTGCCAAGTTTATGGCGGAGCCACACTCCTGGCAGACGGTTGATTTCTTGCAGTTGACATTCTGGTGCAGGATTTTAACAAAACATCTAAGTCGGGGCAATCTACACCAGTCTGTAGGAGAGCAATCTGTACCCTCTACGAATCGTCACCACTATGGCCGTTTCCACTACTCCGAAATCTCCTTTCTACCGCCGGAATAATGCTCTATCCGAAAGAACCGTAATCCTTTGAGTCTCGTCGCCATTAAGCAGCCCGTCTCTTACTCTTGCATCCGACCTGCTCTAGAAGGCGACTGCAAGAACTTCGGTCCGCAACTCCCATGAAGTATCACCTGCCAGAAGGTTTGCCGCCGTCCATTACACTGTGTGGTACCTCCGTATCGCTCTGACCTCTGTCACTCTTTACGTCTTCCGTAAAAGGGTTGTTTTTGGAATTGCCAGAGCGTCGTCCATAGAAACCTGTAATAAATAGGTTTCGCAAAAGTTGACGTTCTCAATATATGATCGGGAAAAGACGAGGCCGATGATGACTACGACAGTTAATAAAGGCTTTGAATTTCCTAACAGTCTTTTCTGTAACCTCTTCTGGGAGTTCATTATAGAAAAATAAACTTCTTTTGCCATTGTATAGTTTAAAAAATTGTATATAGTGTAATAGTGTTAAAATTTATAACAAATAAAAACATTTATATTACGGGATTTCTTTTGAATTTGTTATTGATGGCATATTAACAACAGGCAACTCAACTAGTGTAGATAAAAGCCTGATTTATGTTTATGTTTATGCCGTGTGGTGGGCAGAAGTGAAAACTTCACAAAGGCAATACATACATACATAAATACATTTCTGGCAAACTCAGTCGATGAGAGGCAATTTTTTTTTGAGTATAAATTTGTACTGTAGATTACGTTTTCGATGTCATATCCGTATGTTTCATCGTTTTAGATAATCTTAATACTAACAATTGCATCTTAAAATATGCATAATTGCATTGGAATGTACCATTAAGTTAAAAAAGTTTTCACTTAAAAATCTCTTTAATTGTACAAATTATTGGAAGCCGGGACTCTCGTGATAAAAGCGAGTAATTTGCACAGTTATACTATCGCGGTCTTGTTATATACGACTTTAATCTTGTTAACAGTACTTGAACTGTGGTTGTACACATGTAGGAAATGAAAGACGGTGCTATGCGTGTTCAATTTGACCCGAGCAGATCGTAAAGTGGTGCGTGGGTGGTACCTCTTCACCACTATAGATAAAGACGATTGTTATTTCTATGCTTGTTCATTAACTTTTCTTAATAAAGCGTTTGATTGCTTAACGCGTGTAAGCACTTCATCTTTACTATTATTTAAATCTGTAGATTCCGTTTGTACATTTATTTTTATGTTTATTACAGTTGTGTGTTCGAGTAAAGATATACTCCCAAGCAAAAAGTTTTCGTTCCGATACCATGTAATATAGGAACTATGGAATTAATACTTCTGAAGTTGATTATACGGTTGGTGCGTTACCATTTTATACTATACTATCACTTTCCACCTGGTGATATGACAGTTAAGCGTTAACCTGTACCATATATAAACAAGAAACAAAAAAACTCAGTGGTAACTTACATGAAGAAGATTTTCGGAGCATTTATTGTGCCTAAGTTTAGTTCCATGGACATAATTAGTAAAATTTTGAAATTTAAAGCTCGCATAAAACATTTCTAATTCCTTTGACCACGCAAGCGAAATCGCCTGCTGTACCTAGTTGGTTTATAAATGTTTAATTTGCATTGATTTAGTGTATTTTATGTAACAGATTTGTTAATATGTTACTAAGTAATTTATACTGTTATAAAATTTCGTTTAATAGCTTGATTGTTAAATCAGGTGAGCGATACAACGTCTAGTTTAGCTTTTTACTTTTGATTTTATTGTTAACATAAACCAACCATTATCAGTCGTCGGACAATGTTAACAATCACCTCATTTTATAGTCTAAGCAAGTCTAGTCTACTCGTTAGTCTCGATCCGAAAACTCAAGATCTGATTTGGCAAATTTTCGCTCTGAATTATTTGTAGAAGTCCAGAGAAGGTTTAAAAGTTGAATAAACGTGGAAAAAATGCTTGGAATATAGTAAAAACAATAATTTCGCTTTCCCTTAAAAAATATTCCTGTCTCATTTGGTATTCGTCCCGTTGTTTAGAAATCAATCATATTTAAAAGTCGTTCGGAAATCTAATTAAATTTAAAAGTGAAGGTTTTTTAAAATATTTTTTGGTTTTGAATGTCAAACGTTCGATATTCGTTCCGCAGGCGCAGGACCGACGGCTTAACGTGCTCTCCGAGGCACGGGGGTGGATCACACCGCCAACTTCCCAACTTCGGGCAAATATTGAGAAAATCTTAATAGAAAACTCAATATCGACTTCGAATTGGTCCGACTCAATATCGATTTCGAATTGGTCCGACCCAGGACCTTATGTCTGTAGTCGAACATGCTAACCACTAGACTAATGAGGCAGTTAAGCAGTTAGTCGCGCACATGCTTTATGCAAATTTAAGACTTATCCGGTTTTCTCATCTCATGATGAGAACTGATTTTTTAGAAAATGGAATCCTTTGACGAACACCACCTTTCATTTAAAAAAATCATCAAGATTGGTCAAACATAAAAAAAAATACTGACGAATTGATAACCTCCTCCTTTTTTTGAAGTCGGTTAAAAATGTCTGATCGCAACTATAATAATTTACTTTTTTTACTAAAGTTAATATATTCTGTAATTATCATTGAGTTTTTTTATTAATAGGTTCTGAGGCAGTACGAAGTTTTCGGGTCAGCTTATATTAAATAAATATGCTTTGATAGAAGACCAAATCATCGCTTCAACTGATGGACGTCCACTGCTGGACATAGGTCTCACGTAATGACGTCCACAAGACCCGATCTTGCGCCTCCTGGCTCCAGCGGCTATCGGCGACCCTCTTTATATCATCGGTCCACTTTGAGGGGTATCTGCCTACACTGCGCCTTCCGGTGCGTGGTCGCCACTTCAGCACCTTCGGCCACCGACGTCCTTCGGACTATGTGCCTCACCCATTGCCACTTCAGGTTCGCGATTCGTAGGACTATGTCAGTGACTCTGTTTCTATTACGGATCTCTTTATTTCTAATTCGATCACGTATAGAAACTCCAAGCATAGTTCTCTCCATCGCACGCTGAGTGACTCTGAGCTTCCGCGTGAGGTCCATAGTCAGCGACCACGTCTCGTACCATATTTTAAAGTTTCGTTTTCTATTAAAGCCGTTATTTTTAAAATGTTCTTTATTGTCGTTTGTTTTTGTAATTATTTTATTGACATTGGTCCTTAATTGGTGTTCAAATTTTCAGATTAATTAGACCTTTTAGATTGTACAAAAATCGAGTTCAAAGTTTCCTTTACATACACATTTAAATAAGCATTTTTGATAGTTTAAGTTAAAATTGAATTCTAAACTTAATTACATCAGTATCTATAGAGAATACATACTGAATATCTTAAAGATAACGCATAGTTATAGTGTCACCATATTACCAAGTTTATATTAAAATTTAAAAAAAATATAAAAATAAATATGCTTCAATATGAGGGTAAGAAATAATTTTTATAATTAGAATATAGTGATTAACAAAGTATTCATATTGTAAAAAAGCATTTTGTTTACGTATAAATGCCTCATTGGTCTGGTGGTCAGCTTATTCGGCCACAGAGACGAGGTCCTGAATTTCTAAAATCGATATAAAAGTTTCCCGTAAAGAAATTCTTAGTATTTGCCCGATGTTGGAAAGTTGGCGGTGTGCTCCACCCCCGTGCCTCGGAAAGCACGTTAAACCGTCCGTTCTGGTCTTTCTCCGGTAGTAATAGATTGCACTCTCATCGGACTATGAGAGTAAGGCAATAAAGAATAGTGCATTCTTGTGTTAGAGCATACACTTGTGTACCAAACCTGACAAACCACGGTGGAGCAGCTAAGACGGTCTATGCTCTAAAATGAGTGAAGAGGCCTATGCCCAGCAGTGAGACAGTAACGGGCTGCTCCTTACCTTAAGGTTTATTTTTTTAATTCGTTCCAATTAGTTTCCTATTAAAGCATTTCTTTTGTAGTTTGTTAAACTATTAGTTATTTTATATCATTTAGTTCAATGATTTGTTTAAGCGTAATTTCTTATGAAGTGAAACTTCTTTAGGTGCATGAGCGTAAAATGTTTATGTTCAGCGTTTTTTATGCTAATTTGATTGAAGGTTTGGTAGTTTTAATATTTATAAAAACGTGGCATTTTAATTTGTCACTCGTCATGTAATAATTTAATACACTATTTTTCATAAAATATAAAAAATAAATTAATAAATTCTCTTTTCAAAATTCAAAAACAAAATTTAATTAATGATTTGTAATATTGACAAAAACACGCAATATTTTTATTTACCATTCGTCATTTGGGATTTCAATAAATTTTTTGTATTAATTTTAGGATCGTGGCAAGTGGAAGGATGTAGTCTCTGCCTACCCCTATGGGAATGAGGCGTGATGCTATGTATGTATGTATGTATTTTTGACATTTTAGTGACAATTACATTCCTAAAATATCTTCCTTTTTCCCTCCCACTAAGTTTCGGAAATTGAAGTTTAGTTTTATGTAAATATAAACAAGACTTAAAAATTAGTTTGCTTAAGAAGTTTCACTTCTGACAAGTGTACTTTGTACGCACGCATTTTTAATTTTAGTTTATTTAACACTAGTAAGACGAGAAATTCAGTTAACCGGATTATTTGATTCTAAACCATTGCCGTAATGGTTCAAATAAGACTAGACCTTATGAATTACCGTCCTATCTATGTATTTATTTATGTAGTACAATAAAATTGAGATATCAGTAGAAACAACGAGGTTATAACATGTGTTTCATTTTTTAAAAATATCTTACATTCTGCATATAATATGATTAACGATAAATTGACAAAGCATTCATATATTTTTCTTATATTGTTTTGTAACAAAACATAGACCGTAATACAATAGTTTTAGCACCTTTTTGCACTCGTCAACGAGTCAGTTCGGACGATCTTTTTTCCGGGTATCTGCAAAATGTGGAACCAACTTCCAGCAGCATTGTTCCCGCAAGACTTCCACATGCAAATGTTTAAGAGCCAATTGAACTTCCATCTTCTCGCCCGGCAGCGCATCGGCAGCTCCCCCAGCGCTGCAGGTGTCCATGGGCGGCGGTGATCACTTAACATCAGGTGACCCGCCAGCTCGTTTGCCTGTTATAATTATAAAAAAAAACCTCCGTTTTTTTTTTCGCTTGGTGATAAATACCTTCTAGACGATAGAAAAAGTAGTGAAAATGGATATTTTAAAATATATTAATATTTTGTTAGTCCTAATAATAAACTTGATCTTAGGTAAACCTTCTTCTATATCAGTTGCATCCCTTATCAATGTAAATGGATATTCTCGGTTTGAATTGCGATAAACAGTGTTTTCGTGCCTATTTATTTAATGGGTTTCAATTAACAAGTAGCGAGTGGCGAAGTTTTCATTTGTTACCGTCTGAGTGGAGTGGACACTTAAGATAACCTATATTGCAAAAGGCTTTATTGCTAAGTTTATTTCTTTTTTCCCTTCAACTATACTGGAAATAGATTTAGCACAGCAGATTAAATAAATTATTATCTGTAAAGTGTAAATTGTATAAGATTTTGTTTTACGACACCAAAATCAAAAGATGATGCGTCAGGATATGATTTGGAATAGAAAAAACCCCTTTTAGCCTCATTTATACAAATGATGAATCTATGATGAATGGCAATATTTTGATAGATAGGGAATAAGTGGAAGAGGTGAAAGAATTAGTATACTTGGGATCTAAATTTACAAAAGATGGAACATGTGATAGTGATCTTGAAAGGAGAGTGAATGCAGGCAATACGGTAAATGGTGCTCTGCAGGCCTTTATGAATAGCCAGATGTTGTCTCAAAGGGCCAGACTGGCTGTGCATGCTGGAGTGTTGGTGCCAAAACTTATTTATGGTAGTGAAAGCTGGGTATGGAAAAAGAATCACATAAGTAAAATAAATGCGGTAGAGTTGAGAGCGTTGAGAAGAATGAGTGGATTTAAACTCAGTGACTGAGTAAGAAATAGTGTGATAAGAGAACGTTGTGGTATAAAAGAAGACGTAGTGACTAAAATTGAGAAAAGTATGCTTAGATGGTTTGGGCATGTAGAGAGAATGAATGAAAGGAGACTGACAAAAAGGATTTATGAGTCTAGAGTGAATGCGAAAGTTGGATGGGGAAGACCAAGGCGAACGTTCCTGGATCAAATCCAGGAGATTTTAAATAAGGGCCAGGTATTCTAAACGGACGCACTTGTATGAAAGGTTTAATGAGAACGATAGAAGCGAAGGATCGTGGTAAGTGGAAGGACGTTGTCTCTATCGACGCCTATAGGAATCAGGCGTGATGCTATGTATGTATGTGTATGTATACAAAAAAAATGACCTACAATATACACAATTGAATATAATAATGGTTGTTTTCTTATTGTCAATGTTAACTGTGGACTTGAAAGTATAATTAATTCTTAATTTTGTGTTCTGGGTCAAGTAAAATTGTTCTAATCGTCTTTACTATTTTATATTGCAATGTATTTTGTTTCATAAGAGATCTACATAAATATACATATGGAACAAAATCATAACTAATATGCGTGGGCGCATATTAACGAGTTCTCGTTATTTTGAATTATTGTACGTTGGTGAATTATTCTACTGCACTCGGCGAGACTGTTACATAAAAATAACAATTGTTCATAATCGAGCTCTCTTACGGTTACCATATTATTTTAATAAATATGGGATACGATGAGACAACATCCAAAATAAATTTTAGATATATTAGTGTAAGCAAACTGATGCAATATAATTTTAATTTTTCTGTAAGAGTATATAATATGTTATCAATCTTCAGTAGCTTGATTCAGATCAGTTTTACATTAAAAACACGCTTCAATAAACATAAGTCGTAAGATACCTAAATTATTCAACACCAATCTAACTCCTCTTAAGTTCATTTAATATCTACTAAAGCAAATCAATGAAGAAAAATATTCTCACTTACCATTTTCTTTCTTACTAACCAAGAACTTTACAGGACGAATTTTCTTACTGACCAGTATAATATTTACTCTGAGGAAATAAAGTTCCTATTGATAAATATTTACAGCTTCGCTAACTAAAATATTAAACACTAAATACCAAAAATATAACTTAACTGCATATATTCTTAAGGTTTTGAATTTTAATTAATTTTAAGATTATAAAATTAATTTGTTAAAAAAATTCAGTTAAAACTGCGTGTGTACAAAGCACACTTGTCAGAAGTGAGACTTCTTTGCCAAACTAATTCTTAAACCTTGTTTATATTTATACAAATGTAAAACTTTAGATTTCCGACACTTAAGAGGGATGGAAAAGGGAAGGTATATTAGGAATTTAATTATCATTAAAATATTAAAAGTGTCGAAAATTAATACAAATTACGACGACGAATGACGAATTGGAAATAATAATGCCACGTGTACGTTGTCATTATGAAAAATTATTAATTAAATTTGTTTTTGAATTTAAAACTTAGAAAAGAAAATTTTGATATATTTTTTTTTATGAGAAATACTATATTAAATCACGAGTGGCAAATTAAAATGCCACATGCTGTGGAAAGTGAAACTTCACTTTAGGCGCATAAGGGTAAAATTTTTATGCTAATTCGTTTGAAGGTGAGATAGTTTTAATATTTACCAATAACATGTGGCATTTTAATTTGTCACTCGTTAATTAATAATTTACTATACTGCTTTTCATAAAATAAAAATAATTAATAAATTCCCTTCTCTAAATTTTAAATACAATAACAAAATTTAATTAAGAATTTCTAATATTGACACAAAACACGTGGCATTTTTATTTTGAAATTCGTCGTTTGAGATTTCAATAAATTATTTGTATTCATTTTCGACTCTTTTTATAATTGAATGACAATTAAATTCCTAACATATCTTTCTCTTTCCCTCCCTCAAGTCTCGGAAATCTAAAGTTTTAGATTTGTATAAATATAAGAAAGACTTAAAAATTAATTTCCCAAAGAAGTTTCACTTCTGACATGTGTACTATGTATGCATGCACTTTTTTTAACGAAATTTGAAACGTACTTTAAAATTGGTATCATTTTCTTTTCAAAGGTTTGTTGTATATTCATGGATAACTGTTAGACAGATTTAAAAGAAAGTATGTATGGGTTAAGAATTAATGAATTACTCATCAAATGTTTACTTTACGCTGATGATCAAGTAATACTTGCATCATCTGCTAATGAGCTACAGGTGATGGTAAATATTATGAATAAAGCTTTGAAAGGGAAAGGAATGAAAGTGAATGTAAACAAAACGAAGGTTATACTTTTTGAAAGAGATGAATTTATGACGAATGGCAATATTTTGATAGATAGGAAACAAGTGGAAAAGGTGAAAGAATTTGTATACTTGGGATCTAAATTTACAATAATGGAACATGTGAAAGTGCTATTGAAAGGAGAGTGAATGCAGGAAATACGGTAAATGGTGCTCTGCACGCCTTTATGAATAGCCAGATAGTGTCTCAAAGAGCCAGACTGGCTGTGCATGCAGGATTGTTGGTGCCAACACTTATGTATGATAGTGAAAGTTGGGTATGGTAGAAGAATCACAAAAATAAAATAAATGTGGTAGAGATGAGATCGTTAAGAAGTATGAGTGGGTTAAAACTGAGTGACAGAGTAAGAAATAGTGTGATAAGAGAACATTGTGGTATAAAAGAAGATGTGGTGACTAAAATTGAGAAAGGTATGTTTAGGCAAAAGACAAAAAGGCTTTATGAGTGAATGTGAAAGTTGGAAGAGGAAGACCAAGGCGAACGTTCCTGGACCAAATCCAGGACATTTTAAATAAGGCGTAATGCTAGGTATGTATGTATAAAATCCTTTTTGACAAGTTTAAGGCATCGTTATTAAATGTGCAATATAACGATAGTGATGGTCACCCTACGCGATGTCCAGTCATCTCGCCTGGGAATCTTTCGTGCTCGAACTTGAGCGCGGCTTGAAACAGTACAATTTTGTCGATTCAGCACTCGTCATACTTTCCGATATACTTCACTTTGAGAGAATTTTTAATGATCACTTCACTCATCTCAAACAGTTTCATGTACAAAGCTGTTAATCTCTTAATATAGTGTGAGAGAGCTCGTTATGAACATGGAATTTTTCTTAATTTGTTTAAGCAGATATATCTACATTCGAGTTTAATATGAATAGATATCTAAGAGTATGTTGGTAACTACATTCTTAGACCTTTAGCATCAGTGTTAATTATATAAATTCCTTAGCAGGAGTAGGTAATGTGAAAAACTCTGAATTCCAGGTTTTTTTCAACAAAACCCGCATTAAATCCTAAGTATTCTTTTAAATTTAATTTGTTTTCTAAACGACGGGACGAACGTCAAAATATTGACAGGTATGTATAGTTTATAAGAGAAAGCGAAAATGTTGTTTTTTTCTTTTTCCTTTATGGCTGACCGTTTAGCGCTTGACTGTGCTCTCACCTGATAGTAAGTGATGATACAGTCTAAGATCGAAGAGCGCTAATTTGGTAAGACACGACATACCTCTTACGGTTTCTACACACCATCGTACTGGAACACAAATCTCTTTGTTTGGTACGTCTTTGCTGGTAGGGTGGTAACTAGTTTATACTAAATAGTTTTATTTTTAATATATACCAAGCGTCACTGCACTTTCACTAACTTAAAAAGTATTGTTTTTTTAAGTCTTCTCTTTTTCCATGTGATACCCAGAAATTTAGCAGCTTCGGGATTCACGTGATGGCGAAGTCTTTGGTGATGAGCTTTGACAATCGAAGTAATTATTAACGAGCTCGATGTTTAGGTCCTTGTGAAGATCGCCATTTCTTGTGTACCAAGGTGTATTAACAATTTCCATAAGTACTTTATTTTAGAATTTTTGCATTATTCTGAGCTTGCTTGGTTTGGTACATCCCCAAATTTGAATACCACATGTCCAAACTGGTATTAGGACCGTAAATACTGCTGATATGTCTTTTAATTTCTTTCACTTTCAACTCTCCGGATATAAATATTAGGTACTAATCAATTGTGTCAAAAATACCTAAAGTAATATAAAATAAATAGAAAGAAATATCTGCAAATTTCGTATAGGAAAAAATTGTGAGACGACAAGTTATGCATTTGTATTAAAATTTATAATATATTTGTGAATTTGAGATCTATAAATACAGTCATTAGGTGGTGTCGAATTAAGTTAAATAATATAAATGAAGTCCGACTGCGATATATCTTCATTAACGTATATTGCTCGCGGCAGATATTTTTGCAGTTTTCGCACCTTAATAGTAGGTAAGAACGATGTGTGAAATTGTACCAGTAATTTCAATATGCATAGATAGCTTGTAATATTATGATGTTTGTATGCTGTACGAAAATAAATGCCAACTTACAATTGCTTTTTTGTATTATCTATTACATACTAGCATTTCCCAGCGATGTTGACTGAATGAACCCTCCCCCACCCCACTCGTGATCCCAGTCATGGATGAAGAGGGATCCGATGGGTTTTAGTAGTTTTTCTGGATTTCAGCGAATCCCACACTCCTGATTGGTGAAATTCTTTTCATTAAGGCATCTCTCAGCGCAAAAATATGCCCGCGTAGTTCTTGATACTCCGTTCTTAGTGAGAGTCTACGACAAAAAAAGAATATTTAAGCCGAATTTCATGACAATCAGGCGAACAGTTTGGTGACCTCATAGTAAGTGGTCGTTTTTACTTATACGTATATTATGATTCCATGAAAATATGGCGAAATCCGTCCATCGTTACTATGTACCGTTGGCGTACTTCACGATGAGGATATGTGTGTCTAATTGACAGAAATTCGGACGAAAAATTTTGGTGATCTAGCAGTTTTACAGTGATTTTTTTCCTGAAATTGTATTAGATCTTCTGCTGGTGGTGACGATGAATTCAATAAATAATAGATGATTTAAATTAGTCCGTTCATTTATAAATTTACTAGCAGAACCCGCGACTTCGTCTCCGTGGAATGTTTTTTTGGTATTATTTTCATTAATTTAGGCAGATTGTTTTACAAATAAGAAACATACCCTCACTGCTGAATTTCCTAAAATTTACTATTGATAGATTCCATTACGTCAAAAAAATTCTGACTAAGGTTTACATAACGTAAAAGACATAGTTTGTAAATGTGAAGCTTTTTTAAATGGAAAAGTTTAATTTGTTATATATAACATCCCCGCAACCCTCCTACCAAATTTCAAGTCTCTACGCCTTATGGTTCTAGAAATATCGGGATGAGTCAATAGATAAATGATGTAATCCAGGCTTAGTTTTGTATTTGTGTACATGCTCTGCAGTATATTATACTTTTAATTCAAAAGCTAGCTATTTCAGATGGAAGTTCAATGTCAAACACTATAAACTTATATGTTGACATGTTTTATTGAGTAAGTACTAAGTTTCTGCCTGCCAACCCGTAGTAAAGCAGCGTGGGGGGTCTATGCTCTAAAAACCCTCTTTCCTATGAGTGAGGAGGCCTGTGCCCAGCAGTGAGACGTTAATGGGCTGCTTACTAAGTTTCTGTCCGGATATTTCTCGGAAGAATGCACGTTCCATACTCGTGGTATATTCGTTACGCCAGAGGGCTATGCCAATGAGCTTATTGAGACCATTTGGATTAATAATTTGGACTTCAATTCTCTTTAAAAGCTAAGCATAAACACAGTAACTCGGATAATAAAAAACTGACAGCCTGCTCCTTTTTATAAATTCGGTTAAAAATGAAATTAAAGCAAAAAAGTAGTAAAAAAAATAAAGCATGATAAAATGGAGCCAAGTTTAGTATAAGCCTTTAAAGTGATTTATTTCCTAATAACAATTAGTCTCCCTTAAATTTAAAGTCTATGTATTAATTTTGAGATCAGTTACATCATTGTTTTGAAAAAATCTTATGCAAATAAGAAATAAATAAATCATAAGAAAGGATTTACAATATTTTTTTCATACTATATATTACAACTAAATATTTAAGAATTAAAATTAAAAGTTACTTATTTACATAAGTTACTATAATAAAATAAATTAAAGATGCATATTATTTTCGAATTCCAATTTCCGTTACCTCGGCTCTAAATTCCAAAATGACGGCGGTGTTGACCGGAATGTTACTAGCAGGATAACCGCAGGTTTGATGAAGTGGAGGCAGGTCTCGGGAATAATTTGCGATGCCAGAATGCCCCTCAAACTAAAGGGGGAAATTTATAAGACGATCGTAAGACCTGTCATCCTGTATGGATCAGCGTGCTGGACCACCAAAGGGGAGAATGAAAGGAAATTGCATGCAGCGGAAATGCGAATTTTGAGATGGATGTGTGAAGTGACAAAATTAGATAAAATTAGGGATAAGTATATTAGAGGCAGTGTGAAAGTAGCACCAGTGACCGAGAAGTTAAGGAGTGGATGGCTCTCCTGGTAGGGACATGTCATGAGAAAGGAGGTTAGTCATGTATGCAAGAGGGCCCTAAATATAATGGTAAGCGGCAGGGCTGGAAGAGAGCGACCAAAAAAAGTTTGATGAACTGTGTGAAAGAGGATATGTGTGTAAGGGGTGTGAATGTAGAAATAACAGCGGATAGAGTGAAGTGGCGAAAGGAAACATGCTGTGCCGACCCCACCTAGTGAAATAAAGGCAAGAAAATGATGATGCATAATATTATTATATTAATAAAGAATTGCCAACATTCGGTTTACTAAATGAAAGCCAATTTAGATTAGGTTATAATACAAATCATTGGCCAAATATTAAGAATTTATAAATGCAAAAACTGTGCATTGCGTTCTTGATATAAAATAAGGAAAGAATACAATAGTATAGTATTTATTGTTATATTTATTCAAATTCAAATTAATTTATTTACTATATACAGGTTACATTGATGTTTACATATTAAATAGTTCCACTGTATTTCCCATTTCATATTATGAAAATATTTAGTAATGTCAGTAATTATTATTGTCATATTAATTAATTTATGATAAAAGCATCATTTAAAAATACGTCTACACTATAATAACATTTTTGTACAAAAAAGTTGTCCTTTTCAAAACTGGTAATTCTGTAATGCTTTTAAAGTAAAGCGGTAATTAATTATATATTTTTACTGCCAAACCTATAATATAAAACTGGTTTTAATCGGTGGTGCTTTTTTTCTGGTAGAATTCATCTTTTTTGTATATTGAATGCATATTTGTACATGCTCAGTTACCTAGCTCAGTTCGAAACATGAAATATCGTCGCATATAAAGTCCACACGTAAATAAATCGTATTCTGGGTGGTTTCGATGCGAAATAATACATATTATCATTATTTCCTTTCCCGCTGAAGACGAACAATATACCACTTTCTCACATTCAATGACAAATTGCGGCTGAATTAATACAGAGAGGCGTTTGTAAGGATAAATCATACGGGGCGATTTCGCAGCAGGCCGTAGATCGTAGCTTATTACCTTTTTATAAGCTCAGTAGTGGTGAACTTTAAAAAGATAGACATAAGATACAAATATACCCTTATATACTGCAATTTATGTTTGCTTATCGACAAGTTTACATTTGCACTTAGTAGGATCTTTGTTGCACTATTAATAAAAGTGATATTATAGATATTTTAAGTGATAAGTTTGTAAATTGGTGTTAAATATACTTGGTCGGTGGACGACGTTATTGCTCAGTGTCTTCGAGTACCAGTAGGGATGGGTAATTTACTTCATGTGGGCTTTTATGCGTGTACTCAGTAAATAATCCATACTAAGCAATTTATTAACCTTAATATAGAACTTGTTAATAAGGGCAAATATATACTATAAAGGCAATATTTGAAAAATTATGGACTCAATGATTACTTGCTGATGATTTAGGATTTCACCATCTCAGTTTAAATGTGTGCTTTTAAAACAGCATATATTTTTCAATTCCTGCTATTAGTTTACACTCCCTTTATATATCATTAATAAAATACTTATGTAATGGATGACATTTAATATTAATACAGTATTAAAGTGAAACTTCTTAAGGCGCATGAGGATAAAACTTTGACGCATGATATGCATAATTAGCGTCACGAATATATGCAGCGTTTTTAATGCAATTACGTTGTAAGGTGAGGTAGTTTTAATATTTACAAATAACATGTGGCATTTTATTTATTTTTCACAAAATATTAAATGAAAATATTTCATAAAATCTCTTTTCTAAATTTTAAATTCAGAAACAAAATTTAATTGATAGTTTTTAATATTGACAAAAAACACATGGCAATTTATATTTGCAAATTTTCGACACTTATTTTAATGACTTTTAAATTATTTTATTCCTTTTTCCCTCCCTCTAAGTCTCGGAAATCTAAAGTTTTGTATAATATAAATTACACTTAAATTAGATTGCCAAAGAAGTTTCACTTCCGACATTTATACTTTGTACGCACGCATTTTTATTTTCCAATAATAATTTATTATTCAAACTTAATTAGTAATCGTATTTACGAAAAAATGTACAGTGCTTTATTTAGAAAGCTCAAGTAAAAGGTTTCATTGTTTCCTTGTATGTAACGGGTGCAAGAAGTAGGAATTAACTATTTTTTTTTGTTACTTATTCAAATAACTTTTTTAAATGATTTAATAAGGATGTAGTTCCAATTATACGAACTCGTGAGATGGGAAGAAATTTGAAGGCTTTTCCTAGCGAATTAGCAGAATGAAACTAAAGAATAAGATTGAAGTAAATGTTTCTAGACTATTTCCTATCAATGTACGTTAGCACAGCCCTAAATTTATTGGTAAAGGGTGTTTAGAAACAAATTGCAGTGGTATTGCAGGTGGAAAGGTATAATATGGTCTAATAGTTTCGCGAAATTAATAAATTCGCTGCCTCGCGAACCTATTTACAACTTGCGAATTGTTTTCGATTATTATTTATATCGGAGCATTTATTGTAAGGAAGTTGAAGTTTTAAAGGATATTTAAGCTGAGTTATATTATCTGAGACTGAACTGGCTTCGGCTACGGATAGAAATTATCCAATTGCAAACATTTGTGACCGAAAAACAGCAGCATGGTGGGACTAGGCTCTAAAACCCTCTTTTCTATCACTGAGGAGGCCTGTACTCAGCAGGGGGATGGTAATATGCTGCTACTTACCTTTTTTTAAGCAATGTATTGCGCAACGGCTTGACTACTGTATTGAAACCATAAGAGCTAAATTACTTCTTACCAAGTCAGAGTGATTATTTTAGACTGTATCATATCTTACCATCAGATGTAATCGCGGTGAAACGCTATCTTAGAAGCCATTAAAAAAAATGTTTATTATAATAAATACGAAATAATATAATTGTAATGCGAAAACTGTAACAGAACGATATATATATAAGACATTGCACGATGATTTTAAGTTTTATACGTAACTATTAATGCAAAGTGCATAGGTAAGGTTAGGTAAGATAAGTAGCACTCCATTAACGTGTCACTTCTGGGCACAGGCCTCTTCACTCATATAAGAGAAAAGGTTTTTACAGCATAGATCCACCACGCTCATCTACTGCGGATTGGCAGCCATAGTACTCTCAATTCCTTCACTTTCAAAGTCCCATGTGACGGCCATCCTACACGACCGGAGAGATTAGGCGCAGGACCGACGTCTTAACGTGCTCTCCGAAGCACGGGGGTGGAGCACACCGCAAACTTCCCAACTTTTGGCAAATATTGAGAAAATTTTAATAGCAAACTCGATATCGATTTTTGAATTGCCCCGAGTCGGTACTCGTACCCAGGACCTCATGCTAAGCACTAGACCAATGAGGCAATGACTCTTATGAGTGAGCCTGTGCCTAGTAGTGCGAGTTTAATAGGCTGCTACTGCTGCTTACCCTATTGCAATAAACTAATAAAGTTTTTTACAGTACAGTATCTCTTATAACTTATAAAACGCTTAAAGAATATGATTTTTAGACAGGTGGAATGGCGGTCATCTGTTAGTTGTTTATATTTCTCAAGATCCATGTCCGTTATACACTTAGCACGCACATCATAAACCGAATGACACGGGAGATCTAATTAGTTTTATGATCCAGTGACATCAGGCGATCTATGTCGTAAAATGTCAGACATATAACTTGGCTTGTGCGATATTTTTAATACGTAAAGAGAATATGTTACGTATCATATAAACACGAAAGGTTTAAATAATCTTTACCTGTGACGTCTACAATAGGTAACCTGTGCTGTGTGTGACAAAGTCGTGCCTTCTGATTTTTTGTAAAAGTACATTTAAATAAAGAAATAATAGAAAAACTCTGTTAAACCGTCAACAATGATACCGTGATACTACAAAATGTCTTCGGTTGAAAAGTTTTGTTTTATTTTAAAACGGTTCTCCTGTAAAGTAACCTTTTTTTAACCAACTTAAAAAAAAGGAGGTTATCAATTAGTCTGCATTTTTTAAAATGTTTGTTACCTTCTGAGAGGATGAACCGATACAGAGGGTTCATTTTTATATGAATGGCGGTACTTCTCGTAACGTCCCATTTTTTTGGTCCAGTTTTGATGATGGCATCCATGAGATAACAACATAAGTTTTAAATTTGCATTAAGTATGTACGCGACAAATGGACTTCTAACTCAATATCACACCAACCGATTTTGATGATTTGTTTTTATTCGAAAGGATGTACTTCGAGGGTTGTTTGATGAATATTTGGTGAGGTTTTGATCATAGGGTCCAGGCCAAAAAAGCAGAACTCTTCAATGATTAGGAGCAAGCTATCGATACGCAACCTAATCTCTTATAGGCTGTCCGGATATTTGAGTCACCTACCGTAAAGTCGGTATGGTCAAGTGATTGTCGTAGTCAAATATGATGATCAATGAAACTCCTCAACGACTTACAGCAAGGGTTCCATCTGTGGCAGAATATCTTACTGTTTGTAATCAAATTCAAAGGGGGGGGGGGAGGAACTTTGGCGTATATAGTTATAGGAGTAAGCGGCGCGGGAGCTGTCAAGTAGACACGCACAGCACACATTTAGCTTGGCTGACGTCGACTTCGAATATAATCATAATAGTAACTGTACTAGGTGTTAGAGAACCGCACCTGAAAACGAAGACAGATGATGGTACTAGTGACACCTTTGATGATAAGACGGAAAAAAATGGATCCTGATTTTAAAAAAGTCATATTTAATTTTTCTAACACCTTGTATTATATTATCATAATAATTAGAATTATAGATAGGCCCAAGTCCAATATTTTCTGTTTCACTGTAATTAGGAGAACCCTAAAAATAATAATATTTTTTTTACTTTTTACAGCAAATTAATTTGTTTGGAATAGTTTATTTTTAAATCGGTTCTTTTTTTATTTTTATTTATGTGAATTGTTTAGCTATATATGCTAGCTGTGGCCGGCAACGTCATTCACGTAGATATTGTGAAAACATGGGGTAATTCGAATAGAGTTGTCAATCTAAACTATTCATTGATCAATCTGTACACCTGCAAATATTATCAATGTTTGCCCAACCGTATTCGGCAGAAAAGGATTTGTATATATTTGATTTTCGCTAGTGGAAAAAATTAAGGGATCTTAAAAAACATCGTAACAACATAACCACTTTATAAATTAGATAGGTTGTCCATTTAGCTTCGATTTCGTTCTTTTGGTTTCCATACCCATTTCATTCGACTACCCGGTAGTTTGAACTTTGAATGAAAATGGATCATTTTCTCTCTATGAAACATTGTAATCTCTACGAAAAATTTAATATCTCTTTCATCTCGTAATATAAATTCCAGTTATGTAATTAATCTGTTATTGACGATTGCTATCTTTTATACGATATCCTATTGGAAGTAATTCATAATTTTTTTCTAGAATTAGCAAGATATGAGGTCATAGTGGAGTTATCTGTAAAAAAACAAAATCCTCACTGTAATTTTTAAATAAACAAGGTTATTTATTAGCAATATGACCTTTAGTTGACGTGACAAATATTTACATGTTTTATTTAACAAAAATAGGTGTTATTATATTCTCAATGGCGAAATGTCAACTACAGATTAGCAACGTGCTATGTGACAAATGCTTTATGTCACTTACATGAAATTTAATGTGATTTAAAATATAAGTTTCACGATTTCGATGCATATATCTTAAAATATAGATAATATTGCATTATTTATGAAAATTACTTTAGCAAATGCTGTTGCAGTTGTCATACAACAAAGGAAAATGTTTCTACTATTGTAAGATATTATAAACAATTAGTTAAAAAGTAAAGTAGCAGCCCATTAACGTCCCACTGCTGGGCACAGGCCTCCTCACTCATGAGAGAAGGTTTTTAGAGCATAGACCCACCACGCTGTTCCACTGCGGATTGGCAGGTCAACAATTAGTTAGTGAGTAATAAATATTAAATACAACCGGTGGTGTCTAGGATGATTAAATTAGAGATGTCTTTTATAGTTTCTTATAATTGTAAACAAACGCACCACCATCACCATTATAGCGCACAAATAACAGTAAAGGGTGACTCCAAAATCTTAACTCCCTGATTACATATTAACGTCACATAAAATGAAGGTCTTATTTTTTAAATGTGGATTTATATATTACGTAAAATATAATATTCGTATTGGCTCCAGATTTTTTAATTATTCCACGGCCATTGGCGGCCATTCGACAGCTTCGTTGGCGCAGTGGTGCGAGTCTTCGCTTTGCTAGCAGAGGCCCTGGGTTCGATCCTCGGTAGGGCGAATTGACAATATAGTATTTTCTAACTTGTCTGAGTCTGTTCTGGTTATCACCCTACTAGCAAAAACGTATCGCCAAATAAAGAGATATGTGTTCCGGTACGATGCTGTGTAGAAATCATAGGAGGTACATCGTCTCTTACCAGATGAGCGCACTTCCGTCTTAGACTGTGTCATCACTTACCATTAAGTGAGATCACAGCCAAGTGCTACACTGTAGCAATAAAAAAAACTTACAAAACAGGGCCGGATTGAATTAATGGACGTATTTCCATAAATTGTAATATATTAATATATATTACAATCGTAAACATATGTGTACTTTCTATTATGTTTATAACATAGATGATATATATCTACGTTATAAGCCTCAAAAAAAAAGAAAGTAGGTTTTTGAAAAAAAAAAAAATATATATATACTGCGATGGTCCGATATTTTTAGGACGAAAGAAACACACGCAGTAAGTCCTTTGTACAAAAGTAGATTGTATTTTGCCAAAAAGTTGTATTTTTTAATTATCTTTAGCTTAGACTAAAATTTGTTAAACCAGAGACTTACGCCATCGATTTTAGAACAGTTTTTTTTGGCTCTTGTGAAAAGTAGGTATTTTGAGGTTTTTTATAATTATGGCAGACAAACCAGCTGGCGGGTCACCTGATGTGAAGTGATTACCGGCGCCCATGGACACTTGCAGCATCATAGGGACCGCTGACGCGTTGCCGGCCGGTTATTCTTGATAGTAAAACTCTAAAAGAAGTTTTTTTGGCTTTTGCTTTATCTCTGGGTAGACAAGTTAACTACGAAGCTAAGGTGATGATAATTACAATTTAATTATTAAGACATGAGGTCCTGGGTTCGAGTCCCGGGTTGGGCCAATTCATAAATCAATTTTGAGTTTTCTATTAAGATTTTCTCAATATTTGCCCGAAGTTCGGAAAAATTTGGCAGTGTGTTCCACCTCCGTGTCTCGGAGAGCACGTTACGCCGTCGGTCCTGCGTCTGATCTCTCTCCGGTCGTGTCAGATTCCCGTCACATTAGACTATGAGAGTGAGGGAATAAAGAGTGTACTTATGTACAATGCCTGCGAATCCGCAGTGGAACAGCGTGGTGGGTCTATTCTAAAAACTCTCTCTCATGTGAGTGAGGAAGCCTGTGCCCAGCACTGGGACGTTATTGGGCTGATACTTACCTTACCTTAAATTTACATTGGCTGAAAAGGACATTGCCTTAAATGCTTCATTCACAGGGTTTACTTTGACCTTAATATAAGAGGAAACATTACATTTTATGTAATCATAAAAGGTGTCATGGATATGACGAAATATTGTACTTAGGAGTTCGATCAGATAGTTTTAACAGGCATAAAATAAAATGTGTCACTTACAAAGTATAACATTTGCATCACAGTAACAAATTTAGTGTCCACTACGGTCAAGTTCGTAAATCGACAGTAAATCACACCGCTTTATCAAAGATTTCATATAAAAAGATTGACATTTATGTATTATTATTTACGAGCTGTGCAAGTAAATTGTCAATATTTTGCGCAATTTCCGTGTACGTTGCGAATACGTGTTTCGTAATAACGCGTTTATTTTTAAGACACACCTGTAATTATATAGCATTTTAGATTTTGTCGATATATAACATCTTTATCACACCATCTTTAAAAGTGACAAGAGCGAAGTAACTCAAGCCCCATTTTTTTTTTAATAATCCGTGTACAATAATTGTTACTGGTGGCAATTATTTCAAATTAAAACAAGTTTATTTTTTCCAAACATTGAAAAGATGGCTTAAATATTATGAGTCACTGGCTCCTAAACTAGATTTAACTGAATTATATGTGACACTCCAACTATAGCTATCTTCGTTGTCGTCGCTTCAACCGATGGACGTCCACTGCTGGATATAGGTCTCACGGAATGACGTCCACAAGGGCTGGCTCCAGCGGTTACCGGTGACCCTCCTGATATCGTCGGTCCACCTTGCGGGGTGTCTCCCTCTCCCTCTCCTACACTGCGCCGCCCGGTGCGGCGTCGTCACTCCAGCACCTTCAGGCCCCAACGTCCATCGGTCCGTCGGACTGTGTTCCCCCCCCCCCATTGCCACTTCAGGTTCGCGATTCGTAGGGCTATATCGGTGACTTTGGTTCTGCGACGGATCTCCTCATTTCTGATTTGATCGCTTAGAGAAACTCCGAGCATAGTCCTCTCTATCGCACGCTGAGTGACTAAGCTTTCGAATGAGGCCCATAGTCAGCGACCACGTCTCGGAACCGTAGGTCATCACTGGCAACACACACTGTTCGAAGAGCTTTGTCTTCAGGCACTGAGGGATATCGGACGAAAATATCTAGCGTAGTTTCCCCAACCGAGCTATAGCTATACAAAAGATGAAAACAAATCAGGTCTAGCGAATAAACAAAAAATTAAAAGAAGTGAGAAATTAATTATAAGGTACTTAAACATATTAGCTAAGTATACTTGTAATACCTTATTTTATGGTGAAGATGGTTCAGAAATCATTCGTTGGGTTGAGCTTACGCATTTTTAATTAGTTACCTTAATCACTGTTGGGTTTGCCTCTACACAGTTTTAACAAATATGTTAAAAACGTCCTTTTACAAAAGGCTTTTAATGTTGAAAATTTTTTAAGCGACAAAGATGTTTGGCTTTGATTCCAGTTGCACATGAAAGCTACACTGTATTTTAAAGAGTACCCGTTGAGTTTCTTGCCGGTTTCTTCTCAGTGGAATCAAGTTTCAGAACCGGTGGTAGATTTGTTATAAACAGACGGACTATTAACGATTCAAAAGTGAGTTTTGAGCCTACTTGAATAAAGAATATTTTAATTTTGATACGTGCATGACCAAGAGTGATTATTACTTATGAGAATGAGAGTGAGAGGTTGTTTGTTGGTAAGTGTTGAATATGAATGGGTGCTTCGATTATTTAATTACATTTAAGCGTGTTATACCATGGGAATCAAATTTGTCGTTCTTTCGTGAGCTTTTAATGGTTTCTGAGATTATTTTACTATTTATAGGCAAAGTTATTCCATACAGATTCACATAAAAACGAAAAAAAGGCAATTCGAATTACACTTGGTTAAAAATGGCAAATAAATGCTATTCTACTATATGTTAAATTGAAATAATTATATAACCATTGATGTTTATATATTTTGAGCTACACATGTTGGAAGTATGTGATTTCCATGATACAGGGAATCCTAGTGTGGTAATCGCACTAACTAATGCTATTTTGTAAACTTTAAGTTTCTTGTAATAAATCAATGAATAAATAAATATGCTTATATATTACAGATATACTATTTTTAATGAAAAGTATGAAGTAACAAAAAGATTTTGGATACAAAATTAATTCAGATGTCGTGTATATTTGTGGAAGTTATCACTAACTATAACTAACGGATAACTCACAGATTATGGCCAAAGATTTATTCCTTTCAGTTTTACAATTTCTTCATGCATTAATTTGCAACTAATACAATTTTTCTTATGTCTCATTAGGACGTTGGGACGACTTTTCAATTTCAACTTAAGAACGTAGTAAATTGTACGCATTTATAGGGCTCATGTGCGCCCTGGGTGGCATAGGAATACAAATTTATGTTCACAGGTGATGTATTATATTAATCTTTATACTTTATGCAATAAGATTGAAAGTATAAGGCTTCTTTGTTAATGGGGTGTCAAAGTTGTGATGGTAATTTGGTATGTGGAAGTGTTTCAGGTACAGGTATTGTAAATCTATCTCCTGCTAACGACACGGGTCATGCAGTGCCATTTAAGCGATCCGCCTGATGAACAGAGTGATAAAACATTACTTCAAATGGTTAGTACGTTTTGTGATGGGTTATGTGTTATATAAATTAGTAAATTAGATAAATATTTTTAAAAGCCAGTTCCTACGGGATTCTCAAACTCATTAAATAAATACAGAGTTTTTACGTAACCTTTAAATGTACACTGTACGTAATATACAATTACATTAATTACATTTATGAATCACGTAGATTTGCAACACAGGAACTCTATTAAGGAAACTAAATTACTTATTGTACGGAAATTATACATAGAAAGGTGTGTAACTCGCTCCTATAAAAGACTAATAATCCCGGAATCACCAAATATACACGCACGAAGACCTCTACAGTAAGTACATTGGACAAAAAGTGCCTTTGCGACACATCAATTTTCCTAAGTGTCTCAACACGCACGCACACACACACACACACACGACCCCATATCTTTACTTTATTTTAATTAGTTTTAAATTAAGTATTCTTTTTTTATTTTGCTCTTAAATATATACACAAGACGTATAATATAATGTAAAACAGATACTGACCCCTAACTCATGGGCTTACCTAGTTTAGGGGTGCAGGGTATTTAAATTATATATTTTTCTTTATATGCCGAAAAAAATCAACTTCGACCGCGTGGAATCGTGTTTTTAGGTAGGATTTTTAATACTTTAAGCTAATTATTTTGAAAAGACACGTTTGAATACTTGAATGAGCTATTTGCAGTGTTTCTTCGAATTTATAATATTAGTAAGGATTAATACTTGCAAGGTTTTAAAAATGTATTAGAATTGGAGTTGATGAATAAAAACATATTTTGTTAACGATTGAATTTTTGATATATTGTATATAGATTGTAAGAATGTAAACTAATATTAGGAATTAAAAAACTGTCTGAATTTTGATGCGAAGAAATCGGCGAGAAACTTTACTACTTTCGACTGTTACTTCGTGTTGACCATCATAATATAATAACTGACTTTTCCTTGATGTGTCTGAAGTAGCTCTTATTATTATTTTAGTACTTATAAAGCCAAATCGCTAGTATACTATATTTATTATACTATAATATTTTATTTTTACTCCATACTCTCCCTACATATATTTTTTTCAATAAAATCGCGAAAAATATTATTATTTTTTTATTTTACAATTAAGGGTTTCTACTGTAATCTATATATATATAGATTACAGTAGAAACCATATATATATATAAAAGATATCCAGGTATTTATTGACTCATCACGATATCTCTAGAACCTTAAGACGTAGAAACTTGAAATTTGGTAGGAATATTCCTTTTGCCGAGTAGAGTCAGCCAAGAAGGCATTTTGACGAAATTGATTGAATTTTGAAATTGATTTTACGAAATTCCACCCGCTAGGGGGGTAACGGGGGTGTTAATTAAAAACATCAAATTTTCACAATGAAACAAATATTTACAAACTGTATCTTTTACGGTATGTAAAACTTGCTCAAACATTTTTTGACAAAATGGAATCTATCAAAAGTAAATTTTAGGAAATCCCATCCTCAAAGGGCATTGCGGGTATGTTTCTTATTTGTAAAACAATTTGCCTAAATTTATGAAAGTCCTACAAAAAAAACATTCCACGGAGACGAAGTCGCGGGTTAAGCTAGTTAATTATATAAGTAAAATTTTGTTATATAAAGAATTTCGGGTGAGACGGTGTAGAAATTGACTTAAAATATACTTTATATTACCCGTTTGAAATACTGAACTGAAAAGTACAAATCGAATATACATAGTAATTTAAAACTTAAAATGAGGCTTTTGAGTATATATCTATTATTCCTAATTTTCCCTGGGAAGTATATGTAGTGTAATAATATTTATAAGAATAAGCATCAGGGAAGTTTGCCTATGGTTTAGCTTAGTTCATCTATATCTATATATATGAAAGAGATATCCAAGTATCTATTGACTCGTCACGATATCTCTGGAACAATAAGGCGTAGAGACTTGAAAATTATTAGGAATATTCCATTTGCCATTTGGATTTTACGAAATTCCACCCGCAAGGGGGGTTGTGGGGACGCTAAATATTGACTCATCACGATATCACCAAAACTATAAGGCGTAGAGATTTGAAATTTGGTAGGAATATTCCTTTTGCTGAGTAGAGGTCAGCTAAGAACGGAATTTACGAAATTCCATCCGCAAGGGAGGTTGCAGGGGTGTTAATTAAAAAAAATCATTTTATAAAAATATTCAAACTGCAGATTTACAAACTATATCTTTAATATATGGTATATGGTTTTATGGTAATATAAATGGAATTTGGTACATCGATAATCTAGAGGGTAAAAAAGGACTATAAGCTCTTTGCAGTAATACACCGCAAAAAGATCATTCAAGTATTAATACGTATGTTTCTTATTTGTAAAACAATTTGCCTAAATTAATGAAAATGCTACCCAAAAAACATTCCACGCTGACGAAGTCGCGGGTTCAGCTAGTGTATAATATAAACAAAAACGCAATCAACAAGACTTCGATTGAGTGAAGGACTTGGAATGCATCCACTTATGATGATCTTAGACGCGCCCAAAGATTTTTAACACATTTTTTATAGTAAATAAATCAAATTCGTTAATCGAAACTAGATAAATTAGGCGTGGGTCACTATTTTGAATCGAATAAGCGTCGTGGGAACACGAGCACTCAGTAAATAACAATTTATCGACACATTCTGACCCCAGCAGTGTAACCTCTTCAACGCCCACACGTCCCAGTAATGAGACAAGGTCTGACATACTGAAAATCAATTTTTGTCATTTATATGATTCTGATTTAACATTTCATATACATATTTCTATTCTAAGTTCACTCTTAACACTCATGTGTATATTTGAAGTAAAACTTCTTTACGCATGCTTGACTTGTAGAGTAAGCTGGCGAATGCGTGACTAAAGCGTTACGAAAAGTGTGATCGGGCGCGGCAAAGAAACGGCGAAAATAAAAAATTAAATATTTCTGTACATAATATATATGTCGGAGTGCAAGAGTCTGTGGAACGCTGGCGCCATCTTTGTATCGGCGTGGGGGCAGAGTCAATAAGTGGCAGTTCGGCCCGTCTCTCGGCAGTTCTCTAGTGGCGGTCGGCCGGTGTGGTCAACTATTGAAACTGTCGCGTTCCTAGCTAGTATTGTTAATGAGTTTGTGTAAATTGATATCGGGAACATTAAGTGATTGAACATTATAATCCGAGTTAATTAACAAAGTGTTTGATTTCACCAACATTACCCACGAACGCCCACAGAATAAGAAATCAAATAATGGATCCCATTAATGACGATGTCGGCGGAGAACCCTACGCCCCTGTGCTTTATTCTGCTCCGTTCTCTCTTTTTCTCCGACATATATATTTCAGTTTTACTTCTGTCCTGTTAGCACATTCGTTATTTTTATAGCTTCATTGTGATAGCGATCTCATCTGATGTTAAGTGATGATACAGTCTAAGTTGGAAGCGTGTTTTAACCGTACACAAACGAATTTTTGGAAGTGGAACTTCTTTTGCACGCATGAAACGCTTGATTAGCGTCACGAAGATGTGCAGCGTTTTGTATGCTAAATCGTTTTAAGGTTAGGTAGATTTTCAAATGACATGACAAAGTGACGGAACTCTTCAATTCTTAGGAGCAAATCAACGATACTCGACAGAATCTTCTATAAGCTATCCAGATATTTGAGTCGCCTACCGTAACTACGGTATGGTCAAGTGCTAGTCGTAGTTAAATATGAAGATCAATGGAACTCCTCAACGGCTTACAGTAAGAGTGTGATTTTTGGCAAAATCTATAACTGTCTGTAATCAAATGCCAATGACCTTACGTTTGTTGCTGCATTGCATTATTTGAAAGGTGAATTATGTGTGAAGCGGTGGTATAAGGGTTTCGGGTTCGATCCCGGGTGTGGGGATATTAACGTAAATTTAACTTTATAAAGTTGTTTGGTTTAAACGGTGTTATCTCATGAGAAACGCGTTTTAGGTGTACATATATTGAGACAAATTTGTTAGTTTACTTCAGATTCACTAAAAATTAATAAATAAATATAAATTTGAACAAAAAAAGAGCCGCCTTCAAAACAAACTTACAAATACATTAATATACTCTAAAAAGTAAGAAATAATTGCATATTCTTTTATAGTGTTCTTCGTATTGTTATATTTGGAGTCGGTGTCAGCCAAGGTGCCTACATATAAAGCTATAGGTGGGAGAGACTCGAGATCTGCCAAGTGGACACCCGGGGAACATCTTCCTTGGCTGACACCGACTCCGAATATAACAATACGAAGAACACTATAAAAGAATACGCATTTATTTCTTACTTTTTAAAGCATATTTATGTATTTCAAAGTTTGTTTTAAAGGCGGTTCTTTTTTTATTAAAATTTATATTTATAATATAATCATAATAATTAAATTCATTCGTTTTCCCTCCAAGTCTCGGAAATCTAGTTTTATATTTGTATAAACAAGCCTTAAAATTTACTTTTCCAAAGAAGTTTCACTTCTGACAATAACGGCTTTGACGGCCTCACTAACGCAATGGTGCGAGTACTCGCATTGCTAGCAGAGGTTCCGGGTTCTATCCCCGGTGGGATGAATTTAGGAAATTCAATTTTCTAATTTGTCTGAGTCTGGTCTGGTGGGAGGCTTTGACCGTGGCTAATTACCACCCTACCAGCAAAGACGAACCGCCAAAACAAAGAGATATGTGTTCCGGTACGATACTGTGTAGAAACTGTAAGGGGTATGTCGCCTGTTACCAGATTAGCGCGCTCCTATCTTAGACTGTATCATCACTTACCGTCAGGTGAGAGCACTGTCAAGCGCTAAACTGTCAGCCATAAAAAAAAGTAATTTTTCTCCGGAAATCGTCGGGCGGGTTCTCCGATAGCTCAACTGACGGTTTTAGGGATCCGTACCCGTTTATTCAATAGCTCGCTTGTATTTAACTTTACGCAAAAAATTGTAATAACCAAATTTGTAAAGAGTTAAATTTCCTACAAATTCGATATAACAAAGAGTCTTGTATTCGATTGCATGATTCTTTTAGCAAGATTATAGTTAGATAATTTAATTATTAAATTATTATTTATTAAATATACAATATACATTAAACAAACGGAACACTACAAACGTTTACATTCGAGTGTCACAGATATCCGTGTAGAATATATTTTAAGTTTTCAAATGAGATTTCGTTTAGTCAATTTTGTGCAATATTCAATAATTACTAGGCCAATGTGGCTTAAGCTGTATACAAATGGTTTATTAAGTTATTGCTATATTTTCATATACTTATAATTTATTAATATTCATATGTATTAAAAATTGATGCCGTGTCGTAAATTTGTTTATATACCTACCTACCTTCAAATTTTCAATTGTTATTGATTTTTTATGATATATTTATAATCGAGTTGTTGGTTAAGGGCAAAGGTGATTTATGCTATTAAATGGCGATAAAACTGCTTATAATCAAATATATTGAGTCACCTTCATATAAATTATGTATGTATGACTTTGATAGTCTATTAAAAATTTAAAACAATATTGTCTAATGTTCGGTATGCTTCGCGTGGCGTTTTGTATCAAAATACAGCTTGTGACTTACTATATGTCCGATGTGACGGCAATCCGACATAACCAGAGAGTTGTCAGTCTCAGGGCCGCAGCTTAACGTGCTCTCTGAGGCACGGGGTTGGAGCACACTGACAACTTCGCAACTTCGAGAAATTACAGAGAATTTCTTAACAGAAAACTCAATATTGATTTTTTAATTCCCTCGACCCGGGACTCGAATCCAGGACCTCACGTCTGTAGCCGAACAAGCTGACCAAGAAAGCATATTTATCACGGCTTCACTAGCGTAATAAAGCGAAATAAATTTGCTAATATAGCTAAGTCTATATTCGTGGGAGGCTTCGGTCCTGGCCAGTTACCCTACCAGCAAAGGCACACAACATGTATCATAACTTACCATCAGGTGATATCACAATCAAGAACTAACATGTCAGCGATAAACAAATCTGTAATAAATTAACTTCATATCAAAAACACTTGCTTGCGTCAAATATGATTACAGAGTATACGTTGATGAAGATGCGATGGTTATGATTAATACTCTATAAACTTAAAATTAGCAGCTTTTAAACATTCCGGAAATTTCAAAACTAGTAATGAAGAAAGAAATAAAAACATTGCAATGCCATATTTTAAAGGTGAAGAAGGTTTAGAAATCTGTCAAACATATCCCTCTACAAAAGGCATATTTTAATTTTGAAGATTATTTCAGCAATAAAAATGTTTGGACTTGATTCCAGTTGCACACAGAAGCAAAATATTACACATTATAACATACACAACTAACTTAAAAGAGTAACCGCTGAGTTTTTTGCCGGTTTCTTCTCAGCGGAATCAACTTTCCGAACCGTTGGTAGATTTGGTAATAACGAACAGACTACTGACGATTCAAAAGTGCTTCAAAATGCTCATAAATTTCTACTTAAATCTCTTATGAGCCGCTTATTTTCCGGTGCTAAGTAAAATTGAAATGAAAGACAATATCAGTAAGAAATTGTTAATAACAACTCCGGTAATGAGAACTTTATTATTTTCCAATGCTTCACGCCATCACCGATATCCGATGTAGATTATATGAGTCACTAAAATATTCAAAATACTCATAAATTCCAAGTAAAATTTCTCATAATCTGTATGATACCATTCGAGGCGAGCGCCGATGGGACGATAATCGTAAATAACACACAAATAGTTGCGCGCGCGCATTCGACAACGTGGATCGAATGACGCTACTAGCTTTTATCTGACAGGCATAAATGATATCAGGCTTTGATTACCTGAAAAAAAGGTCTACATTTCTGTGAATTTCGAGTGCATGTGACAAGTATCGAATAACGAACACAGGCATTACAATATTGAATATAATCTACCCGTATCACAGTTGTAGATATTTGCATAATGCTTTGGTAAATTTGTTCATGAAGTTTGTTTACTTCACGAACCATTTTATATTGTCTGGTTATGAATTAGTTTTAATCTTTGTATGTATAAGTGGTAAATTAGGTAATAGTTTTTCAAGCTACAGCTCTTGAGGAACTTGGGTTCGACTCTAGATTCCGTGTAACTTAAAATTGACGAAATTATCAATAAATAATTGGACTTGGGAAGGTTGTGATTTGATACTTTCGTATCTCGGATATTAGAAAACACAACAACAATAAACGTTTATACTCTCCACTATTTAAATATACACAATTTGCACTATACTGATAAATTACTTCACTATTTGAATTTATACAATTTAGTATTACTTCTCTTAAAACAACTACTTCACGAGACACAGCTTTTTTTACGCTGGGAAATGCATTTATGCACCCAGAATAGCGTCGGGAGTGAAGGTTTCGATGAGGGGGAGAACTCGCTATACCCACTAAAACCGAGCGGAACCCTCTTCAGCCATTAGTGGGACATCAGAGGAGCGCTCGCACATCCCTCTCCAAAAGATTACATTAACAAAATTGTTCCGTTAGTTAATTTCACCTCGTATCTCAGAACATTTCGTAATATTGCAATGTCCCTGGTATTTTTAACTGCTGCCACTATATTACTCAATAACTCCCAATATTTCAGAGCTATCAATGTGGTCACCCAACTATCTTTAGTCTGACACGAAACACAAATGAAGTAGGCGCTATGGACGTGTCGTCGCTTCAACCGNATGATTACAATATAAATATGTGTAAGTCTGTATGTGCCCTTCAGTGACTGGCTTATTCTTATATATGGAATTCTTCTGTACGTATGAATGTAAATAACTTCTAAACGGTTTGGCAGATTTAGAAATGTTCAGGTGTATTCGAGAATGGTTTATATTGTTATTTCAATCCAATGAATAGCTGATTTGCTCACATTATCACGAGATGGAGGACTACGCGATTGACACACGCCGGGAGCAGTTGATTTGTAATATATCTGTATAAGATCGGTGGCCGTAACCAAAATTTGATTATTCATAACTCGTTCTAAAGTTATTTAGTATAAACGTAAGAATTTCATGTAAAAATGGAGCATAATGAAAGCTCTACGCGTTAAATTTCAGTCTCAACGTAGGTTTAGCATGTGGCTTTTCTAATTAATAAGACATTAAGCCTACATATAATAGCGTATATTACGTACCGAAAAATATAATATGCATACGAAATGTGATACAACAATATATTTTGTGGTACAACTATGGACGTGTCCATAGAGCGGTCCTCCATACGTTTTGATAATTTACACACTCCCATAAAACATAACTCCGTTAAAAATCATGTGTATGCATATCATCAATAATTAGTGGACCTCCCATTGGTTTATGGCTCAAATATATATTTTGTCGTCTTTAATATGTAGATACGCGTCGCGTGTCCGTCCGGACGTTTGCTTAATGACTTATTATTTACTGATACTGAACAGCTAAAGCTATTCGCACACATGAGACGACCTCAGACAAAATTATATTATATACGTCGTAAACTCGGCTCTCGTCTTCTAAGGGAGCGAGAGAGTTATAGTTAAAACGCAATCATTTATACACAAAATCAAGAATCAATCATAATATTCTTTATTCAAGTAGGCTCAAAAAGCACTTTTGAGTCGTCAGTAGTCTGTCCGTTGGTAATAAATCCACCACCGGTTCGGAAAGACGATTTCGCTGAGAAGAAACCGACAAGAAACTCAACACTTACTCCTTTAAATATAGTTTTAATGATTACAATGTGCTTAACTTTCATTTGCAACTGGAATTAAGTCCAAACATCTTTGTCGCTTCAACAATCTATGCTTTTTGTAATAGGATGCTTCTAAATTAATTTCTTAAAAACTATTTGGAGGTATCTTATTAAAAATGCGTATGCTGAACCCGAAAAATGATTTCCAGGTTTTGTTCACTCTAAAATTTGGTATTACAAGTTTGTTGATATTTCTTTTATTAAAACTGAGTGTTCCGCTCCTTTTGCTGCATAAATGAATGAATTATCACGGATATATAAAATGTTATTCAATATGTATTGCACGTATTGCTATTTATGTAATATAAAGATAGTTTCAATGTCCGCCTCCTGACCGCATAACAATATGCCATGAGACATAATGCTATGAAAATAAGCAAAATACATTTTACTTACTTTTAAGCTTACTTGGATGAAATCTTGGTTTTGCCGTGACAATTAAACTATCATTTTTGAAGTTATACTTTCTTTTGTCACGTTAGGGAAAAATGATAAGAGTAAAAAAACCGACACCCTGAAGTTAGCTATAGTCAACATTTTAGCTTTTTAATATTTTATAATTATATAATACCTTCATTATTTTATTATGTTACTTGTTAGACATATTGTGACATTGAAAATATCAACGTGACATCAACTATAAAAAACAGATTATAAACTATTTATATTTAATGAAAAATAGTTACATTTATTATTTTAGAATCTTTGGCCTTTGCCTTGCATTGAGTGAACGAATGATGGATGTATTTAATTTGAAAAGCAACAAAAACTACGGCTTGGATTGATGGTTAAAATTTCGAAGATACTAACTGTTGCTTACATATTATTTTGTATTTTTATATATAATCAAGCGTATATTTCAATAAGATATTAAATAATCCCGCTAAAAGTTGTGCTATCCAATGACTGATGTTTTAAAAGTTCCGAGACAAAGTTTATGCATATCATTGTTTGAAAAGATTTTTATCTTCTTACGTCCAACATGTGTAACTTCTGATGGGTGTACATATACAATGTTTTAAAGTAAATATATACATAAGAAAAATATTAATAGCCTTCATGAAACCACTATATAAAAATCAGAACTTCAGCTTAAAATTAAGACTATTTTAACTGAAAATTGTTATAATATCCTATTTATAAAAAATGGTACCAAATATATTATACCCATCATGTTTTTTTAACCAAAATCAATATATATTTGCAAGGCTTCAAATGTTTAATACAATATATTATAGCTACATGTTTTGTACACAGACAGACGCAGAGGAGGATTTTATTTTATAAAATGTAAGGAAATATAGTCGTAGGTGTGCGCCTCCACGATTATTTCTCCGATATTGTCTTAATGTAATTTATTTTTTGTGTGACAGCTGTCAATAATCTCCATAACAAGTATGTAGATCCAATTTATATGCAGGAATATTCTAATCACGGAAAATATTATTTATTATAATATTATTTGGTTTGAAATGTGATTAGTTTGTGTCGCCTAGTCTAGGTGTTTGTTTTAAAACGGTGTTATCGTTTTGTTAATTGCTTTTTATGACATATAAAATTCGAACTTTGTTATAAATAATTTCAGAATAAATTAACGACATATTGAAAACTATTTCGACAGCAAATACATTTTTAAATCAATCGTTTTTCAACTGTATTTAAAGGATTTCACACAAAATTGTTACAATTATTAACAAGTAATATTATAATAAAAATATGAAATTGGTTAATAACTGAAAAATTGTACAAAATTTATGTAGGAGGATTGTAAAATAATGTTTGTGTCTAGATTGTCTTTTATAGTAAAAATTTAAATCAAATATACGATAAACAATTTGTCAGTCTTCCCACAAAATAGTCCAGTTTTATCGTAAATTGTATAAAGGAATTATATACTGATGTTTAATGTTATAATTTGAAGGGTTATGATTATATTATATATGTCGGAGAATAAGAGAGAACGGAGAAACATAAAACACAGGGGNCGCTACCAGAGGTCTTGAGTTCGATTCCCCACAGGTAATATTTAAAGATGTTTGGAATTGATTCCAGTTGCACGCGGAAGCTTAACACATTTTAAAGTAAAAAAACCTACCTATATTTAAAGGAGTTACCTACCTACCTAAGAGAAACCTTCCTATACTGCTGAGTTTTTGTCGGTTTCTTCTCAGTGGAATCAACTTTCCGACCGGTAATAAATTTGTTACCAACAGACATACTACTGACGTTTCAGAAGAACTTTTTGTGCTTAATTGATTTAAAAATTTTTGGTTTTGGATTTGGAAGAAATTGCTATTACAAATTTGTCAAATCTGATGGTAGGCTTCGTCCGTGGCACGTTGAGGAACTTCTAATGAGCTCACTCATGGATAAGAAGGGATTCCCTGGGTTATAGTATGTAGAATACCTTTAATTTAGGATTACACCACCTGGTTTTTTTTTTGTCGCTGGGAAATGCATTTACACACCCCGACTATGGGGTCGGGAGTGTGGGACTCCGCGATGGGGAAGAACTCGCAATACCCACTAAAACCCATCGGAACCGTCTTCAGCCATGAGTGGGGAGTCAGAGGTTTGTTGAGGCATTCTTCTCTGGCACCTCGGTTGTAGCCGGCTTACAGATTTTCTACAGGGGGAGTAGTTGTATGAACCTCCTCCTCCTGTTTCCTACTCCCCTTCGTCAGGGCCGGAGTGCCTCAGTGTCATTCACCCTCTCCCTTTGTCGTGCCTCCTTAAGCGAGATGACAGTCTCGCAAAAGGAGGCACTGATGAGTATTGCACCTATAGTACTTGCCAGTGAGAGATCTGTGCCGATCAGCGACGTCATATTGAGTCGCTGAAAAAGTCCTCAGGCGGGACACCACCTGGGTGCGTAAGGGTAGAAATAAGACTTTGTCAATAGCCAGTGAAGATATATCTTTTCCGTGTTGGTACGATATTGTGTAGAAACCATCAGAGGTATCAGTCAAGCGCTAACCTGTCAGCAATAAAAAGAGACAAAGCAACGGTCCAGATTGAAACTTTCACATCAATTTGATTGACACTTTTAAAAGACCTACAGCATAGAATGCAATCAAAACACGAACACGCCCGATAATTTACGAATTTTGGACCATGCCTACCCTCACTTTATTGGCCAATTAGAATCGACGCCTACGCAATTCGTTTGCATACCGTTAAGCCTTGTTTACACTCAACAGGTGTTAGAGAATTCAAGAAAACGTTATTTCAACGTATAATATGCTTGACATATAATCTTTGTTTATATCAATAGATGGTTTTAAACTACCCTTATTAGTATTATTAGTTTAATTATTTTTATTTAAGATCATTAAAAACTATCGATCTCTATTTTATTTAACCTTTTCAAGCGAGGAATATATTGCCAAAACATTTGTGTTTCGCACATGTACAATACCAAAATGTTGTTTTCAAGTTTAGATTTATTTAACTGAACTGCTTTTATTATTTAAGAAGCAAATTTTAGCCATTCTAGCAGATAACATTTTGTGTTTAATTTTAATTTTTTACATTATTCATTTTATCTCTTTCAACGTGAATACGTCTTAAACAAAGCATCCATAGAAAGAAATAAAAAAACAACGAATGACAACAAAATTGGGGGATACAGTTTGGTATTGTAGCTACATATGTATCACCCACATCTGAAATTCAATTACACCACTGATTAGCTAAAGGATCAAATAATTTATTACGCTAAGTAAAGACTGTAACACATCACGCGCGACGAAAGTGGTCACGTCGCCATTTTAAAGCCACGAGACGTATTCTCGTATAGACTACAAGCCTATGGAAAAAATTAACCTGTTAAATGAACCAACGCGAATATCTTTTAGAAGGCTGTTAATATATCAAATAACCTCCTCCTTTTTTGAACTCGGTTAAAAATAACTCTGAACGCTATGCCGTCATTTCTGAGCGGTACAGGTGAGTACGAGAGTAAATATTTTTTTCTATTTAAATATTTTTATTTGTTATCAGTTATAATGAATGGCTATAAGATACAACAATAATATTTAATACCATTATATGAAAAAAATGGTTGCCGTACATAAATTTATTATCTTACCGCAGTAATAACACGGTAAATCCTGAAATGTAGATTACATTGCCTTAAAATCTTAAATTTATGTACGGCAACTTTTTCTTTGATAATTTTATTACATATTGTACCCTATAGTCGTTCGTTATAAATGGTATCAAATAAAAATGTTACGATTAAAAAAATATTTACGCTCAGAGTTATTTAATGATATAGTAACAGGCTTCCAAGTGTTATTCACATTGGTTCATTTCACATGTTAATTTTTTCCATGGGCTTTTAGTCTACTATATATAATATAGTCCTGCTTTGCGTAAATTTTGTTATTCAAATGGAAACTTTATTGATTTGTTTCGCCTATTTTTTTCTGTAAACATGTATTATAAAATTGTTAAATAAAAATAAATTGTAACGGACAAAGAGTCAATGTGAACGCGGCAGTGATTTTATTGGAGTGATTGGTGTTTGTGAGCATTTTGGTGCTATTCGTGTAAATAATTTAGTGTCCCCGACGCGTCGATAGCGACATTTTATAGCTCGCCCCTTAATGAGATAACGTGATGATGTATTAAATCATTCGGCAAAGGTTGTTACACTCTGTTTTATTTATTTTTATAATCTATGGCGGATGTTTATGATGCACTATGACTATTAGCTAGTCTTCACTGTTAGATAAAGCATTGGATTTTTGTGAATAGCGAGGGCGTATTCAAGAATTTCGTGAATCAATAATATTTTTTGCGCTATTTTATTGTGAGATATAAATAAAGTTGTCACGTTTATAAATTATATCTAGCTATTCTTGTCCTTACTCGATACAATATTTTGGATTGAATGATACATTTGTCTGTATACCGATTCAACCAAAAATGGGTTTTATATTAAGACTTTTTCCAATAAGGCATCGCGGAGTTGTACTACATTGGTTATTTTGTGAGCACTTTAACAGAAAGTTATTCGGATTGATAGGAGGCTACCAGCAAAGACGTGCAACCAATTAAAAAAAATCGTTCTATTACGATACTGTATAGAAATAAATTACCTCTTACTAGGTTAGCGCGCTGCCATTGTAACTAAAGAATCATTTACCATGCGATGGTAAACGATCATATGATGTAGTAAGTACCAGCTACTCCTTTCACGAATGTTTTGTCCCGAATGGCCTCCTCTAATATCTGACCGCCCTAGGCCCGGACCTCCTAGGCCTCAAAACAAAACTGAGCTACACACTTAAGTTTTTTGTTGACATCTAGTAGCGTCCATAGGTACAGAGTAGCTATGTGACGCGACGACTTACAGACTAGGTACATTTATGTGTTAAATAGCTACTCTGTATCTATGGACCAGTGGCGTAACTATACCGGGGCCCGTGGCAACATCTTTTGATGAGGCCTAACCGCAAAAATCGTCACGTACTTATTTTAATTTTAATAGTACCACTTAAGTAGTTATTCAACACTAAAAACAGATTTATTTTGAAGAGCATGGGTTATACATTTAAATTCACTAGTCTACATACGTCACACTGCTGGGCATATGCCTTAAGCTCGAGGGAATGAGGTATAGTACCCGTTTAAGCCCAGTTCCGTTCGCTAGCTTTTCGTCGAAGGAACAACATCTTGAGGAAACATGAATTCATTTACAATGAAATAAAGACAAGAATTTCATTTCAATAAGGTACTTATAAAGAAATTTTCGAGCTTTCTATTCCGTTAATGTTTCAAGATCGGGCCCTAGAATTGTTAATAGGCAGAATAACCAAGTCGCAACGGCTGTCTTGTCCCATGTGCTACAAGCATCTCTTGGGCCAGCGGTCGGTGGCATTTTGTCAGCCCTGCCACCCTATAGTTACGCTACTGTAATGGTCGCCACTAGATGTCAACAAAGATCTTAGCTACGTCGTGGTATGGTGCGGAAATCAATAAAGATCAGCACAATATCAATTAAGTTACAGATTGACATCAAATCAATTGTCACCGTTCCGATATCGGGAACCCAATCGGTTTTCAGAAACGAGCGCGCGGAATGCGCGCGCGACACCGCAGACAAATGCCTAAAATTGTTGTATTTTAATTCCTTATAGCGCTAGAGTTCCAGCCGCGAGCCCCGAGTATCCGTAATGGCCGCGGAGAAATCCGAAAATGTCACTTTAAATAATCGTGTTCATTAGTAAACATTTAAAACACGCATTAGGAGCGCTGGGTGCCGGCGCCCGCCGCACGATCACAATCTCGCCGCATTCAACATACGACCATCCCTCACTGAATAATTGATGCCGCGTACGAGCGAGGGAGACGGGGCGAGGGATGTCTTAAATAAGGAATAGAGAGGTGTCTCAGTGATTGTATCGAGTTAGACGCATGGATACGTACTAATTAAGAGGGCAACTCTTCCGATAAATGGTCCCTGGAGATCCTCTTTGTAGATGTTGCACAATTAAGACGTACGCTTAATAAGCGCCGGCACTGTAACGATTCAATTTAATCGATGCCTCTTAGTCACCCGGCGATTAGTATTTAAATTCATAACAATGTTTGACGACCCGCCGGGCGATAATTGGTGATAATTTTTGTTTAATTGCTATCGTTTTTTGTCTGTCATCTTTTGTAATTTGTTAGGATTATGGAAATTTTTATTGCGATGATGTGTTCACGAATCGCTATGCGGTACCTTTCGGTTGCGGGTGTCGTCTTTAATATCCCGGTAATTATTACAGAACTTTTCGCACTGACATAACATTAATAATTAATAACACCTATAGAGGTTCTCTCAACTGATGTGCTGCAGTAATTGGAGAGAAACAGAACGAAGCAGTGGCCACAGTGTGGCTTCGATGGGAAATGTGATTTTTTCAAATATTATAATAAGAATTTATTTACATTTTACTTTTTGGCGCAGGATTATCGAAATTTTGAAATAAGCCAAGGGTCGACAACCACTTCTTATAGAAGGGGCCGCATTTGTTATGAGAATATGGGCGCGGGTCACGCTCTTTATCTAATATACACTTATTTTTAGAGAAAACTAATATTTGGTTTTATTATTATTCACATTTTTATCTCTTTGGGCCGGACCGCAATGTTTTGCATCAACGGGCATCTGGTTGGTCAGACCATAATTAACCATTTCAGTGGTAATGTTCGCATAAATTGCGGAAAGGTTTTTGAAAAAAGTACCTTATATGTTAAGTGTGCACAGAATCTTGATTATTTTTCTCAAACGTAAATGGATTTTCGTAATCCTTTCTATTGTGTATAAAGGATATAAAATTACTCAAATCATATCAAGCTACAGACTTTATGCGCATTTATAGAGCGACGATATATCGTCGGTACACACTTAAAGGGTTAAAAGATGAAACTTTCTTTTTTTCCGTACATACACATGTCGTCCTTTCAACCGATGGACGTCCACTGCTGGACATAGGTCTCACGAAATGATGCCCACAAGGCCCGATCTTGCGCCGCCTGGCTCTAGTGGCTACCGGCGACCTTCCTTATATCGTCGGTCCACCTTGTGGGGGGTCTTCCTACAATGCGTCGTCCGGTGCGGGGACGCTCCATCGGTCGATGTGTGGTGATTATTGGCAAAACCAAGAAATTATGACGACAAGGCAGCAATGGCCCCCAGTTCCCGGCAGCCCCGCTATTCCAAGCTCTGGCAGCGGTTTTGGTAACGTCGGGACAGGGGGTGCTAAGAATCTCCGGAAGAGATTCCGCTGCCAACCCCGACATACACATGTATATGTTATAAATAGACCGTAGCAGTTGCGTCTGCATATAGTTAAGAGTATGGCGACATCTATTTGTTGATTATTATATAACTTAGGTGACAGAACAACTCATACGTTGGTATGTATCTTGGTAAAATACTTAGACAAGGTTTTTTATGTATATATATGGATAACTAATATCATAACTCCTAGTTCTCATAATATTTGAAAGTAAATATTGTTTTTAATTTGTAATTATTTGCAATTTCTTTGCATAATTATGGAAAAAGATGATAGTTATTGATATTCGAATACTAATTTTTATAATCGATAAAACCGATTTCAATTAGAACCTGTGATTTTAACTTTCTACAATTAAGAAGTCGTGAGTAGATGTTTCAATTGGACGATTATTTTCGGTTATACAGCGCAATAGCTGGTGGTCTCATGGCGAATTCTATGTCAAATTAGCGATGACGATAAAAGTCGTTAAGTAAAGATTGTTTTAATCAATAACCGTTTAGCCGAGGGAATATGAGCCCCGATAAGAAGCACTTTGGAGGCCAACAAAAGAAAACTTTGCATGGACCTTTTATAATCACATAATGGGAACTTAACGAATGCTAGATTTAAGAAATCACATATACGGAATATTATTCACTTCAGTTATGCTCACGCACTTTTACTTACAAAAGATTAAGGATCTAAATTTATTTTCTGGTGCAAGGCTCCAGCTGTTCTTAATAGCCACCTAACAATCAAAGACGTGCTATAAAAGAATTGCGTTCTCACTGTCATATTGAGGGGAGTATATGCTTCGCAGAAGAAAGAAATAAATATAGAGTTTAATACAGTGTAAGCCAAAGAAGGTTCAGTACCCCTACATGTATACATCCGCAAATTTTTTTCCGAAAATTGTAATTTGACCGATGTTTTTTTATCCATTCTTATAATAATTTATCAGGATAAAAATAAAATTATATACTAGCTGGTCCTGATTTACTTCTTCTGCATTACATAGAAAGAGAATGCGTCAGAGAGAGAGCAGAAATACATACACACACATAGCATCACGCCTATTTCCCATAGGGGTAAGCAGACCACGTCCTTCTACTTGCCACGATCCTTGCATATCTCCTTCGTTTCTTTCATTCTCATTAAACCTTGCATACAAGTTCATCGGTTTAGAGTACTCTTGACCTGGCCCTTGTTTAAAATGTCCTGGATTTGGTCCAGGCAGGTTCACCTTGGTCTTTCCCCTCCAACTTTCCCTTTCACTCTTGACTCATAAACCCTTTTTGTCAGTTTCTTTTCATTTATTCTTTCTACATGCCCAAATCATCTAAGCATATCTTTCTCAATTTTACTCACTGCATCTTTTATACCACAACGTTAACATAAAAATGTGTATATAGAGCTGAACTTAAAATATAGATATATGTTCTAATGGACTTTTTTTTTAATTTTTAAGAGATACAATTGTATTAACACCGCACGTAGCGGAAACTCACATAAAGAAAAATAATACGCCGATTTTGAAATATTTTTGGTGATGCACCGCTCCTATTTGTCCTAACGTAATGATATATAGGCTTCTTCGATAAATAAGATATCTAACAGTGAAATAAGTTTTAAAATCGGACCAGTAGTTCCTGAGATTAGTGCGTTCAAGCAAACTCGTCAACTTTAAAATTACCATACAAGTATAGATTTCATGTTAATATAGATTTATATGTACGTCCAAATATTATAAATAGTTAAAAGTAGCGGTAATTGAATCGATTGTAATGTATTTGTGATAAATAAGTGGTGTATAAGTATTCTAGTAATATATTTTCAAATCTCCTATATGCCTTAACACATTTGAAAAGCTTTATACCTTCAATTACCGATTCTGTGTTATATGTACTATGTCGTACATAATGCTGGATTTATATAAACTAAGTTTCCTCATCTTTCAATTGAGAAGTTTAGAATGTTCCTGTTAATTATACTAACTGGGGAGCTAATCTCGTAACCGTTGTATTCATAACTCGATACCTTACATTTTAAAAACTCGTTTAAGGTACAGAGGGTGTGAATTTTATAGCGTCGATGAATTTAATTTCTTGGATTTTTAAAATTAAAGCTATTTAATCTGTTATTATCTAAAATTTTATAAAAGTAATCATAAAAAAAAACTAATTTTTTAAGTGACTTCTCTGAATTCATCTTTGGAAATAATAAAGTAACATTTTAAGATACTTCGTGGATATATCTTAAAATGGTATTTATGTTGTTCTTATTTGACATAGTTAAGTAGATTTTATAGGTTGCTGTGTGTTTCCTGAGGTGTTACTTTTGGGGAAAAGAGAGTCACTTGGTTAAACTTCAAGTCAATCACGATTTTTTTTGATGAATATGATCTCTGGGTTAGTGAGTGAGTGAGTTTAGTAGTCAAAAACTATCTGCGCATTATTCCATTTCTAATGAAGTCGGTTCAGGGCACATGGGTTCAGTTTTAGCATCTATAACGGACATGCAGGAACATATTTTGCGTTTTATATACATCCCAGCTGCAAATCAAACAAGTAATTTGGGCGGCATTATAGTAAAGTTTTGTTAAATTTTGCAGGTTACTACATGTCTAATCTACAGTGTTATATATTTATTTATGCACCAAAAAAGAAGTCACATTAAGAAGAAATTAAAGTTAGTATACATAGGATACCTTATCCCGATATATATATCTAAAAAGACTTTAGTTATTGGATAAAGAAATGGTCGTAAAGGGACAATAAATATTTGTTCTTCAAATTGTAAAAATAATGTATTGTTTCACTTAGAAAGTGTAAAATATACAGATTATATTTGGGTAATCGCATGCGATCGTCGAGCGAGGCGATCGCGTGACGGACCCAATTCGATATATCGATAGTCGAATCGATTCGAATCGCCACGAGTGGGTTACGGGAACATACCGATGCTATCCGATCCAAAAGATCGATAAACGTTTACAATTTATAACAATTATCGATTACCCTTACGTATTATAAAACAAAGTTCTCCGTCGCATCTGTTTGTTTGCTATAAATTTAAAAATTAATGAATAGATTTTCATGCGGCTTTCAACAATAGATAGAGTGCTTCATGTAGATGATTTAGGTATATATTTTGGCTAGGGTTTTTAGATAATTAATTGAATTATAACGATAATTGTTTTAAGAGTTGGATACTAAATCATGCCTTCTTGAAGTGAAAACTTAGCCTAAATACCTTACAGATATAATAAAACAAGGTTTGGAGGAATATTTTGTAAGGATAAATCTCAATATCCATTATATCTTCAAATGTGGTAATTATAAAGTTATCTAGAGTTGTTTAGATAACTTTTTAACTACCGCATACTAATCCTAATTAATTAAAGACTTTATTTGCTTTTAACATACACATTATGATCATATTTTACGCTATTTAATGCAATTAGGTTTGTAGGGATATTTTGGAAAAATACTATTAACGGGCGAAGAAAAATACTCTTGGACTTGCTCGTAGCCTAGCGTAATCAGTTGGAAGATATCAATGTTATATACATATTAATAGTTTAGTTTTTTCTAATGTTTATAATATCTACATAATAGGATACATTCGACTCATCAACCTTTTGCAATTATACGATAGACAACATAATATTTTACTACTCATGCGGAGCCGGGGCGGGTTGCTAGTAATAAATAAATTACACTGTGTAAATATAGATTTTTCTCTCTCGGTCGTTTGTCAAATGTATTTCACGGCGTTTTAGCATTTTATTGCTAGCAATTTAAACATTTTCACAATGACGAATCGATTCCGTATAACAGTTCGAATTCGGTACTAATGGAACCGAATAAATATTTAATTATTGGCCTTTATGGTGAATGGTAACGCAACGGATTGGATAGATTTGTTAATGATTTTAATTGGACTTCGAGCAATGTTTGTATGCTATCGACACTTGGAAATCGAAGCTTGCATTTTGGAGGTTAGAAACGGCCATAGAAATATGGTTCTCAGTGATTTCTATCATAAAATTTGCGATACCGTTTAAATGAATATGGTTTTAGCCTTATTTTTACATTTCAAATGTCGATTTGCACTTAATTTTTTATGATCTGTATCAAACAGCGGTGCATATTCGAAAGTAAATCGAGTTCATATCAATAAAGATCTGTATAAAAGCAATAGATGGTGTTGAGAACAATTTCATTTGTATTTAAAAAGTTTTGGTCAGTATATGAATTATATATATTTGCCACCGTATAGACTTTTCCAAAACATTTTATGAGTCGCTACAACCCATGCTTCTAGTATCGACAGTTTTGGCTATGAGTCAATGATTTAGTCAACTAGTTTATTATATAAATACGTACATAATTTTTGTTTTGGGATATGCTTTACGTAAACGCCAAGAATCGTAATTGAGTTCATTTAAAATATTGCTGGTCTAGCAGCAAGACTGGTTATTTAACATTAATAATAGGGATGGGACCATACTGTGTTCTCTGAAATTGACTTCCGAATATAACTATACAAATAATTATAAGAAATTCAATAAAATTTTTATGAAATTATAAGTTTTTTTCGTAGTTTCTCTTTTGGTCCGTGTAATACTATATTTATTATATCAAAGTTTGGTATTTCTTCTTAAGTTCAATTCTTTTTTTGTAGTTATCTAATTTTATTCTTTTGGTGGAACATCTTTTTAATAAGAGAATGGTATTAAACTGTTTCCACACAGCCTTTCCACAAATATTATTTTAAAAATGTCTAGCAACTGATCGTACCTTAGATGTATCGTTTTTTATTGCTGGAGGTCAACATTTTTTTCATTTATTGAACACCAACAAAATACATACTATATATTGATGTAATACTTTTACAATTTTTAAATTAATGGTATCTTTATTAAAGGTGAGAACGATACAGGTAAGGCGACAATATAGTTTACATATAATAAAGAAAAAATTAAAAAAAATTGGGTTCAAAGGCTAGAGTTTTCTTTAAAAGACAACTTTGGAATCCTGAACGAGACCTATCCCATTATTTTAATTGATAAGTTCGCTAATCTCGCGCGATGGTCCATTCTATGATGGTATAGCTATAATCTGGTAAGGAATAATTCTTTACGTAGTGGTTTTTAAGCAACATCGTACCAGAATAAGTTTATAATTTTTAGGTAGTTGTTGCCGGAAGGAGAAACTAGAACATTTATTTTTTTTACTTATAATTGTTACTGTGATGGGAATTGAATAGGTAGGGTAAGGTGGTAGCTAGTCACTTTGAAAAGTCTCTCCAATAAAAAAAAAATTCCAAATTTCTTTTACTCAAAACAAACGAATGTCTGACTCAGTTTGCGCATCCTATTATTATAAAATGTATAAACTTTTCCTAGCCCTTTATTATATAATCGCATAAACGAAATACTTAAATTTTACCCTATTATTAACCAATGCAAAAATCTTATCATTATCCGACTCATAAAACAATCTTTATCTATCTTGATATTGAAAAATTCTGAAATATTAATGCATTGTAGACTCGCGCGCGCACAAACGCACAAACGCACACACGCACATACACACACACACTCACGCAGGCACGCACATTAATTTGTTGTCTTTTCTTAACAGTTTTTTCCGAACGTCCATAACAGTAAGCCTTAAACTGCGACTTAGTTTTAACTAATGCAGTTGTTATTGTCACACATGTCTTGCAGTATAATAATTCTGTTCCTAATTAACATATTTTTGAAGTGAACCTTCCTGAGGCGCATGAGGGTAAAATTTTTACGGATGTAACGCGTGATTAGCGGCACGAAGATGTGCAGCGTTTTTTATGCCAATTGGTTTGATGGTTAGGCAGTTTTAATATTTACAAATACCATGTGGCATTTTAATTTGCCAATCGTCATTTAATAATTCAATATATTATTTTTCATAAAATATAAAATGAAAATATTTTATAAATTCTCTATTCTAAATTTAAAAATTCAAAAACACAATTTCATTAATAATTGTTAATATTGTCAAAAAACACGTGACATTGTTATTTACTTTCATAATTCGACATTTGAGAATTTTTATATTTTAATGACAATTAAATTCATTAAATTCCTGACGTATCTTCCTTTTTACCTCCCTTTGAGTGTCTAAAGTTTTAGATTTGTATAAATAACTTTATCACTCGAACCTTTACACCAGCAAGGTCTTCACTCTGTTACATTCAAAATAGGTTATTGCAAACTGAATTCACCATTTCATCTTTTTATTCGATGAATTTATGAACTGTAATATGATAGCAAATTCGAAGCAATTAAGTTATACCCATCACTAATCTATCATGATTCCATCAATCACGATACGATGAAGACATTAAGTATTATCACATGGTTTTAACGGCTTAAGTATAACATACTACTTTTATTACATTAAATTTATTTGCGGTAATGCGTTGTAATCATAATGTAAATCGGTTTATTATTGTACAATAATTACTATTATGGAGCTATCAACTATCGATATTAGTGTGTTCACACATAAGATATGTCTTCTTGATTATTCATTTTGTTATAAAATGATTTAAGAAGTCTAGACTAATTTTTACACATTTAAGTAGTTAAACTTTATCTTTTTATGATAAAGTATTAAAATTTTTCATTCCATGTCGAGCTAGATTCATGTAAATTTTTAACTATACCAGATTGTATATTTGACAGCCTCACTGGCGCAGTGGTGTGAGTACTCGCTTTGCTGGCAGGGTCTCCGAGTTATACGGTAGTAATGCTCCCGCGCGGGTGACAGACAAGACGCGTGGACTAGCGGAGGACCGCCTAGTAATGACGACGCCCGTGGGATCAGAGTCCTAGCCGAAAGGACTTTGATAATAAAATGGAGGGAGGATCTCGAGACCTCCATAGCAGGTGTAGCGACGTTTCGCCCTCTGCTGGAACAGTGGTTATGCAGGAGCCATGGAACGTTCTCGTATAGACTGATGCAGGTGCTCACCGGACACGGCTGTTTCGGAAAGTACCTATATTGCTGGGCGGGACGAATTACCCATCTGCCACGAGGTGTCGTTGATTGGCGGAGACCTCTCACTGACTAGCATTGCCCGTGCAATGGTCGCCAGCGAAGCAGGGTGGAAAGCCGTGGTCTCCTTTTGCGAGATTGTTCTCGCGCTAAATTGAGAGGGAGCGGGAGGTTGCTCCTAATGCCCCTGGTATACGTCGCTGATAGTTGGGCGGCAGAAGGCGTGGCTTTGCGCGCCCTGTTTCACAGCCGTGAATCTTGATTCGGCTTCATCCGGGACGCCGTTTTGGATTGTGCAAGCGAACCGCTGGTGCCACACTTTATGACGTGGATCCGCTGGGTTTTAGTGGGTATTCTGTCTTGTCAGTGAGTCCCACACTCCCGACTCTTTGGTTGGGGTGAAGTAAAGCATTTCCGAGCGAAAAAAAGGGTTTCTGGGTTCGAATCCCGGTAAGGCGAAGTTAAGGAATTGCATTTTTTAATTTGGTTGAGTCTGGATTAGGGGGAGGCTTCGGCCGTGACTAGTTACCGCCACACCAACAAATCGTTAGGCGGTACGTCTTCCAGATAACAAGAGGTTTGTGTTCCGGTACGATGCTGTGTAGAAACTATAAGAGGTAATTTGCCTCATTTACCATCATGCGTGATCACTGTCATCAATAAAAAAACTGGAAAAAAATATCTATAGCAATATAAATTAGATAAGAAGATGTAGTTATATATGACCTTTACTTTTACACAATATTTATTTAATTAATATAATACATTTATTTATAGTCTCTATATTGTACACCCTATAAAAACTGCTAAAAGAATAAGAGAGGCACAAGTAATATAAAAGCAAATGTACATAAAGGCGCACTTATCGCTAGCCTATGCTCTAAAAACCCAGTCTCATATGAGTGACGAGGCCTGTGCCCAGCAGTGGGACGTTAATGGGCTGCTTACCTTACCTTAATGAAAAAGAGACGTAATAATTATTTGTACTACTATTATATAATCTATATAAATTTTATATATCTAATAAAAGAAAATACAATTTCGGTCAAATTGGCACCAATGGCCAATCTCAGACCAAGATTATGGACACAGGAGATATTATCTCCAAACCTTGGGGGTATAAACATTGCCAAAATAATCACAGAAGTTATTAACAGAAAAATACTTTTATACTTGAATTCTTTTTTATATTTGAATTCATTTTTTCCAATTTGTCTAAGTCTTATGTGTGTGAATAACCTATAAAATCAATGACCTATGTATATGTATAATTAAAATGATCGTCGATTAATTGGAGTAATCGATATAACGCCTTGAATATGCTTATTTTTTATCCAATTTTACTTTGTAATATCTCGGCATATAGTTTTAATGGGGCGATTTGGTTATCGCGTGATCTCTTAATGAGTTTTTGGTACAGGCTAAATATTTAAACTGAAATAAATGAGACGTTTCGTTGGACTTATGTGAGTTTACAAGATTGTTTATTGCCAGGGAATCCTTGTTCATTGATATAGTACAGTACTTAACATTTCCGTTTCACTGTGATAATTAACTCCAATTAGGTGGATCCATATTCCTATTGCTTGAAGTTAGCTTACATTATTAGTTAGTCGAAGATATTATTAGGAAAATAAATTTACAGCAACAAACAAAACTGTAATGACTGTTTAGATTGAAATGACAGATCTTTCACTAAATGTTTACGGAGACATTGATTTTAAATAATTATAATGAGGAAAACAAAGACAAACAACGCTTTAAAAAGGAATACCTAGAGAGCCTTTATATGTAAATCCAACCCTGTATAGTGGAAAAAGGAAAGAAAGCTGAATTCGTTTTAATTTGCATAAACTCTTTATTGGAAATATTGATTTTGATGAAATTGTCACACTAAATAAAATAAGAAAGATATTTTATTTTTCGGAAAAGGGAAAACAAAATATGGGATTGTATGTAAAGAATTGAAATTTTATTTCTTTAATTCATATCTAATCCAATCCAATCGAAATTTATTTGAATCAGAATTTTCCTCAAAAGACCATCTACAAGATTGGTCTAAGGTAATTTTTTTGTAATATGTATAAAAAAAACTTATAAAGCGAAAAAGAAAATTTTTATAGAAATTTTCTCACTTTTGTGTTTATAACTTCTTTAATTTTTAATTTAGGGCAAAAAGTAATTCGAACATATTTTTACGACTTTTTTGTAGAAGGCATAGTTTTCGAGATATCCCGATAAAAGTGTTTGCACTCCTTTTTCCAAGATAGTGGCCGGGGGACAAGGGCGTCAAACTTGGGGTTATTCTTCTATTGACATATACATGTCCCAAAAACGAAATTGCGTCCTCTAAGAAATGCAATTACGATTTTACATTTCAATGGACTATTTGTTTTATTCTAATATCTGTATCAATCAAGCATACATATGTATAATTAGATACTACAACCAATATTGGACATACCATTAAATAAGTTCATATAAAGAGCATTCTTACAAGTAAATTTGAGAAATATATTAATGACAAAATAGCTTTGACTTGAATCCAGGTTCATATACTCGTATATATGTTCAATCAATTCGTAATATGTAAAAGATCACTGTCCCTGGAGGAGACCCATGTCCAGCAGTAGACGTACGTCGGTTGGCTTGATGATAGATTGATTGAAGAGACCATTATTGTAAAAACGGGTCAAAAGAGTAAAACCCGAGTTTCTTAAAGTGAACTATCCGAACCGAAGGTAAATTAATTAGTAAGAGACTTCAAGATTCAAAAGAGCATGTAGACTGCGCTTTTTATATGTTTATTTTCCTTACAGTTAAAAATATTAGGGAAAGCTTCGGAAGATAAATGGAGCAGTGGCAGTATCAGTAATCGAAACCACTGGAATGGAAGAGGCATGGCCCTACAATGTTGGATAAAGTTTCACGCCACTATATGCTGCTAACATCTGATAACGCGACAAAATAATTACTCCACGCTCACTTCCTAACACCACTGTCGATACATCAAAATGCCTTAAGTTAGCTTAAAAATGGCTAAGTTAAATAAGTTAGCTTAATATCTTTTTTTCTACTAATGTTATGAAATTTAGTTTACCTACTACATTAAGATTTTTCACAGTGATCTCTCATTAAAATAAGCTTTCGAGTGTTCACTTCATTTTTCTGTGATATGACAATGTTACTCTATTATACAAAACAAAATATTCTCAATATTGTCAAAAATTTCGATTAATACCCTATTTTAGTTGAGAAACAAAGTGTTATATTGTAAACACATGTAAATATAATTGAAAAAACATAAATCAGTAAAGTTTCCATTTAGAAAACCCAAGATAATCATAGCAAACCCATAATGAACAAAAAAATGGGTGTGGCTGTATCATATACATATTCACGTTCATTCATTTTTATATAATATATCGGGGCTTCCCCGTCCGCCGGGTGCGACGTATTATGGTCTTCACTTAACGTAAAAAATCCTTTGATCTTTTAGCTATCTGGTGGTATGATTGAATTTCGGATGTTGGTGATAGATATTTAGCTACAACACCAAACTGTATCCCTCGATTTCGTTATCGTATGTCTTTTTCAATTGTCTCCATATGGATGCGATTTTGAAAACGATTTCACGCCAAAAAACAAAATGAAATAAATGTTGTTAAAATAAATTGAATAAGAATTGTATACTAAGACTATAGGTAATCTGCTAAAACGTGTCTTATTTGCTTCTTAAATGATGGAAAAGTGCAGTTAAATACATGTAAACTTGTAAATTTCACCATTATACCCGTGAAGTAGTTAAACACACTGAAATAAAATCGGAAATTTTCTCTTTTCTCAGTGGAAAAAATTACGAATCCTATGGGATATTGATAAGTCAAAGTTATATTTAACAATTTCTATTTTAGAGAAGGCATTGCGAATGATTAGTGAACAATAAAATTAACTAAACACCATAGATTATAAATAACAGCGTATTCGTAATGTCAACTTTGTATCTGCCCACGCGATTTGAATAGCAATCGTGGGAAAGTGAGAATGATGATATGCATGAAAAACTGATAGATTAAACTATGAGCTTTATTAAATAATACCTTGAGATCAAAAAAGAAAGAAGTATCTTATTTTTATATTATATTACATTAGAAAGAGTAAATAATTAAGCTTCAGTATGACGGTACGACAGTACTGATATTATATTGTGTAAGTAGCAGCCCATTAAGTAGGCCTCCTTATAGGAAAAGGGATTTTTAAAGCATAGACCCGCCACGCTGTTACACTACTAATTTTGTATTATATTCAGCATTACTTGTGTTTTTCAAACACAAACCATTTATTTGAAGATGAAAATATGTTCTAAAATATTTTCTTCAAAGAAAATTAATTATGAAAAAAGTGCCTGGGTACATAGTACAAATGTTAGAAGTGAAACTTCTTTGGCAAACTAATTTTTAAGTCTTGTTTATATTTATACAAATATAAACTATAGATTTCAGAGACTTAGAGCGAGGGAAAAGGAAGATATGTTAGGAATTTAATTGTCATTAAAATAATAAGTGTCGAAAATTAGAACAACTAATTTATTGAAATCTCAAATGACGAATTGTAAATAAATTTAATAAATAATTAAAAAAAATATTAATTAAATTTTGTTTGTGAATTAAAATTTATAAAAGAGAATTTACGAAATATTTTTACTTTATATTTTATGAAAAAAATATATTAAACTATTATGTGACGAGTGGCAAATTAAAAAGCCACATGTTATTTGTAAATATCAAAACTACCTAACCTTCAAACGAAATAGCATAAAAAACTTCCTTCATAAAGAAGTTTCACTTCAATAATATTTTATTTATCATTCGATTGAAGTTTTAACTTAAGTATGTCATTTTAATATATTGTCTTGTTTACAAAATAAACGATATGATATGATATATTCCATATTTTAAAGGCTGTTAACATTGATATGTGATTTTTGTTTAATTTGTAATAAACTATATCATAAAAATACTATAAAAATTAATAACGAAACCGACATCATTATAGTTAAATAAGTATTGTAAGTACATAATCTTGAAAACCTATCTTTAATGTAGATTATAATAAATATAATTTAAAAATATAGTATAAATTTCAATTTGGTTATCTAACATGATCTTAAATGCTACGGATTCCACAGATTCGAAATAACGTCAACCAAGTTTGTAAACGAAAGATTTCTGTCATTATACCCATATATTAACTTCACGGGGCGTTCGATTTGAGATAATGTTGTGCTTAAATTATTTGGATGTGATCAGAGAAGTTCTGAATCTAAACTATACGTGTATTATGAAGAGGAAACATTTGTGTTTTTATATTTAAGTGTGTAAGTATGTTTGTAATATTTTCAGACAAAAACTAATGGACCAATTTTGTTATCCCACTGCACAGAATATATAAATTAAACGCATACATGTACAAAGAGTCACTTTAATCAATAGTACTTTAACTCATCAACACTAGTTATGTCACGCTATATACTTTATTACAATTTACTATACAAATAATTCACTGATTTACTACACACAAAAAACACTCTACTGATCCACTGATATCTCTTGAATGAATCTCCGTTGTGACGCGATTTAACACGAAGACTTTTTCCCGCGGAAACGTCTCGCTAGCGTTCATTTCATGATCAATGCTGCCAACCGTTTCCGCCGGAAAGCATGCGACAACATTTAAAAAAAATTTCACCATTAGAACTGCATATTCACTGAACGACATAGGCTATATTACTTTCTCAAAATAAAATTAGGGATCCCTAATAAAAATGCGTTAATGTAAACCAATGGCCTGCCTCGTTGGTCTAGTGGCTAGCATGTTCGACTACAGAATGAGGGTTCTGGGTTCCCGGGTCGGGCCAGTTCCAAATTGATATTGAGTTTTCTATTAAGATTTTCTCAATATTTGCCCGAAGTTGGGAAAAATTTGGAGGTGTGGTCCACCCCCGTGCCTCGCGGAACACGTTAAGCCGTTGGTCCTACGCCTGATCTATCTCTCCGGTCGTGTCGGATTACCGTCAGGTCGGACAATGAGAGTGAAGGAATAGAGAATACACTTGTGTACTATGCCTGCCAATCCGCAGTAGAGCAGCGTGGTGGGTCTGTGCTCTAAAAAAAACCCTCTCTCATATGAGCGAGGAGGCCTGTGCCCAGCTGTGGGAACTTAATGGGCTGCTACGTACCTTAATGTAAACCAAGGTGTTAAGATAATAAGTCACAAAAAATCTGTCATCGCGTGCGCTGCAAAAACTATTGATGATAGAACAAAAAAATGTTATACAATATTATAGAATTTATTAATATCCACAAAAAAGTCTGCGATACCATATGTCCAACTACAATAGTTTTTTCACTAAAACTACTTTTTTGCGTTTTAAAAGTTGATAAAAGTGACAATACTGACAATAATCAAATGATATAATTCATATCTCTGTATTAATCCCTATCCTAAATAAATAAAGCCGTTTCAATAACTGTAAAATATTTTTGAAATTATTTAAATCGGATAAATATTCCATTCACAAGATATAACGAATTTAAAAATCTCAATCTAAAGAGATCTAAATCTAAAACAAAACTACGTCAAATGTTGTGTATTACAAGTAAATCTCTTCTCTAACATTATAGAAGAAAGTTTTGCATTTTGAGTTTTTGGTTTTACTTTTAACAATTTATAATAATCAAGCTAACAATTATTGGAGCGAATTAAAATATTCTTTCCATACCTGAAGAATATTTTTAAATTGACTTATATCGGACATTCTACGTAAATGATGTCACGAATTTAAAAATGTATTAGCTAGATATATATTCGTTGTAAAGTAAAATCTGTATATTGATTACATTACGAATGTAAGTGAGTCAAATAATCTGAAAGGAAGTAATTAAAAACGAAGTGAAATGAAACTTTTATTTTAACGATAATAAATCTATAGTCCGACTTACTAGAATTTCTACTGGCACTTGATCGGTATCTACGCGGGTGAAACCGCGTGGCATTGCTAGTTATATATAAGTTTAGTACGTGATTATTTTCGTTTTTTCTATTGATGTCATTACTTTTAAAACTGCAATATTGAACATTAGACGCGTTTCTTCCAACTCGTCGCTTCAACCGATGGACGTCCACTGCTGGACATATAGTTTCACGAAATGATGCCCATAAGACCCGATCTTGTGCCGCCTGGCTCCAGCGGCTACCGGCGATCCTCCTTATATCGTCGGTCCACCTTCTGGGGGTTCTTCCTTCACTGCGTCGTCCAGTGCGGGGTCGCCATTCCAGCACTTTCCGACCCCAACGTTCATCGGTTCGTCGGACTTCCGGCCCCAACGTCCATCGGTTCGTCGGACTATGTGCCCCGCCCATTGCCACTTCAGGTTCGCGATTCGTAAGGCTATGTCGGTGACTTTGGTTCTGCTACGGATCTCCTAATTTCTGAGTTGCCCTCTCCATCGCACGCTGAGTGACTCTGAGCTTCCGCATGAGGCCCATAGTCAGCGACCATGTCGTAGGTCATCACTGGCAACACGCACTGTTCGAAGACTTTGGTCTTCAGGCACTGAGGATTATCGGACGAACATATCTGGCGTAGTTTCCCGAACGCTGCTCAACCGAGTTGGATTCGGCGCTTGACCTCCTTCTCGAAATTGGACTTACCTAGCTGGACTATATGTCCTAGGTATGTGTACTCGTCTACAATTTCGAGAGCTGAGTTCTCAACAATGATTGGATGTGGCGGTACATGGATATTAGACATGATTTTTGTTTTATCCATGTTCATTTTCAGGCCCACCTGTTGAGAAACTCTGCTGAGGTCATCGAGCATTGTATTGAGATCTTCGAGAGTCTCTGCCATAATGACTACGTCATCGGCAAACCGTAGATGAGTGATGTACTCGCCGTTGATGTTGATGCCCAGTCCGTTCCACTCCATAAGCTTAAACAGGTCCTCCAACGCCGCAGTAAAGAGCTTCGGGGAGATAACATCTCCCTGTCGCACTCCACGCTGCAGTTGGATAGACGCTGTGCTTTGGTCCTGTATACGGACTGACATGGTGGCGTTTTCGTACAAACACTTCAACACGTGTATGTACCGGTGGTCAATTCGGCATCTCTGCAAAGATCTCAACACGGCCCATGTTTCCACCGAATCGAAGGCTTTCTCATAGTCCACGAACGCCAAGCAAAGTGGCCGATTATACTCCTCGGTCTTCTGTATAATCTGCCGCAGCGTAAAGATGTGGTCTATGGTACTAAAGCCTTTTCGGAATCCGGCTTGTTCGGGGGGCTGGAAGTCGTCAAACTTGCGAGCGAGACGATTCGTAATGACCCTCGAGAACAGCTTATAGACATGACTTAGCAGCGCAATAGGTCTATAGTTCTTCAATAAGGTGTTGTCACCTTTCTTGAAGAACAGAACTACCACGCTCCTATGCCACGCCTTTGGCACCGTACCTTCCAGGATGACGGAATTGAACATTCGCTGAAGGACTTTTAGAATGGGTTTTCCACCCGCCTTCAGGAGTTCCGCTGTGATTCCGTCATCACCAGGTGCCTTGCTGTTCTTCATCTGTTTAAGGGCCATACTAATCTCGTACAAGCTGACGTCCGGGATATCTTCGGTATAATGTCGAGTAAGTTTGGCACGAGGATCTTTAGCCAAACTATCAATAGGCTTGCAGGTCGATGTGTATAACTGCCCATAGAAACTCTCAACCTCCCTCCGAATCTCAGGTCCAGATGCAATGAGTTCGCCGTTATGAGTCCTCAGCCGCGTCAACTGGCTCTGACCGATAGACAGATCTTTTGCGAACACTTTAGTGCCTTTGTTGCGTTCGATGGTATCTCGTATACGCTCGGCATTAAAGTGTCGCACATCACGCTTTTGCGATTTAGAGATCTGTCTATTGATCTGCCGGTATGCGGACGCGTCTGCTGCAGACTGCAAGCTCATTGCATGTCTCTGTTCCATGAGATTAAGAGTATGGTCTGAGAATCTCTTGGTTTTCTTTCTACGGGGTTTATAGAATTTCATCCCAACCGTATGGACAGTTTCCACTAGCCTATTGTTTAGCTCGTCCACGGATTCGCAATTCTCGAGGCAAGCGAAGCGGTTTTGCAGCTCCAGTTGGAAGCTCTCGGGGTCTTGGATATGAGCGCGAGTGGGTCGGAGCGTTGACTTCACCAGTCTGTTCCGTTCACGGACAACGTCAATATTCAATGTGCCTCTTACCATACGGTGATCGCTCCCAGTTTTCACTCTATTGATCACAGAGACATCATTGAATATATTTCGCTTCGTAGACATGATGAAGTCAATCTCGTTTCTCGTGGAACCATCGGGACTAAGCCAAGTCCACTTTCGATGTGGCCGTTTCCTGAAAAAGGAGTTCATCATGTAGAGGCCCTCCCTTTCCATGAAATCGGCCAGCATTTGACCTCTCTGGTTCCGTTGCCCGTATCCAAATTGCCCCACTCTCAACTCTGCCCCACTTCGTTCGCCGAGTTTTGCGTTGAAATCTCCCATTACAATATTGTAGTGTGTCCTAGAGGTATGTATGGCTCTTGATATATCCTCATACATAACCTCTACATCATCATCGGGATACGATGATGTGGGTGCGTAAACCTGTATGACCTTCAACGAATACCGTTTGGTAATTCTGAGTATAAGGTACGCTACCCTACTGGACACACTGTTTACTTGGACAATATTGTTAACGAGAGATTTGTGGACGAGGAACCCGACACCACCTTGGGATTGGTGTTCACCCTCCCGGTAGTATAGCAAGTTACCGGATTTGAGAATTATCGTGTCCTCCCCCTCTCTACGGACTTCGGATAATCCCACAATATCCCAGTGTAACTTGCTCATGGCTTCTTCCAGCTCGAAGACTTTTTCGTCGGTCCTCAAAGTGCGTGCGTTGTATGTTGCCAGGTCAAGTCGTCGGGGTTGGCAGCGGAATCTCTTCCGGAGATTCTTAGCACCCCCTGCCCCGCCGTTACCGAAACCGCTGCCAGAGCTTGGAATAGCGGGGCTGCCGGGGACTGGGGGCCGTTGCTGCCTTGTCGTCATCATGTGTGGTTTTGCCAATAATCACCACGCTTGGCAGGCGGGTTGGTGATCGCAGTGCTGACCTTATCGCACCGATAACGCTGCTGCCCGTTATCGGTCTGTGGCATTTAGGTCAGCTATGGAGAATGGTTATACCGCCATTTGTCGGTCGCCAGAGCCTCGTCGGTAGAAGCAGGGTGCACCGGGTGCAGGTGAGGTTGGCGTTTGGAGAAACGGACTGGGACTCGTTTCTCCCTTACACCCCATTGTAACTTACAAAAGTATATTTAAAAGAGTAACTGTTGAGTTTCTTGTTGGTTTCTTATCAGCGGAATCGATTTTCCAAACCGGTTCTAGATTTGTTACCAACTACTACTGACAATTCATGATACAACTGCCTCATTGGTCTAGTGGTTAGCATGTTCGACTACAGACATGAGGTCCTGGGTTCGAGTCCCGGGTCGGGCCAATTCAAAAATCAATATTGAGTTTTCTATTAAGATTTTCTCAATATTTGCCCGAAGTTGGGAAGTTGGCGGTGTGATCCACCCCCGTGCCTCGGAGAGCACGTTAAGCCGTCGGTCCTGCGCCTGATCTCTCTCCGGTCGTGTCGGATTCCCGTCACATCGGACTATGAGAGTGAAGGAATAGAGAGTGCACTTGTGTACTAAGCCTGCCAATCCGCAGTGGAGCAGCGTGGTGGGTCTATGCTCTAAAAACCCTCGCTCCCCGGAGTGAGGAGGCCTGTGCCCAGCAGTGGGACGTTAATGGGCTGCTACTTACTTACTTACTTACTTACTACTGACAATTCAAAATTGCTTTTTGAGGCTACTTGAATAAGAAATATGATTTAGAGCCTGCGAAAAGACATAGGCTTCTTTTTATTGCGAAAAAATGGTTGTAAGGGATGAAACTATTGTCATTTTAAGAGCTAAAAGCTTTAAACCTATTTTTTAGGTATTGATTCAATATAAATAAATGGCATACTAAATTTGTAATAGCTTTACCCTCAAGGGTGTGAAATAGCAAACCTTCTATCTCTTGAAGGGCTCCGATAAAATGTAGTGAATGAACTAAGTAGTTACGTAATGAACTTTTGAACACCTATGATCTTTCAAACATCGCTTGAAAGCCTTCTAATTACGAGGGATAAGTTTGAGTTTAAGCTTAAAGCCTTAGTTTTCTTGTTATGAATAGACCATCCACAAACACCTCCATGTTATCTTATATTTACCTAATAGGTAGGTAATTTCTGATTTGGTTGTGTCTGGACTGGTGAAAGGCTTTGGTCGTGGCTTGTTACCACCCTACCTTGCTGTCCGGTACGTTGCTGTAAGAAAAAAAGGTAGCATAAGAGGTACTTTACTTCTTAGCATGTTAGTACGCTTTCATCTTAGACTGTATCATCATTTAACATCAGGTAAGAACACAGTCAAGCCTTAACTTATCAGCAATAAATACCCACTGTGTTTGAATACTCCGATTAACCGTGACGTATGTGTAAATGAATTGAAATACGTAATAGTGACATGTTTTATTGCGTCTTGATAAATTCAACGTAATAAAATTTGAAATCATATTTGTATTTCAGTCGAAAATTGTCCGGTTGGATACCGTTCACATAAGTCAGGGCCCATATCTGGTGATCTGTGAAACGTAAGGAGACCCCGCGGGCGTCTGTCCGGACAAAATTATTGTTATTGCCGACAAACTAATGTAATTATTTAACCTTAAAGAACAGAGGACCGCGTGGAATTGCCTGTTTTATTTGAATTTATTTTAACATTATTGCGTAAGGAAAGTATTCTTAATAAATTGCTTAAATAAAAAATCGAATGACAATTACTTTTGCGGTGAGTAACATTTCTCTCAAATAAGTATTTTTCAATCTGGACGTATTTTTCATCTTTACTATAATTTTATATAAGAATCATTATAAAAAATTTTCATTATATTATTCTTGTTATGATTATTTAGCCTTAATAACGTAACAATTAAAATTAGTGGTCGTGTAGTGGTCGAAATTCGACAATAATTATTTTAAATTACAAATTTGATCTTATTTTTTTTATGATACAAAAACCATGCGATAATATAATTAACAAATACAAACGATGTTTTTTTTTTATAAAAACTCTTTCATTGTTAAATGTCTTACAAATAATAATAAGCAATTCTCAAATTAACCACAGACTAGCAAAATGTAATGTTTTATTTATGATTTAATGTACTTTGAAAAAAAATTTATGGGTTTTGGTTTAAAATACGTGTAAATATAGATAATGGATGTAAATGATGTAAAAGAATTAGTAATAAATTGAGAAAAAAGCTATTTTTATTACTTTACAATGAGAGAATTCTATTAAATTTATAAGTTTAGATTACAGTTGACTATAACACGTCTTAAAGAGAGAAATACTTTTCTTGATGGAATGTCATTGTAAATGTTGACAATCTATCGCTACCAGAGGTTCCTAAACATTTTTAGCTCATAGAACCCTTTCAAAATTTTCCTGGTTCTAGTGGACCCCTGCAGGTTCAATACTACCATATTCCCAAAACTCTACAAAAAATGTTAAGATCTAACAGTTTTCGAAAATAAAGGGAGAAATGATTGGTTACTTAAGTAAAACCTAGACTGTTATAAGGCACGCGCGTCCCCAGGCGCAATTAAAATCGATTGTGTCTCAATTTCGCGATTAAAGGGTCAATTGAATGTGCTTTGAGTGGATATCAGAAAAGTAAAGTTGGTCAATCACATACATCACTAGTAGTATTTCGTTCCTTTACACGCCTGAACAAGCGTTGCGGACAACTAACAACTTTTATTTTCTCCCCTATTTAAATAATAACAATTGGCACTATAGTAATAATTACTTCACTGTTTGAATTTATACGATTTAGCACTAATTCTCTTTAAAATTCACCACAAGGTAGCTTGAAAGACTATCTTCACGAAATTGTTCCGTTCGTTAAAAGTTACCTCGTATTACATAACAGTTCGTAATATTGCACAATGTTTTTTGTTTCCACTAAATTACTCAATATTTCCCAACATTTCAGAGCTATTATTGTTGTCACCCAACTATCTAGAGTCTAACACTATGTTAATAGGTGTAATCAAGCCGACACTGATAGTTCTTCACACTATCGAGAATAGACAAATTTCGTAGACCACCGCTTACTAATTGTACACTCCAACGTACACCCCCAACGAGTACCTATCTCGTGGAACCCTGGGAGTCCACCTGAACCACTGGTCTTTTCTTTATCTATATGTATATAAGAGATATCCAGGTATCTATTGACTCATCACGATATCTCTGGAACCATAAGGCTTAGAGATTTGAAATTTGGTAGGAATATTCCTTTTGCCGAGTAGAGGTCACCTAAGAAAGGATTTTACGAAATTCCACCCGCAAGGGGCTTGCGGGGGTGTTAATTAAAAAATTCAAACTTCTCATTTACATACTATATCTGTTACGGTATGTAAAACTAGGTCAGAAATCATTTTTAACATAATGAAAACTATCAAAAGAAAATTTTAGGAAATACCACCCTCTAAGGGCAGTGCGGATGTGTTTCTTATTTGTAAAACAATATGCCTAAATAAATGAAAATGCTACCTAAAAAACATTCCACGCAGAAGTCGCGGGTTCAGCTAGTATACATATATACCTTTTGTTTGAAAACGAACATTAATAAGGCCATTATATTCAATGATAAATTAATATTAATTAGCAGTTATTACGATTTAAACAACGTTGAATTTACGACTTAAGAAAAACATATATTTTAACGTAACATACTAATTAAATGTACCATTTACGTTATGAAGAAGCTATATCCTAACATGTCCCGCGCGTCGTCTAATTTACGTCGCGCGCGCGCTCTGTGGGGCACTTGTTATCCGGATTTATCGTAGGGTTATTGTCTTATTAATCATGGAGTTATTCACGGTTATAATTTAATGTTTGAATCCGAATATGATGGCTTTTACTAAAAGAATATTACTTAATATGTTTACAGATTTTTTTATTGCGTAACATCTTTCGAAGAGGAGGGTTTATTACCTAATAATTGTTCCGTGAAGCATTTCTTTTTTTATTGCTAGGAGATTAACACTTGATTGTGATCATAGTTTATGGTAAATGATGGAACAGTCTAAGATAGAAGCGTGCTAATTTGTTAAGAGGCAATTTACCTCATGATTTTTACAAAACGCATCGGAACACTAATCTCCTTGCTTGGCGGTACGTCTTTGTTGGAAGGGCGGTAACTACTCACGACCGAAGCTGCAATATCTTAAATTCGCCCAGGTAGGGAGAATTTAGGAAATTGCATTTCGGACATACTACCACTGCTTGAAATGCGAGTACCTGTACCACTGCTCCAGCGAGGCATTTTCTAGCCAAATATTTGTTTTTTCCTTTTGTCATACACATATTATTTGATAGTAATGCAGACTATAAGGTGGTAACACTTAGAAATACAACAAAATATATGATATGATACTCTTTTATAGATTTATCTTTTAAACATTGCTTACTATATCCACGTGTACTATATCCACAACATATTTTAATTGTTTTAAGAGCGAAACACAAAAGTATTGTTGGCAATGTATTTCGCTTTTGTAAAAGGTACATAAAATAGAGACTGAACATGTGTATTTGGGATTTGGGGAAGCTTTATCATCTTAAACGGGCACGTAGAGAGAATGAATGAAAGGAGACTGACAAAAAGGATTTATGAGTCAAAAGTGAATGGGAAAGTGGGATGGGGAAGACCAAGGCGAACGACCTGACCCTTATTTAATGTTATGTCCTGGATTTGATCCAGGACATAACATTAAATAAGGGCCAGGTCAAGAGTAAACCGACGAACTTCTATGAAAGGTTTAATGAGAATGAAAGAAGCAAAGGAGATGTGCAAGGATCGTGGCAAGTGGAAGTACGTATTCTCTGCCTACCCCTATGGGAATGAGGTATGATCCTATGTATGGATTTATGTACAATAATAATCGACAGAGGGAGTTTAGGAACGGTTTTTATTATTTAGGATTCTAATTTGTTCGTCAATATGTTCATTATATTGTATCTAATTAATAAAATACATTGAAATTGTTCAAGTTGTGTATATTTAAATCTAATCCACATATTCGTCATCCATCAAAGTGATGCAAACAGACACTCTTCCTCAGACAAAACGTGTAGACATATTAAGCTCTGTTACAAGTGCAAAGACGGGATGGGCCACTAGTATTGTTATAACTTAATGTGGGATTGCAAAAAACATCTTATTTACGTACTAACACCACTGGAGCGAAACATGATCTCAATAGCTCACCTACTAAACTCTATTAAAGTATTTTAGAAGTCGTAACTTTACGATTTCAACACATAGAATTCGCTATCATTTTGGTTAACCGACGATGATTCCCCCCATTGCAATGATGAACGGTTGTTGAAGGTAAAAATGGTGCTTACCCTAATTGATGACCCCGGCTGTTCTTTACACGAATCAGTGTATACTAGAAGTGGCATAATAACATAATTCTCAACGGATTTTTTGAATAAAAATTAGAAACAATATAATACCAAACTCTTTGTATCTCCAATATAAAAAAAACAATGCTATCAAAAAATAAATAGCGACCTCTTCCAGGCAACCAAAAATGCATACAGGAGACATAAAAATCCCTTTTTAGATTAGCAGAAAGAGGTGTACTAAATCTATTTAAAACTATATAAAAATAATAATAGCACTCATTAGTGATTAATAACAGTATCAATTAATCAATTTCGACATAGATACACATGTTTATTGACTTAACCAAGAGGTCATAAATACAATTAGTATTAAAAATATTAAATCATCCGTTGATCGATTTATAAAATAATACGCCATGAAAATTATCATTTATTTATTTATTAGGAACCAACTTTGTATACAATATAAAATTTAACTTAACGTAATATTAATTGAGAATGTCTACATTGTATACCCCACTTACAGGCTAACTCAGCATGCAAAATTTTGGATATTCTTATAGAGGCATACATTATTAAAAAGAAATACAATAAAAACTAAACTATTTGAAAATATATAATAAATATTTATGAAATTAAATGTCATAATGTCATATAGTGTATTGTCATAGAGTTTTCTTTTAATCTCATGTAATATGTGTTTTTCATTTATTTTTCTGTGATTACTAATAAAGTTTTATATTTTTATAAGATATCACTCCACATCACATAAAATAAATAATACGGATTACTCAGTTGTTAGTGGTTTTTAAATTGTATTTTATGCAATTATATTACAATTTTAAATGGTTTGTATGGTATTATTTGTTATTCTCTTCGACTTCTATAATCGACTTAACTGTTTATTCGTTTCGTTTTTCGTCGCATCGGCCTATGAGAGTGAAGGAATAGAGAGCGCACTTGTGTAGTATGCCCAATCTAGTATAAAGAGTTGTTAGAGTCTATGTTTTAACAACCATTTCTCATGCGAGTGAGAGGTCTGAGCCCAGCAATGGGACGTTAATGGGCTGCTGCTTACTTTACCTTAACTGTTTTTATAAGGTACACTTCCTTCATATATGTATAGAAGAAGTTACCATGAGATATATCCATCATTTATGCAAAGAATTGGTAAAAGAGAACGCGATTGGTTTTTATTTTAATGTAATAATTTATTATAAAGTGACTATACAAGATATTTATAATTTACATGAATAGTAAAATGTGTGTGCTGGGGCATATCTAGATTACAACTTTAGATCTCATGTAGTACTTAGAGCCGCGTGTGAAATACCACTCTCGTGATCTACTGCTCTATTACGTAGTTATAATGTGCTCCATTATCCTTCTAGTCTTTTCCATGGCAGATTTAGATATATTTTATGTAACCAAATTTTACTATGTCAATTTTGGCGCAATTTCAATTATTACACTTGATTTATAATAAATTCACTTCACAAAAGAATAATCCTTTGTAAAGTTGGGTATGTATAATTGAAAATTATTCTTACGTATAATAAAATTACCATTAGGCCAGAAAAGTGTGAATGGAACGATAGTTTCTTTTTAAATATGAAAAAAAGATATTGTAAATAATGATTTTTATAGATAAAGTTATTTTGTAACAGCCTATCGGCGTTCAACTGCTGGGCACGATCCTCCTGACTGCATAACCCACCATGCTGCATAATAACGGGTTGGCAGGCTAAACAAAAAAACATAAAGTAAAAACACATTTAGACCAGTTTGAAAAACGGTATGATGGGACATAATTTAAACGATTTAGATTTGAAAATCATTTAGTTAGACCCAGTGCAAGAACACAGCTTTATGATAGAAACTGTCACGTCATGGCTGTTAAAATTTATAATAAATTACCCAACCCTCTTAAAGACATAAATAATATTAATATATATAAACATAAATTGAAAAAATGGCTAATATCTAAATGTTATTGCTGTATTAAGGACTACTTAAATGAAAGAAAATAAATAAAATAATTCATACGAGACGCAATTTTTAAGCTCACTCATACTGTTTTGATACGTTTTCATATAAAACTGTAATATTATTTATCTATGTGTATATTACTTTTGAAATGTAAATACCTGCCATAAGAATGAAGCAATTATTTTAAATTAATATTATTTTGCCCTATTATAGATGTTGCACTCCATTGTATGGTAGATTGTGTGTTGTACACTTGATCTTGCAATAAAATATATTTGATTTGATTTGATTTGAACATATCCCAAGAATAACTCCTGGAATATGCACGTTTCCTCAAAATATTTCCCTTCACCGAAAAGCAACGATGGATTGGAAAAAAATAATCAAGCACGTAAGCTTTTATTTGGTAAGAGAAACGTTGTGCCTGTGCATAATTTGAAACCGCGACTTTTCTGTACGAGAACCCACACGTATCACCACAAGGTCATAATAACTCATTTTCTAATAATATTAAAACAGGTTTATTTTGAAAACTATTGTGAACCATATTAGTAACTCAAGTTAACATCGTTAAGACGTATTATAAATAAAGCGCTGGAGTTGGAGCGCTTTAACAAATAACTTGAATTATTTGGCTCACGATGGCAGGACGGTTTTCAGATAAGCACTTTGACCGACAACTACACAGTGTACGTGTAAATAGAGACACTAAAATTATATTATTTGTAATAATCACCATGTGGTGCTGCTGAACGTAGCGGACTTCTCGCTGGAGAATGAGGTAGGCGGTATGTTCTCAAGATTGAAAGAGGGAAAACACATTTGATGCTCCCTCTCACCCTCGAAGGAAACGGAGTAACAGGTGGGAAATATTTGTGTACTTTCTACCGCCTTCGTGAACTCTGATTCGGATTCATACAGGACATCAAAGATGAATGCTCGAGCGATGATTGGATGTTCCATTAAAGGATGGACAGGATTCCACTGGGTTTTAGTGGGTATTGCAAAGTATCCTCCGTTACAGAGACCCACAATCACATCCTTACAGTCGGGTTGCGCAAATGCATTTCCCAACGAGAAAGCAATGTAACATAAATGAATATAGTATATTGTTTAATATAGATAAGACATATCCAGGTATCTAATGACTCATCACGATATATCTGGAACCATAAGGCGTGGAGACTTGAAATTTGGTAGGAATATTCCTTTTGCCGAGTAGAGGTTAGCTAAGAACAGGTTTTACGAAATTGGGGTTGCGGGGGTGTTAACTATTGTCTCTTCACGATATCTCTGGAACTAAAAGGCGTAGAGACTTGAAATTTAGTAACAATATTCCTTTTGTCGAGTAGAGGTCATGTTTCTTATTTGCAAAACAAAATGCTAAAATTAATAATTACTACTTCTGGATTAATGCTGTTCGGGAAAATTCTTATGTTTCATTATAATTTTAGTCTAAAGTTGTTGTCTTAACGTCGATTGTGAGTTAGAAAGTGGTAATGTAGAGCAAAGACTAAAGTGATGATAGTGGATACAGCTGCAAGGCTAACTAATGTAAGCTGCAGCATTCATAGGAATAACATCGTCGAACACTATGTATACTTAGGTCCCCAAATATGTAATGATGGTACATGTGCCCCTGAGATTAAAATGCGAATTGGGATGGCAAGAGATGCTTTGACCATTTTAAACAACATCTGGAATAGGAGAGGAATTGGTATTAAAACCAAGATCAGGTTGATCCAAGCCCTGGTATTCCCTATTTTCCTGTATGGGAACGTGAACCATCCCGGCCTGAGAGAGGCAAAGATTTGATGCTTTCGAGATGCAGTGCTAGTGACGAATGTTAAGAATACCTTGGACTGCGGAACGCAACAATGCGTCGATTCTAAACCAACTCGAAATAAAGACTCGTTTGTTCACTATATGTTAATAACGTATTTTCTCATACTTCGGTCACACAATGCGTAAAGGCGACGAAAGTTTAGAAGAAGTTATTGTGGTTGGGCACACGAAAGGTAAACGGTAGCACGGCTGCTCACCATCAAGATGGACCGACCAAGTCGAAACCTTGTCGTCCCCCAAATTTTACATAGATGCTACACTGATACTGACCACGATCACTGAGCATGAGGGACCGACTAAGAGAGAGAGAGAGAGAGAAAGTTATTTATTTCGAGTGGGAAGTTTTACAAATGAATTTAGCCTTAAATAATCCTAATTTATATAGAGATATAAGGTATTTATTTTATAAAGGTTACGTAGTTGTCTCCGTCGTTAAGTTATTCTGTGGCACCTCTCATTACCCGATGATCGCGACGTATAATGCGAGCGATTCGTCAAGTGCGGATAGATAAAGGACACGGCTTTCTCAGCGGCCCTCGGCGACGGATGAATTTCCTGTATATTGACGTTATAAAAAGAGTTTAAGGTCGGAGGTTAAGTCTTATGCTGTAATATAAAGCATGATAAATGCAGTTATTTATTTAATAAGGGCACCAACAGGATACAGTAATAATATGCAAAATATAAAGAATTAATAAATAACAAAAAACCCACTTACTGGTCGCCACAGCATGAAGAATAACAATAAAGAAAGAAACGAAAGCAAACAAAAAAAAAACAATAATAATAATAATACAATTAACAATTATGCAACAAGGTCTACATCAGGACAGGCAAGACAGTGACTTACAATTTTCCTTTTAAAGGAGGCAAGACTATCAAAACTTATATCTATATCAATTGATTTACATATTTTATTATATAGCATAAGTATTCTATTTACTGGTGCTGAGGAGCCAAGGTTAGTCTTGAATACTTTAGCTTTAAATGATAAAAAGTTTTTAATACGACTACAAGGCCTAGGTATTCTAAATGAAATTTCATATTATAAGTCAGATGAATCTAAAGACATGTTAAGCAATTTGTGTAAAAAACATAAATGTAATAGCTTTCAACCGTTGGAGAGAGATAGGACCTTATAATATTTAAGTCTGGAATCATAGTTGGGATTCACATCAGATAACTTATCCCCAAAATTAACATAGTCTAAAAAGCGTTTTTGAATACGTTCTGTTCTCATTGAATGAACGTTATAGAAAGGATTCCAAGCTACAGAACTGTATTCGAGAATGCTTCTCGCTAACGCGTCAAATAATACAATTTTGCGCTTTATAAATCCAGTTAGAGAATATACATATATTTTAAATTATTGAAATTTACGAGATGTATATTTTCGTGATTTACGTCTAGTTACGAAAATATATAGCTATAAAGTTCATTTAGTTTGTGTAGAAATGACAATATAATATTTTAATGGACTATAAGACGACGTACCTCGTTTACAAAATTGAAATTCATATAAATAAAGTTACATTCGAAACTTAAGATGCAACAAAAATGTGTGCCTATTTCTATGTGTAAAAATAAGTATATATAAGTATAAATACGTAAATCTGTATATCGACGGCCCTAACAGCGGAAATAGCACATTTAGACGTTTTACTAATGTAATTAGAAAGACCTCAGCCTAATAAACAAAAATAGTAATTTAACAGCAATCTAACAATTAAAATAATAATGATCGCTAACAGCCCCGGGAAAGTCTGAATCATTATAAAAAAAAATAGGAAATAAAATAAATATAACAATGTATAGACGGTCTACATGCATTTTTGACATATAGACGTATTTGTAATAATGATTACGTTACCTCATTTATCGAATTAGCTCATCGTTTTTTAAATCATATAGCAATTAAAACGTTATGCCTAAAAACATATCATTTGTAGAAAAATAGTACAGTAATAAATAATTTATCTTTAAATGTTCATCTTGTAAAATTAAGATTTACTCTTAACTCTTTATAGGTAGAGGCCTTCGATATATTCTAAATATATCGAAGGCCTCTATATTCTATCTAAATATTAAATATGCTATAATGAAGCATCGACTACGAATTTCCATCAAAATAATAAGTTTTAATACCTACTTTGAAATGTACAACAAACGAGTTTACTTCTTCAATTATGGCCATATTTGTGCAAGAGATATTATAGTGCTGCAGTGTATGCATAAATACACGTATACATTTTATTCTTTTATACTCATAGTCCGATGAGACTGTAAATAAGATATCATAGAAGAGAGATCAAGCACTGGACTGACGGCTTAACGTACTCCCCGAGACACGGAGGTGTAGCGCTATATTGGAGCCATTTCGAATTGGCTTTGAAACCAAAACTTCGTAAACTGTAACCAGACAAACTGACCACAAGACTAATGAGACAATTACGTGTGTATAACAATCAATACGTCATCAAACCAATTAGTTCAAACACAAGCGTGAAAAATGTACACCATTTCTCATACGCAATAAGATCACCATGTATTTCAACACAGCCATGTTCGACGACCCCACAATAATTTATTAGTTGAGCCACATTTTATGTACGTACGTGGCCTATGCCCCTAACGTATTAATGCATACATTTGTAAGTTAATTATTGGAATAACTTTTTTATAGGTTCCATGCAAACTTGCCAAGTCGAATTCTGGCAATTTCAATATGATATAACTTTGTTTTACCGGTAAAGATTGGCTAATGGAACAAACTATGAAAAAGTAAATGATGTACAAAATTTTATATTTTACACTTTTATATTAGATATTAGAAAATAATTTAGTTCCAGTGGTGTCCATTTTGAGGGTACAACAGACTTTTTATCTGACTTAAAAAAAAGGAGGAGGTTATCCATTCGTCTGTATGCTGTATTAAATAAAATGAATTGAAAAATATTGGACTCCTTAAAAATCTATCACATTATTACTATAATATAATGTGGTTACGATTACTATTATATTTGGAGACGGTGTCAGCCAATGTAGGTGCCTACAAATAGTACATAGCTACAGGTGCGAGCGGCGCGTTAGCTGCCGAGTGGACACGAGGGAAACCCCTTCCTTGGCTGACGCCGACTCAAAATATAATAATAATCGTAAATACATTATACTATAGTAATAATTTGATACATTTTTAAGTAGGCTCATATTTCTCATTTCATTTTATTTAGGAGAACTCTAAATACTACGTAATTATTTTTTTACTTTTTGGAGCACATTAATTAGTTTAGAATAGTTTGTTCAGAAAGCGGTTCATTTTTTTGTTAAAGTTTTTATTTATATCGCTGATAGGTTAGCGCTTGATTTTGATCACAACTGATGGTAAATGATCATACAATCTAAGATGGAAGCGTGCTAAACATGTAAGAGGCAATTTTAAGTCTTCTGGTTTCTACACGGCATGGTATCGTAAGTCAAATCTCTTTGTTTGGTGGTACGTTTTTGCTGGTACGGTGGTTACTAGCCACAGGTGACGACTCCCACTAGTCCAAAATCAGCCAAAGCAGAAAATGCAATTTCAAGAAAAAGCAAATACTGGCACCTCTGCGCCAGCGAGGCCGTTGAAATGTTTTAATGTCCGTAACGGTCACGTTGGCGCAGTGGTGAGTGTATTCGCTTTGCTAGCGGAGGTCCCGGGTTCGATCCCCAACAGGACGAATTTAGGAAATTGTATTTTCTAATTTGTCTGAGTCTGGACTGGTGGGAGGCTTCGGCCGTGGCTAGTTACCACCCTACCAGCAAAAACGTACCGCCAAACAAAGAGATATTTGTGTTCCGGTACGATGCTGCGTAGAAACCGTAAGGGGTATATCGCCTCTTAACAGATTAGCGCACTTCCATCTTAGACTGTATCATCACTTATCATCAGGTGAGATCACAGTCAAGCGCTAATCTGACAGCAGTAAAAAAAATAACTTATCGATTTGAGATTATTATTCAAATGTTGTCTTCTAGTTTGTTTAGGTCTGGTCAGGTCTGAGAGGTTCTGGCTGTAGATACCACTTTACCAAGAGGAAGAAAAAAAACTGCGTTTCACTAATCTTTCTAGAATGCATCACGAGATCAATGATCTTTTATCGCATTAGCATGATACTATCTTAAGTAGCCTTAACACTTACAAATATTTTTAAATACAATTACATTGTGTTAATTAAGTATTATTTTTAATTATTCGACACAAAATTATAACACTTTGATTCTTTAGAGACAGTCATACAAAAAAATTTAAAATTATACTTAGGACATTTTCACTAACATAGCTAATGATCTATCTGTCGATCGGTAAATAAAACCCGGTTTGATAGCTCAATCGATTCTCGCAATAGATCCCTCATGAATAAAAAACACATTATAATGATGCTGTGATAAATAGTTCACTCATAAGTAACGAGGTTTAACTCAAATTCTTTACAAATTTCCTAAACTATTTGTTATTAGCGATTCGAGTCTCTATTTATTTATAGACAAGAGTCAAGATGACTCATGCATATAAAATGGGATAGTTATATCCATTGAAATATGGACTGCAAATTCCTCGTGAAAGCCAGAGCAATCTGTAAAGTATTCATATCATTAATTTAATCGTTTTCTCACTCAAATTTCAAATTGGACAGAATATCTTACTCTCGTTTACTCGTTTAACAAAATGGTATAGAAAAGATATTGTGTATATACCTTTATCTTTATACGTGGCATCTTTATTTGCGTATCCTCAAATGTAAAAAAAAAAATTTAATTTAAATTAGACCATTACTTAAGTAATAAGACCGCCTTTGCATGCTGTTATTCCTCAAGTATTTAAGTTTTCCTGTAAATATATTTTTCTTAATGTTGTGTGTGCAATAAAGTGTTTTTTCTGTCTAAGTCGGAAAAAAACCAGAGATATTAAAAACTCATCAAAATGGGTTGAAAATGGTGAAAAGTATTGTGACACAAGATTTTTATATATTTATATGTAGATGTTACTATATTTTTAGAAGCGAAATAAGTGGTTTTATTTTATTGAGTTTTTTTGGTACCCAATGGTTGCATATGTGAGTATATGCATGCATATACATATAGGCGAAACACAATCACTCACTAACTCATTACAAGTTCTCCTAATGGCCCGATTGCCCTTAAATTAAAAAAGTAACGTCTTTCGCGATATAAACGCTCACTAAGAATGGATTTCCATATGGTTCACGGAGATTGTGCCGGTGAGGGGCTTCGGCTGTGGCTTGATACCACCTTATCCAACCGTATCTAAAAATTACGGTACAGAACGATGCAGTATACTAACCATAAGAGGCAATATACAGTCAAACTCTAATCTGCCAGAAATGAAAAAATAAAAGTGCGTGCGTATACGAGTAACACATGTCAGAAGTGAAACTTCTTTGTCAAACAAATTTTTAAGTCTTGTTTATATTTGTATAAATCTAAAACTTTAGATTTCCAAGAATTAGAGAGAAGGAAAAAGGTTAAGATATTGAAAGTGTCGAAAATTAATACAAATAATGTATTGAAATCTCTAATGACGAATTGTAAATAAAAATGCCACGTGTTTCTGTCAATATCAGCAATTAATGAAATTTTGTTTTTTAATTTAAAATTTAGAAAAGAGAATTTATGAAATATTTATATTTTATGAAAATATGTGCATTAAATCAATAAATGACGAGTGGCAAATTAAAATGCCTCATTTTATTTGTAAATATAAAACTACCTAACCTTCAAACGAATTAGCATAAAAAACGCTGCACATCTTCGTAACGCTAATCAAGCGTCGCGTTTCATAAAAAAGTTATACACATGCGCCTAAAGAAGTTTCACTTCAAAAACATTACATAAAATATATTATGATAATTTGTGATATATTGGGCTTGAAATTGAAATGAACCGTTCAGCTGCGGTAAACTATATCATTATTCAAATACATAAGGAAATGTGAAATTAAAATTAGTAATAACACTTTTCGTGTTAACAGCTTTTCTTAACAGTCAATAATTAAATCAACACGTACGAACAAGTTAATTAACGTTTCCATGTAATACAAACCAGCTGTTCGCCTATGAACATTACGTTTATTTGCTAAATCACTTAATAACATTCCTCTCTCTTAGAGAGAGCCCAATAGATGATAGAGAGATGGCCCCACAATTAGATACATAGATTTTTGGCAACATATAGGGCTTTGAATCCCGGGCAGGCGCCGTCAAGTTTAGGTTGGTCACCTCTTGGAAGGACTGCCGCATTATGGGTCTAGTGGTTAGCATGTTCGGTCACAGACATAAGGTCCGGCTAATTCGAAAATTAAAAGATACTGAGTTTTCTATTACGATTTTCTCAATATTTACCTGAAGTTGGGAAGTTGGCTGCTTGATCCACCCTCCTGCCTCGGAGAGAACGATAAGCCGGCGATACTGCGCCTGATCTCTCTCCGGTCATGTCGGATTGCCGTCACATCGGACTACGAGAGTGAAGGAATAGAGAGTACACTTGTGTACCATGCCTATCAACCCGCAGTGGAGCAGCGTGGTGGGTCTATGCTCTAAAAACGCTCTCTCCTACGAGTGAGGAGGCCTGCCCGCTGAGCGGTTGGGATTTATCGCTGGGGAACATTTTAGGCCCGATGCTCTCTAGTGGGAGGTGTTGGATGGGAGCGGCCTTTTTCTGCGAGATCTTAGTCTCACTAAAAGATCCTCGCGAATGAAAGAAAGAGAATGCAGTGGATCCTCTCTCTTAACCCCGAAGAAAGCAGATTACTGATTCCTCAGGCAGGCATGTACATGACACCAGGAAAGCGTGCGCAGGCTTATCCTCTGGTGTCTCACTCACGGATGAAGAGGGTTCTGCTGAGTTTTAGTTTGTTTGCAAGCTCTCCTCTCTCGTCTATTACCACACTCCCGATTCATAGGTCGGGGTTTAAGCGTATTACTCAGCGAAAAAGAAGGTACAGCTAAAGTCCTCCTGTTTGTAAAACTTATGTGTGGATTTATTGATTAAAATGATCTGGCTTAAGAAGAACATCGTGAGATGATCTCCATTGGTAACCCGGAAGGACTTTTTCCGCAAGTGTAGCTTTTTAACCTGTAGCGTATTCTTTAAAAGTTCTCACTCTAATAATTGAGGAGGGCTGTGCCTAGACGTGGACTATAACAGGATCTTATTTACATCTCCAGATTGTTAAATTTTCAATCGATATAATAGATTATACAAAATTAATAGTGTAAATTTCCTCTTTCATCTACAACAATATTATAAAACTTACTAACCAAAGGGAAGTTAATAGGCTATTTCTCACCTTTTTTGTACTAAAACTGTTTTAGGGGGGTTTTGCACTTTATATCGTGGTTATTGAATGAGATTTAGTTGTCATGCATGGCTGTGTAACGCTTATTTGAAAAAAGTCGATTGGTGTCGATTAAGGGAGCAAGAAAGTTGAATTCATCATTACTATATTTTATATAGCATTACTGATACGGTTATTATGAATTCATCATAATTAAAATGAAATCTGTAAATGCTATTGCAGTAAGAGTGTAGAACTGAAAACAAAGTTATATTTTGTCGTCTTGGTTTTCACTTCTGTCGTGTCATATTACCGTAACCGGAATAATAAAAATCTTATTTCATAAATCAAAAACAATATCGACAGTTGTAGTAGCTATGGATTCGAATTCTTTTTAGAAAACAATAGAAAAGGGCTCAAGCCTTGTCTTAGACCTTTTTACTATGCCCCTTTACATAATCCGTCGTAATAACATTACATGAAATACGAAGTGATAATAAACCAGTAATATTATTGTTATTTCAAACGCTTATACATTCATTTTACCAAAGAATTCTAGCCAATAAAAACAATCAACTCTAAATTAAAATATAAAAACCACGGGTACACCGCGGGGCGCGTCATTCAAATCCATAATCGTATTAAAATACACAGACAAGTTTAGACTTCCATGTTATTATTACAAAAAAAAAATCGCATCATTTGGATTCTATTTTATGACTCGTTAGAACCTACGGCTTTGTTTTATTTTCTATTTAACGACTTTAAAAATTTAATAAAATTTCTATGAAGTCAATCTTGTAGATCCTGTCATCCATTAATCAGGGTCTTGGATGGCATCAAGTACAAACGAGAGGCATACCTATTTTTTTATTATATTAGTGGTTATATTATTTTATTTAAATTTTTGTATATTGTTTTATATAAAAAACAATTACTGTTTATTAGTCTCGCTAAAACTGGAGAGTGGCTGCACTCATTTGGCTACATTTGGGTTTGAATTATTTGTCGAAGTCCAGGGAAGATCTCAAAAGTGAGTATATATCATAAAAATACTTAAAATATACTAAAATCAACAATTTCGCTTTTTCTTAGAAACTATTCCCGTCCCGTCGTTCAGTAATCAATTAAATTGAAAAGTCGTTCACAAATGTAATTAAATTTAAAAGAGATTTTTTTTGTTTAGTAAGTAAAGGAAAAGTAAGTAGCAGCCCATTAACGTCCCCACTGCTGGGCACAGGCCTCCTGACTCCGAGGAGCGAGGGTTTTTAGAGCATAGACCCACAACGCTGCTCCAGTGTGGATTGGCAGGCATAGTACACAAGTGCACTCTCTATTACTTCACACTCATAGTCCGCTGTGACGGCAATTCGACACGAGCGGAGAGAGATCAGGCGCATGACCGACGGCTTGACGTGCTCTCCGAGGCACGGGGGTGGATCACACCGCCATCTTCCCAACTCCGGGCAAATATTGAGAAAATCTTAATACACAACTCAATATTGAGTTTAGAATTGGCCCGACCTGGAACTCGAATTCAGGATCTCATGTCTGTAGTCGAACATACTAACCACTAGACCAATGAGGCAGTTTATTGTTTATTTGCTTAGAATATGAAACCTTGAATTTTCGTTCCGTCGTTCAAAATTAAATTAATTTAAAAAGACATTTTGTTTTTTTATTATTTGTTTTTGACATTTGACATTGACAACTAACAATTTCTGATCGCAACTATAATATGTTACGGACTTTGGTGGAAACTTGTTTTGTAAGTTTTGAACACATTTTTACTAAAGTTGAAACATTTTACAATTATTGTTATTCAGCTTTTTATTTGTTGATTCTGAGGCGGTATGAAGTTCGACGGGTCAAATGAAAATCACTGAAGCAAAGCAAACATCAACGCTGGAAAGCAATCACCTAGTAACTCGCAAGATATTATTTTAACAAAATTTTAGGATGACGCCATTAAATGTCAATCTGTTTAGTAACAACATACAATTAAATCATCTAAAAATGATAACTTTCACTGACATGAAAAAATTGGGAAACGTTTTTACAATTATTTTGTTGTCGATAATGTTTGTTGATAATATATGTTGTATTTTTAATATAATGTAATTGAATGTAATGTTGAACAGTTCAAGTAGAATCTTGTAAGCAATTTAATAAGTGATATTTGACTTGCAAAGTTATAGCTTTGATAGTGTCCTCTAAATCGACCCATCTTCTAATACTTAACATGATAACCAATTGCAAACAACCTTGTAATAATTGTCGCTTTATTTAAAAGTAAAAAACCTAGATTTTAAAGCTGTTAAGTGTTATGATTATCGCTTAAATCATTGCCATTCATTTTTCATACATAAGTCTTATTCGATTACATACGTATGAATTGTCTATGTACACAGATATGTATATATTGGTTAATATTACTTATTTTTGACGGCCTCTCTGGGGTAATGGTGTCAGAACACGCTTCGCTAATTGTGGACACAATTAAAAAAAAAACATCTTTCAATTTGACTAAGTTTAGACTGATGGAAGACTTCGCCCTTGGTTACTCACTACCCTTCGGTGGAGGTTCCAGCGTGAGCATCCCGGCTACATATCTTTCACTGCAGAGCATAATTGGTGATGTTCGCGCAATTCACTTTATCGACACCTAGGTGGATCTCTCCCTTAATATTCTCCTCCCGCAGTCTCGGGACCGATTCGACCTGGAACTTTATGGACCGGGTCCAGGGTCGAGTCCATGCCAGGGTCATGGCCGGCGTGAACAGATGAAATGCTCACCAGTCAAGTTAGGAGGAGGACGGTTGCGTTTTTTTGCAAGACCATCATGTCGCTAAAAAAGGCAGATGAGAGGCTAAGGGAGTAAGCAGCTGAAGCGTTGTCTCGCCGTCGGAATAAGCTGGTTGGCAGAATTCGCATATATATTCATGCTTCACCCAATTGAATTTTCGGTCTTCATAGTCAGTGTTATCCGGGTCATTAGTGTATAATGCGTTAGGGAACCTCTACTGATCTCACTCATGGATGAGGAGAGATCTGCTGGGTTTTAGTGGGTGTTCTGGTATCTGCGAGATCCACACTTCCCATTGGAGAAATCCTTTCATTGGGGTGGGTTGAAGCGAAGAAAAATGGTTACTACCCCATCATATGATGACATAAAAATATAAAGTTACAAGGTTACCCTCCAGCTCTGTTATGAGAAGAACCAACACAAATTTCCTTTTTTTACCAAGCTTTTTTATCTAAGTAATCTTTGAAACTATAGTATAATTTTTCTAAACATTACATTAAAATTGAGCTCCTTTTAATTAAGACTTTAAAAGAAATGACATTTGCAGAACGTCGCCTGGTACAATTTTTAGAAACCTATATAGTTTAATGATCTAGTAGAATTTATGTCAAATTTATTTTCATTTGTTACATCATATGAGGTCTAATAACGTCTTTGAAGTGAAACTTCTTTAGGTGCATGAGGGTAAATTTTTTACGGAAGAAATGCGTGATTAGCGTCACGAAGACGTGCAGCGTTTTTTTATGCTAATTCGTTTGAAGGTTAAGTCGCTTAATATTTACAAATAACATGTGGCATTTTTAGCTTGCTTACTCGTCATTAAATATTTTATTAGTCCTTTTTTCTAAATATGAAATTAATTAACAAAATCTAATTAATAATTTGACAAAAAACACGTGGCAATTTTGTTTATAATTCGTCGTTTGTGATTTCAATAAATTATTTGTATAAATTATCGACACTTTTAATATTTTAACGACGATTAAATACATTAAATTCCTAATATATATACTTTTTCTTTAAGTATTCACGTACATATAAATACAAAATAATGTATACTACGCGAGCTGTTGGTTGTTTGATTTTGTATAAAAATTGGTTTCGTCACAAGCCGAAAGCATAGGCCGATCGCATCTCTCTATCTCTTATTGGCTTTCACGCTCGGCTTAGACGGAATGTGACAATGAGTCATGTCTTGCAGTGTGTGCAGCGGGCACCCGTCGAGTTATAATACCACGTAAAAAGATCCTTTCATTTTGTTTTAATGCATAATTAACCGAAAATCATTTAATAACCTTCAAGACAAATAATGAAATATTCATTGTTGAGCCGTGTAATTCGTCTAATATGTCAAGATACTTTAAAATGATAAATAACATCTCTATCGGTCCTCACATTGTCTACGGGTGTATGAAGGTAAATGCAATTTGTGGCCAAACGTGCTGTTTCGCTCACGAATCGGTCCGTCAAAGCACAACCATGAATAAGTCATTAAAAGTTACCTCTGATGAACTGATGACCTATGTCTTCATTCGATTGCCGTTAATACAATCAAACAGAAATAACTGCAGCTTTATACACGCCACAGAGTAATGTGACAAAGGATAAAACAGATTCTGTTCAGTATTGATTTATACTATTTCCAAGATGTTTTTTGAAAAATTCCTCATCTCAACAAACTAGAATACTGGAAAAAAAATAATAAAACCTACTTTAAATAAATCTAGATATCGAAATTACTTTACTCAACTCAAACTGTAAACTTATAGTTGAAGTAGTAGCAGAAGCACATTAACGTCCCACTGCTGGGCACGGGCCTCCTCACTCCGAGGAGAGAAGGTTTTTAGCTGATTGGCAGGCATAGTACACAAGTGCACTCTCTATTCCTTCACTTTCATAGTCCGATGTTACGGAAATCCGACACGACCGGAGAGACATCAGGCCCAGGACCGAAGGTTTAACGTGCTCTCCGAGGCACGGAGGTGGAACACACCGCCAACTTCCCAACTTCGGGCAAATATTGAAAAATTCTTAATAGAAAACTCAATACTGAGTTTGAATTGGCCCGACCCGGGACTCGAACCAAGGACCTCATGTCTGTAGTCAAACATGCTAACCACTAGACTAATGAGGCATTTTTTTGAAAACTTACAGTACAACCGATAAAACTTTCAAATCTATTGGTCTGCCACCTTTCCAGATCATTACCAGGGCTTCACCATATTCCCACAGGAATCGTGCAGATTGTAAAAGCAAAAAGTTACCATCTACTTCCAGATCACCAAAACTTTTCACTCGAAACAGAGAGATCCACATATTCCCACGGGATCACGAACCCAACTATAAAACGAAGCTTAAATTAATTTAAAACATATTAAAGGACGTTCCTTTATTACGTTTGGAGATTTTGACTATATTTGGACAGAAAAAAATAAGGCACTTATTCTTATATAAATAAATTGACTATAATAAAAGATTCGAATTAGATTTGTATGTGAACGTCTTGCTCGGATAGTTAATATAACGATTATTTAAATGGCATACGAATATTTAAGGATTGATATATTTTATCGATTTTCTCTATCGGATTAAATCATAATATAATATAAAAAATCGATATACATATATTTCGAGTTACAGTTCGAATTTTAAGCTGATTTTATTAAACCTATTAGACTCCCGTGTCTTCGTTGCTATATTAAGTACTAGCAATGCCCCGCGTAGATACCGATCTTTTGGCTATGGATTTACGTCAGACTATGGATTTACTTAGGTTGACATAAAAGTTTTATTTGTCTTAGTTTGTAATTACTTCCTTTCAATTTTCAGACAAACACTTACATTGATAATCTAATCAATATACAGGTTTTATTTTACAATGAATATATGTATACATTTTTAAATTCCTAACCTCATTTACGTATAATGTCCGACATTAGCAATTTGAAAAATACTATACAGGTATTGAAAACATCTTGATTTCAAAGAGGTAATAAAGGATTTTTTGTAATCGCTCCTGTTATTTTTAGCTTGATAAAAATAAAAACAGCATAGGTATATTGGTGGGTGTCATTGATATCCTTGGAATATGAGCTTACTCACCAGTCGCACATCCAGTTATAAGGGTCGCTACAATTTTCTTTAGATTGACAATATTAAATTCATTATGTCTTTTAAATAAAATGTCCAATTTTAATCATTTGAAAAGTGTTTTACAGGTTTTGAAACGGTCTCATGATACGATTTGATTATTCTCTGCACTTTTATTAACGTTTAAATGTAAAAAGTAGTGATAGTGGCATAACTATAATAGTTGGACATACGGTATCGCGGACGTTTTTGTAAATATTAATACTTTCTATAATATTGTGAAACACTTTTTCGTTCTATCATCAATAGTTTCCGCAGCGCATGCAATAACAGGTATTTCTTCACACCTTGCGTTACATCAATGCATTTTTCTTAGGGATCCGTATTTTTTCTGAAAGAAATATCGACTATGTCGCTCAGTGGAAATTCAGATTTGTAATGGTGAAGAAAAATTTAAAACCAGTCCTGTAGTTTTTGTGTGAAAACGTTACAAACATAGATACCTACTTACATTCAAAAACACAAGTGTTTCCTCTTTATAATATTAGTTTAGACTACGAACCCCACAAAAAAAGGCAGAACTTATGATACATATTTTAACTATTTCAATGATCTAGTGGTTAGCAGTGTGGTGGGTCTCTAATAACCCTCTTTGCTATGAGTGGGGAGGCCTGTGCCCAGCAGTGCGACGTTAATGGCCTGCTATTTACCTTACCTTTACGTTTCTTCAACTTGTATAATTCATTTTTAAAAATTCATTAATTGGGTACATTTAATTTATTGTAGATTGCGAAAAAATATCTTACTATATGGTATATTGAAAGATCACATAAAAGGTTTAATGGTTACTTTCTATACAAAAAGTTTAATAAGTTCATGCCATCTATTCCCCTGGCATATTCCTTATTCGAGGTCTAATACAATTACTGGTTATACTTATATATTATTTATTTAAGTTACGTTTACTAAACACGCCATTACGTTTTATATTAAACACTATCACTGCAAAGTTTTGAGTAGTTCTAATATAGCGCTATTTTCAACGTCTCTATTTCAGTACTGTATTCTGTCTAATTTCATCATATATAATATTTACAAAAACTAATATATTTTTAACACTTTTAATATAGTTTTAATGAACATATTCACTGTCGTTTTTCATTATGTATATGGAAAAAGATTGAGATTAAAAGTCGCTAATTTGTGTGATAAATGATAACAGTTTGTCACATAATAATCCCCGGCGAGGGTCGAGGTACGAAATTTGCAAACCGTGAGGTCTAATTTACATAGAGTTGTCATTTGTAGTCGTTATACAGACCTCTGCAATGATAATATTATATTAGTGTAGAAACTAATACGGATTTATGTGAATTTTGTCAGAAAATCCGTGACCTCTGGTTAAACGTTGTTTTTAAGGCCGATTTATAATATCGTCTTGAATACAGTGTAATATTTGTATAACAACAAATCAAATACGTATACTTTTTCAAAGGTTTTAAGTGGATTTAGTTATTTTTAGGCATCGATGCAAGTCAATGGTTACCAAATCTCAAGATTTTCGAATTGTTTATTCATGTAAAGACATGCAGCAACATTATGTTATTGGTTTAGGCTAGTATTATGTGAGAGCTTGTTATTGAGTTAAACCAATTATTTGGGCTTTAAGTAAACAATATAAATATATCAATCAATTGTGATATAGATCGTATTCGAATATGGAGAAAAGATATCATACGGATTAAAGATTAACCCGATTAAATCACAAGCGCTCATTTTTGGTAGTAGGAGTTTTATTTCAAGGGTTGACTGGAGGACTCTACCCTCTATCACATATCAAGGAGTCGTAATCCTTTATAGCCAGTCAGTAAAAAATCTCGGTGCTTATCTCGACTCTTCCGTAACTAAGGAAACCAGCAAGAAGTTTTTTGGTGCGATGAAAGCACAGCGGCGGATACAAGGTTTTCTTCCTATCTACCACAAATATTTCACGGTCAGTGCTATAAGCTTTTGGAAATCGCTACCGGTCAAAATTCGCCAGTGCCAGAGTATCTCCATCCTCAAACAAAGTGCGGTGGACCACTATCTGTCTTCATATAATTCTCTGCATCTTTAACGCGTGACATGGGCTTGCATAATGCTTTATGTATATATTTACTACATGTACGTAAGTATTTGTATTATTATAAATATTTTGTGTATGTAGATATATATACGTATGTCTATTTCTATAGTAATACCGCCTACCTTCTCTCTCTTTTCTTTGACTTTTCCCTAACGTAAGGGTTGTCTGGAAGAGATCGCTATGTAGCGATAAGACCGCCCAATTGCACACTAACTTTAGTTAATTTTAAGTTATTGTATTTTTCTTTTGTATACATCTATTTTTCTATATAAATATACAATTCGAGTCGTAAAAAATAGACATTCATCCATTTTATTTCCAGTGCACAATTACGATGATATTAAATCACGACGTTTTAACGAAAGTACCTTCTGTTCTGAGAAGAAATCACAACAAACTCGAATGTATTTTCGTTTTATTTTGTTTAAATTTCAGCAGTCATTCTGTCCACTACACAATATGTGACGCTATTTGCTTCCTACAAAATAAATAGCAAAATGTTAACTTCACTGTTGGCAAAATCTTTAACAACTATAAATGTAATAATTAATTCCAAATTGTCTAACGGCATCAAGTTTTAATTTTAGCATTGCCTTATTTACATAAAGTAACAATATATTAGATGACCGTATCACATATTAACATGTACGCATTGACTTACATTTATAAACATAAGCGTTGCCATACCAACAGTATATATATTGAAACTCAATACAATATTATCAAAAATATTAAAAAAAGTCGCAAATTTTTATAAGAAATGTTTGACTGATAATTATTTTAAGGGTAGCAGACGGTTAAAAGTTGATGATAATGTATATTCTGTAGTAGAAAATAGGAAAGGATAAAAAAATCTATATTTTCGGCGACTTTCCAATTGTATATATAAATGGTAATTTGAAATTTGAACGGATTTAACCACATTTTTTCTGATATAACTACTTTATGGGTTCGTTTTTTCGCGACCATTTCACGCTCAGCTACAGGTCTTCGAATGAAAATGTGTCATTTTCTCTTTATTTATCGATATTTCAGAGACACAAACTTCAATTAATTCTGTACGAGATCCTGGGAGCTGGAATCTGATCTTGTGCTCACACTTGATGTTAAATGATGATAAAGTCTAAAATAGAAGCGCGCTAATCTGGTAAGAGGCTATGTACCTCTTTATGGTTTCTACACAGCATTGTTGTACCGGAACACAAATCTCTTGCATGGCGGTACGTCTTTGCTAGTAGAATGATAACTAGCCACGACCAAAGCCTTCCACCAGTCCAGGCTCAGACAAATTAGAAAATGCAATTTCCTAAATTCGCCCTACCGGAGATCGGTCCCAAGATCTCTGCTAGCAAAGCGTATACTTAAATATAAATGTCGGAGTGCTATAGTCTGTGGAACGCTAGTGCCATCTGTCTACCGGCGTGGGGCAGAGTCAACAAGTGACGATCCGGCGCGCGTAGTTCTCGGGTGTCGGCCCGCCGTTGCGGTCGACTTTTGAAAATATTGCGTTCCTAGCTAATATTATTAATGAATTTGTGTAAATTGATATCGGGAACATTATGTGATTGAACATTGTAATCTGAGTTAATTAATAAAGTGTTTGATTGCACCAACATTACCTATCAACGCCTACAGTACGGAAATTATGGATGCCATTAATGACGATGTTGGCGGAGAACCCTGTGCCCTTGTTGTATGCTTCTTCTCCGTCTGTCTTATTCTCCGACATATACATTTATTTTTATATATGCATTAATACAGATATTTATGTATATGATTATGTTAATGCCTTCCAACTTACAGCTTTTTTAATCCAAGCTTGTCTGATTTAAATGAAAGAGCAGTCTTAGACATATACCAAACCAATATTTATATATTCACAAAATGAATGGAATATATTCATTTTTTAAGGATAGCTTACTATACCAATTTTATCTTTTAAAAAAGTGGGGTGCCGAGGTATAATGCGGTGATCGGAAAGTTATTCAGATGGATTTAGTTCTTTATAAATACATTTGTTTTCATAATGTGCATTTCTTGAACATCTTAATACATTGCAATATCATTTAAATTAATATCTTTGGAGTTGGTAAAGAATTAACACGTGCGAAAATGAATTCAAGGGCGATTCTCACACCGACGTAACAACAAAAGCAGAAGATACCAACGCTGTACATATATTAATTTTGTGTTTATAATATCAAGACAATAATAACTGTATTTCTTTTAATTTATGCATACCACCTACTTCTACTACTACTTTTACTTTACCTACTTCTATCTCTTTCCGCCGACCGTCATCCTAACGCCAGGGTTATCTGGAAGAGATTACTAACGATAAGACCGCCCAATTGCACACTAAAAGGTTACACTTTTTTAGGTTTTGTTTGTAGTGATTAAGTGTGTATTTAGTTAAAGCTCCTAACTAATTTCGCTTTGTACCTATATCACATATTATAAAGTACTCTCCAATGTTTAAGGGCCTCTGGCATATATCTCTTTTTAGAGTTAACTAGTCCTATGTACACCTATCTTTGTAGGTTTTTTATTTGTTTTGGTGCGTAAATAAAACTACCTAATACTGAATAATTGTAATCTCTTTGTATCACAGTGTTTCAATAAAGCAAATTATCTATTTTGAAAGAGATGAATTTATGATGAATGGCAATATTTTGATAGATGGGGAACAAGTGGAAGAGGTGAAAGAATTTGTATACTTGGGATCTAAATTTACAAAAGATGGAACATGTGAAAGTGATATCGAAAGGANAGATGGAACATGTGAGTGTGAGTGTAAGTGATATTGAAAGGAGAGCGAATGCAGAGAATGTGGTAAATGGTGCTCTGCACGCCTTTATGAATAGCCAGATGGTGTCTCAACGGGACAAAATGGGTGTGCATACAGTAGTGTTGGTGCCAACACCTTTGTATGGTAGTGAAAGTTGGGTATGGCAGAGAATCACAAAAGTAAAATAAATGCAGTAGAGATGAGAGCGTTGAGTAGTATGAGTGGATTAAAATTGAGTGACAAAGTAAGAAATAGTGTGATAAGAGAACGTTGTGGTATAAAAGAAGATGTAGTGACTAAAATTGAGAAAGATATGCTTAGATGGTTTGGGCACGCAGAGAGAATGAATGAAAGGAGACTAACAAAAAGGATTTATGAGTCAAGAGTGAATGCGAAAGTTGGAAGGGGAAGACCAAGGCGAACGTTCATGGACCAAATCCAGGACATTTTAAATAAGGGCCAGGTCAAGAGTACTCTAAATCGACGAACTTGTGTGAAAGGTTTAATGAGAATGAAAGAACCGAAGGAGATATGCAAGGATCGTGGCAAGTAGTAGAACGTGGCCTCTACCTCATATGTATGTATCCATCTACTGTTAAACCGAAGACCTGGCTCTTATGACAGACTAAGGGTGTAATGATAATATGCCTTAATATACACATGAAGCCGGGTCGCTAGTATATAGTAAAGTCAACTAGTTGTTCCCTGCGGTCCACACGCTTCCTTATCTCATGGGATTACGGGGAAAATAAAGAAGTTCTTACTTCCAAAATATGTTCTCTAAATAACATATTTACTCTATGTAAAATCATAATAAAGCCGTAAATATGCAATATAATGGTAAAAAAGGCTCAGTCGACCCGGAGGTCGCGGTCGCGTATGTATAATTGCAGCTCATAATATTTTCATTAATTTACAACATGCGAAATCCGTTCACAGCCTTGTGATTTTCAAACATCTCGGTATAATTTACATTTTTAATGAAGTACAAAGTCGACGACAGACTATTTATTTGTGGTTTACGAACCATTATGTTATAAGATTGTGCCCTTGTTTTAACAAGGTTGAAAAAGTAAACCTTGCCGTCCATTGCATACGATCCCAGATTATGCAAGGTGTTAGGAGACCGCTCACGAAAACGAAGACAGATGATAGTACTAATGATACCGTTTTTAAGCTCACTCATACTGTTTTGATACGTTTCATATAAAAGTGTAATATATTTATTAATGTGAATATTATTTTAAGAATGTAAATACCTGCCATGAGGATGAAGCAATTATTTCAAATAATAATATTATTTTGTCCTATAATCTACCATAATCCTACTACCATCCATAATCTACCATACAATGGCGTGCAACATCTATATGTTGCACGCCATTGTATGGTAGATTATGCGTTGTATACTTGATCTTGCAATAAAATATATTATATTTGATTTGATAATCGGAAAAAAGTCTTGTTTATATTTATACAAATGTAAAATTTTAGATTTCCGAGACATAGAGGGAGGGAAAAAAGGAAGATATGTTAGGAATTTAATGCATTACATGTCATTAAAATCATCTGTTCTGTGATTTTGGGGATCTGTCCAATTTTTCTTCGATTGTCTTAGATGGTGTATCCCTTCGAGTCTGCTCCGATTTCCGTTACCTGGGCTCTATCTTCCAAAATGACGGCGGCATTGACCGAGATGTTACTAGCAGGATAAATGCTGGTTCGATAAAGTGGAGGCAGGTCTCGGGAACAATTTGCGATGCCGGAATGCCCCTTAAGCTAAAGGGGAAAATTTATAAGACGAACGTAAGACCTGTATGGATCAGAGCGCTGGGCCACCAAAGGGGAGAATGAATGGAAATTGCATGCAGCGGAGATGCGAATGTTGAGATGGTTGTGTGGAGTGACATAATTAGATAAGATTAGGAATGACTATATTAGAAGAAGTGTGAAAGAAACACCAGTGACCGAGAAGAGTGCAAGGCTATCCTGGTATGGACAAGTCATGAGAAGGGAGGATAGCCATGTATGCAAGAGAGAAATATGATGGTAAACGGCAGGGCCGGGAGAGGGCGACCAAAAAAATTCAAATCAAATCAAATCAAAAATATCTTAATTCGAGTAGGCATATTACAGCACTTTTGAATCGTCAAATTATATATTTTTTTCCACACTCTGATTCTAATATACGCTTGATGATGGTATTCAAGAACGGCTTAAAATCTGAAGTTACCAGGGTTCCTTCGCGCCCTGATCCGAGAAGAACCCACAACAAACTCAGTCGGGTATTTTTTTTTTCCCATCATCATTACAATAACAAATTAGTTTACTATATTTTAATTAAAATTAGAGCAATTTGTTCACTCCCAAGCGTTTCTATCGTCTAGGTAATCTTGCAACTTATAATACGATTTTTCTATCAACTTTCTTTTAACAAAGACTTTGAATTTATTAATTGACATCTTTAGAACGTCTTGTGGGAGTTTATTATAGAAACGTATTCAGTTACCCTTAAATGAGTTGTTAATCTTATTTAGCTATTTGTGGATATACTGTGTGAAAGAGGATATGTGTATAAGGGGTGTAAATGTAGAAATGAAAGCGGATAGAGTAAAATGGCGATCTGGGGTCCCCAGTAGCGGGCGGAGCCATAGTAGGGGCGATCTGCTCTCATCTGGACAAATGGCTGGGCAGAGAGCACAGATCGCTCTCCTACAGATTGGTACAGGTGCTTATCAGTCATGGTTGCTTCGGCAAATACCTGTACCAAACTGTTGGCTGTGAGCCGTCAGCCAGATATCACGAGTGTGGTGCTTCGTCAGGCACAGCCCACAATACAGAATGTTCCGCCTGGGGAGCGACTCATTATGACGTCGCTGATCGGCATATCACCAGTGAGCAGGCTTGGAGAGCGGTTTGTCTATTTGCGAGCCTGTCATCTCGATTAAGATGGCACGGCAAGGGGTGAGAGTTTATGCCGGAGGAAACTGGAGATGGAGGTTCATAAAACTCCTCCCTCTGTAGATTAGCTGCAACCGAGGGGCCAGAGAGGAATGCCTCAACGAACCTGTGGCTTCCCACTCATGTTTGATGGCGGTCCCGTTGGGTTTTAGTCGGTATTGCGAGTTCGTAAGCTCGCGGAGTCCCACACTCCCGACCCTATTAGTCGTGGTGCGACAAAAAAAAAACACAAGCACACCGTAGCATCAGATACTTTTAGTATGTAAAGATGAGACTACATCTCTTGGCTTATTCTAGTAATGCGCAACGTTCTTGACAAACCATGGGAGCATGTAAGCCATAGAAGAGCCAGTGTTGCTAGTATATTTATTGTCTATACCGTCAATATACGACTTAAAGCCCATAGAAATGAAATAATAGAGTACTTTACTTTATGGTACCATAAAATAAATTCTATTTCACCGTAAGTCATGAAAATCGGCATTGAAAATTTTAACAAAATCGAGCTCGCATCCTGCTTGATCTATGCGTGGTGTCACAATATATCAATGCCCCGCTGGGCGCGCACCGTGCATTCTCATTATTTTTAAAACATAGCACACTTTATACGGCAATATTGTCGCAAAAAAAATGAAATATATTCGTATAAAAATTTCACTTGCCGTAACGTATGAGCACCAGTTCCAAGATGTTACAGGTTTACCATAAAAATTATAAACTTGTTAGAATTTAACGACGATATTCTTTGCTTATACATGTCTTGTGAACTTATGTTATCAAACAATCAAACAATAACCTAGAAACTTCTTTAAGGCGCATGATGGTAAAATTTTTACGTGATAAGCGTATAGGTTAGATAGTTGTAATAATTATAAATAACATGTGGCATTTTATTTTGCCACTCGTCATTTAATAAATTAATATGCTATTTTGCATAAAATATAAAATAAAAATGTCACATAAATTCTCTTTTCTAATATTGACAAAAAACACGTAGCATTTCCTTTACAATTCATCATATGAGATTTCTATTATTACACTGGTCTGCAAAAAAATTTTTTTTTCTCCTTGATTTCATGTATGAATTCTTCGTATTTTGTGCTCTAAACACGGAAAATGACATACAATTAAGTACCACACGTAGATTTCCAATATAATATTTATTTAATTAGCAAACAATATTATTAAAACATCAACTATTTTAGCGATTTGAACAAATATTACAGTCTAAGTTTAACATTGAAAAATCCTAAATTATAGTTTTGTAGTTTTATTCCTTTTCATTGGAGTTTCTCGGCGAATTGACCAACAGAAATCAGCGAGCATTGCTGCTGACCATTTCCCATTGTAGCGTTTTTCAATCTGCATTATATTCTGATGAAACCTTTCACCACGCTCATCTTATACGGGTCTAAGATTTTCAGGAAAGAAATCTAAATGAGAGTCCAAAAATCAATCTTGAGTGACATATTGCAGAAAGAAGCTCTGGAATGATTTGTCGGTAGTTCTCACTTTTTGTATTCCCAAGAAAATTATGACAAACTTCTACAAAAGCCACCCAAGCTCTTCTTTTTTCTGCCTTGCTCAACTTCGAATCAAAAGCCTCATCTTTCATTAGCTTACGTATCTGCAGACCTACAAAAATTCATAGAAAAAAACCTGATGGAAAAAATCGGTTAACGGGGATAGATTCAGAACATTTGAATCGTCATATTTATGTTAATAAATTTTTAAAGGAGGATTTCATTGCGGGCAGTGTTATTTGTAATTAATTAAAAATTATTTGTATTACTTTTCGACACTTAATATCCAAACATATCCTTTTCCCTCCCTCTAAGTCTCGGAAATCTAATATTTTAGATTTGTATAAATATAAACAAGACTTAAAAATTAGTTTGCCAAAGAAGTTTCACTTCTGACATGTGGCATCACCACGGCATGAGTCAATTTCACGCATCGCTATAGATGTTTTACATCAATAACTAATTTGTAAACCAATTCCAATGCCAATTAGTCAGAATTCTTAAGCCCATTGCATAGAAAAAAAGCTTTAGTTTGAGCTTTTAATACCATTAATTAAATTTAACAATAGAGTAAATATTTGAAAAAAATTGTATTAACATCAAGTGTCATACAAGAAAAAAATATATAATGTATTTGATATTGAACGAATTGAAATAATAGACTAATTTAGTAATGATGAAGACGATATATATCAGGAGAGTGTGACCTTGCTGTGGAAACTGAGAAAGTGAAACGACAGTCTATCCCACTTGTGGGCAAAGACCACCTCACATGTAAGAAGAATGGTATTTGGAATTTAGTTCAACCCAAAAAAGTTTTGGTTCCCTCACGATCTTTACGGATAAGCACTACTTTATTTCAAACAACAATTAGGCATGTACATTTTTATAGAAAGACTAGGATTTGAACTTGCAGCTCTCTAAACAAGAGTCCATCCGTCCAACTACTGGGCTGGCCAAAAATCACATCGATAATTCAGTTAAATTACAACTTCGTGGAAAGACCGCCTTTTGAGGTGTATTTCTCTTATTTTCATAGCATTATGTCTTACGGCATACTGTTATGGAGTAAGGCAGCGGACATTGAAACTATCTCTGTATTACAAAATAAAGCAATACGTGCCATACATCAATTTGGAATTAAGAGATAAATTCAAAGAAACATCAATTCTCACAGTAAGTAAATAGCCCATTAACGTCCCACTGCTGGGTACAGGCCTCCTCACCCCGAAGAGCGAGAGTGTTTATAGCATAGACCCACTACGCTGCTCCACTGAGGATTGGCAGGCATAATACACAAGTGCACTCTCTATGCCTTCACTCTCATAGTCCGATGTAACGGGAATCCGACACGATCGGAGAGAGATCAGGCGCAGGACCGTCGGCTTAACGTGCTCTCCGAGGCACGGGGGTGAAGCATACCACCAACTTCCCAACTTCGGGCAAATATTGAGAAAATCTTAATAGAAAACTCAATATCGATTTTGAATTAGCCCAACCCGGGACTCGAACCCAGGACCTCATGTCTGAAGTCGAACATGCTAACCACTAGACCAATGAGGCAGTCTTTTCACAGTAACGTCGCAATATATATTGAATAATATCTGATATATCCGTGATAATATATTAAAAATATACTTGTAATTCTACATTCTAGAGTGAAAAAGGTACAGAAATCATTTGTCGGGTTGAACATACGCATTTTTAATATACCGCAATCGATTTTAGATTGGCCTCCGCACAGTTTTAAGAAATATGTCAAAAACATCTTTAAAAGAGTAACCGTTGAGTTACGGATTCTCAGCGGATTAAACTTTCCGAATCGGTGGTAGATTTGATACTAACGGACGGACAAGTAACAATTCAAGTGTTTTTTGAGCCCACTTGAATAAATAATATTTTGATTTTGATTTCGCCTTGCACTTTTTATATGTATTAGTAAGATTACTTTTATTTTTAATCTGATTTTGTTGATGTGCAATAAAGAGTAAATACAAAATACTATATACATATTTAGTAATCACATAATACAGTAAAATTTTGACGTAATTTATTTAACATTTTTAATATAGATATTTACAATGTCTTTGTTATTAATAAATCTGTGTATTTTTGCCATCATAACTTCTAAGTGCCTTTTTAGGTAAAGAATTTTAAAATTATAAAAATTTGGATGTGAAATAAGAAAGACAAAACAGTAGATTTTAGAAACGGCTTAAAACAAGTCGTAATATCGTCTAAGTATATAGTCACATGTGAACGGCGCTCCTTGACCCAAGACACGAGCATCTTCTAGCATCATAATACCTTTACTGGAAGGTGTAACTATCAAAAGATTATTTAAATTGTACCATAAAAGCATTTACCACCAATATTATAACCGAAAGAGTTATACATTTATCAAAATTGCCATATAACTCTAATATGCAAGACAAAGAGCATGTACTATTTCGTGAAAATACAAAGGTAACGTTACTGGAGATTTTTGAGTACAATTTCGAAAACCAAAATTCAATTTTTCAAGGAAATATAGTAGGAAATTTGATTTTTATAGCCTTAACTTTGTAATAGATATATATTATATTAATATGTAATATTAACTATAACCCTGTGTTTTGTTAAACCTGTTATAAAATTTATTATAAATACATTTATAGTTTTTGGTCAAATACGGATATTGAGTCATGGTTTCTGACTATTTTAACAATACAATGATTTGATATTTGTAAATATTTTCATGATTATTGAATAATTGTAGTCAAATATACATGTCGGAGTGCTATAGTTTGTGAAATCTGTCTATCGGCGTGGGGCAGAGTCAATAAGTGACGATCCAGCGCACGTCTCTCGGTAGTTCTCGGGTGACGGCCCGCATATGCGGTCGACTTTTAAAACTGTCGCGTTCCTAGCTATTATTATTAATGTGTTTGTGTAAATTAATATCGGGAACGTTTAGTGATTGAACATTATAATCTGAATTTATTAAATAGCAATAAAGGTCAAATTGACTCTATATTAGTTAGAAAACGTTTGTATAGGAAACAGAAAAGGGCTTTTAGGGTTTTCCTCTGCAATTATTCGAACTTTTCTCGCCGTAAAAACTTCCTTGGACTTCAACGAACGTTTAAAAAAAATAATTAGGAAAGTTGGTCCAGGCGTTGTTAAGTTATGCGTTTACCAGCACACTTTGCGATTCATTTTCATATTATAGATTCCTCAATTGAGATTTCAATAAATCATTTGTATTTATTTTTAATTATATGTAATATCTTCGTTTTTTCCTCCCTCTAAGTCTCGGAAATCTTGAGATTTGTATAAATATAACCAAGACGTAAAAAATAGTTGGGCAAAGAATTTTCACTTCTGACATGTGTACTTTTTACGCATTCACTTTTAATATTTACAAAATTATACAGATAAAAATAATATTTGTCGAAAGACTATTCCAGTTCTTTTATATATGTGTGCCCAAGTATAACGCAAGTGTATACTTGTGTAACAGTAGTAAAGCTAGCTCACAATAACTGTCGTGTTATGGTATAGGTCATTTTGTATACAGAATACGTAATTTAAGGAGACCCCTAAATCTTATTTTGAAGCATTCAAAACTGTACGCAATCCGGAATACATAAAAGTTGTTAAACGGTGCCTCAAAGCTTTTATACAGGTATAACCTGTAATAATATATACGGAGGTGAATGAATTGCTCTATATGTATATAAAGAGAGAATAAATTTAAAACATATATTGTAATGATGATGACAAAAAAATACGTACACCCGAGTGAGTTTGTTGTGGGCTCTTCTCAGATCAGGGCGCGAAGGAACCCTCGTACTTCATTTAAATAATGTATAGAAAAAATGATATTTGACGATTCAAAAGTGCTGCTATAGGCCTACTTGAATAAAGATATTTTGACGGTAAAAAGCTTTTCTTGTACTTTCCTTTGAATGTCATAGAAAATAAAAAGCTGTAAAGAAGTGTAATCTGAAGGAATTTATAACCTAACATTCTAATAAGTGTTCACGTAACTTATTTCTTAGAAACAAAAGCCAACTAGAAAATTCAGAATAATATAAGGCCATGTTATCCTATATTATATAAGTTATCTTGTACAGGATATTTTGTACGGTGACGACATTTCGAGTGAAGTCCAATTCCGTGCTCACATGGAAGGCAAAGCCAAATTGGCTTCAAAAAAACTTGGGGTGCTCAATAGGGCCAAGCGGTACTTTGTGCCCGAGCATAGGATGCTTTTATATAAGGCCCAAATCCGACCGCACCTCGAGTACTGCTCTCATCTGTGGGCTGGAGCACCCCAATACCAACTCCTTCCATTTGACCGAATACAGAGACGAACCATTCGAATTGTTGACAATTCCCAGTTATCAAGTCAGCTGGAAACGTTAGAACACCGTAGAAACGTTGGTTCTCTATGTGTGTTCTATCGTATCTATCACGGGGAATGTTCTGAGGAGCTATTTAACTTGGTGCCACCATCTCGCTTCTATGACCGGACAACTCGACGAAAGAATAAATTCCATCCGCACAACCTGGATGCGTGGCCTTCAAGCACGGTTCGATTTCGTCGATCCTTTTTCCCGCGTACGTGCAAGATGTGGAACGAACTCCCGCCAACGGTGTTCCCGCAAGGCTATGATCTAGATACTTTTAAGAGGCGTATAAACTCCTATCTCTTAGGTCGGCAACGCATCGGTGGTCCCTATGGTGCTGCAGGTGTCCATGGGCGGCGGTGATCACTCAACATCAGGTGACCCGCAAGCTCGTTTGCCTGCCAAGGCTATATAAAAAAAACAGGAAGTCATAAAAACTATTTCAGCCCAAAATTTTAAAAAATATGAGTTTATTATAAGTAACTTGTTTCATAATATTGAACAGACTGAAAAATACTTTTACTTATATAATTATTATAGAGAGTTAGGAATACGAAATGACTGTGAATACGCGAGTATAAAAACGGACTATATAACAATTTTTAAAACGTTAGCTGTTAGTTTTAGGAGTCTTTTTTATAGAAACTAGATAAGATACCTTTAGGTGACATTAATAAGTTATTCTATACATAGACCTTTTTTATTTCGCAGCTTCAAATATCAAATGAGTTTGAATTGAAGTTATTATGAAATAGTCTTCTTAAACATTACTCTATATATCACTATATAGATACCATAATAAGTATAAGCATATATGAAAGTGCCTTTCGCCTTTTAACAATAAAGTGTTAAATTTCGCACTCCTTTATAATGGATTCAAAACATTTTATACTTGGAATTAATTTCACAATGGTATTTCTATTGAAGTCTAGACTTTTGTTATGTAAATTGACTTTTTTTATACGACTATATAGTATACAGAAAACATTGGGACTGTTATTATTAGACATTAAACATACAAATTTGGATTACTTGTATTATATTATATTTGTTACGTTTCGTTGAAGAAAAGATCGTCAGGAAACTTGCATAACCCGGGAGTAATTCTGGAATGTGTTTGTTCTTTTTTTTCCGCTGGGAAATGCTTTTACGCACTCCTACCACGAGGACAGGGAGTGTGGTTCACTAGCTAAGCCAGAATGCCTTCTAAAATGCAGCGATGCAGGCTCCTTGACGCATTCGCTCTGACACTTCTGGATTCAACCGGCAAAGAGTGGTTTAAGGAGGAGACAAAGTTGGTGGAGTTTGTGTGGCCTGCCAACCCGCCGTGGAGGTGGGTCTATGCTCTAAAACCCTTTCTCCTATGTGGGAAGAGATCTTTATTCTGCAGTAGGACGCTTTACCATATCTTACGTTACGTTATATGTCAATACATAATTATATGTTTTAAGCTAATATGGCCTCACAGTAGCTTGTTTAATTAGACTGAGTTTAACGTGGTGGGAGGCTTCGGCAATGGCTAGCTATCACCCTAAAAGACGTACCGCAAAGAAAGCAATTCGTGTTCCGGAACGATGCTGTGTAAAAACTGCAAAATGTAAATTTTTTACCAGATTATCGCGTTTCCATCTTAAACTGTATCATCACTTACCATCATAAGTAATTAAAGTCAATTGTTAATCCGTCATCAATAAAATTCAAAGTGTGTAGTGCGTACAAAGTGCACATGTCAGAAGTGAATCTTCTTTGGCAAACTAATTTTTGAGTCTTGTTTTTATTTATACAAATCTAAAACATTAAATTTCCGACTTAAAACTTTAATTTAGAGGGAGGGAAAAAGGAAGATAATTTTAGGAATTTCATTGTCAATAAATTATTAAGTGTCGAAAATTAATACAAATAATTGATTGGAATCACAAATGACGAATTGTAAATAAAAATGCCACGTGTTTTTATCAATATTAGAAATTATCAGAATTAAAATGACCCTTGTAATTTGTAAATATTAAAACTACCAAAACTTCAAACGAATTTGCATAAAAAATGCTGTGCATCTTCGTAACGCTATCACGCGTTTCATCCGTAAAAAATTTACCCTCATGCGCCTAAAGAAGTTTCATTTCAAAAATATATTTTTTCGTAGATTTAATAGTATATTTAACTTTGCAATCCATACAATCTCCTACAAAACATCGTGATACACGAAGGTAGCAAGTTCAATCCAGGTCGGTGCTGATTTAAATTTCCAATGGCGGTTTATTCACGGCTCCATGCCCGCCGGAACGTGTTGATTATGCCAATTACATTCACTTATCCTTACATATTATAAAACTAAATCCACCGCCACATCTATCTATCTATTCGCGATAAATTCAAAAACTACAGAACAAATTTCCATGACCTATTCACTAATAGATAGAGTGCTTCATGAGGAAGGTTTAGTTATACAATTTGTTAAGATAAATCTAGTCCCCAGTGAGCTTTCATTGATAATTCTGCATAAATCTTTAGAGATCTAAAAAAATAAAGTATGATGGGATATTGCCATTTTATAGATCTTGCAAAAAGTCAATGAGGGCATAAATATATATTTTAAAAAAGCTTGCTGTATCCATTTTATCTTCTAAAAAACTAATCGCCTGTAATGGGCTTTTTAGGCAAAGAAAGTCTTATATCGTTTTATCTATAGTTATAAATAAAATTTTAAAAAAAAAACCTAATGATACATTGTGAAATGACTGCCTGTTGAGTCTAGTGGTTAGCAAGTTCGACTACATGAGGTCCTGGGTTCGAGTCCCGGGTTGAGCCAATTCGAAATCGATATTGAGTTTTCTATTGAGATTTTCTCAATAATTGCCTGAAGTTTGGTAAAATTTGTAGAGCACGTTAAGCCGTCGGTCCTCTCTTGTCTTTCCGCTCTTGTCGGATTGCCATCACGTCGGACTATGACAGTGAAGGAATAGTGAGTACATTTGTGTACTATGCCTGCCAATCCGCAGTGGAGCATCGTGGTGGGTCTGTGCTCTAAAAAACCTCTCCCGTATGAGTTAGGAGGCCCAGCAGTGGGATTTCAATGGGTTCTACTTACTCTTTTCTTAAATTGTAAAATAGTTAAATAAAGAAATCTTTGATAGTAAGATGAAAGTCGAAGAACCCTGTCAATTTCGACCTAGACTAATTAAAATCAACTGGAATCGAATTTAGAATTGCCAACGACGAGAGAGAGAGAGAGACAAAACCGTAAAATCTATTTATTTTAAAGTATAAATAGCTAAAGACTTTTAGTCGTAAAATTGAAACTTAATATTATGATTTATTATCTTTTATCATATTATACACATAATTTAAACTATAAATACACATTATAACGAGCGAAAAATAGCAAAAAGTTACCGTCTGTAATAAATTAATATATAATGAAGTCAAATATATTAAATAACGATAAATTGCAATATTAAATTGCGCCTTTCCGCAACAAAGACAATGTAAGCCAAAATAAATCGCTTGCAATTATCAATTTATCGCTTGTCGGGATGCCTTACGAAAATATATGAGAGTCAAAAGATCATTGTGTTTCAATTATTGCTAAATACGATTTCATGATATACTGCCTCAGTGCAGTAATTACGACTCTCGACCTGGTAATGCCTTTTAATATGTAAAGCCTTGATGGCCTATTGGTTACACACGTTGATCCTCGCTTAAACACAATAAATGACTTCTAGTTTTCTGCTGCTAAAGTCTGCTGCTATGTCTCACAGATACTTCTATGGCAAAAAATTTATATAAAAAACATCAATTCTTACCCAAACCGTAGCCAACTTTAACTCATTACATAAAAAGAAAGCTTTCAATAGACAGCGTTATAGAATTATTTATAAGTTTCCGGATTTGAGGATTATCGTGTCCTCCCCCTCTCTTTGGACTTCAGACAATCCCACAATATCCTAGTGTAACTTGCTCACTGCTTCTTCCAGCTCATAGATCCTTTTGTCGGTCCTCAAAGTGCGTGCGTTATATGTTGCCGGGTCATGTCGTCGGGGTTGGCAGCGGAATCTGTTCCGGAGATTCTTAGCACCCCCTGCCCCGCCGTTACCGTAACCGCTGCCAGAGATAGGAATAGCGGGGCTGCCGGGGACCTTTGGGGGCCTTTGCTGCCTTGTTGTGATCATTCGTGGATTTGCCATAATCACCACGCTTGGCAGGCGGGTTGGTGATCGCAGTGCTGACCCTCTCGCACCGATAACGCTGCTGCCCGTTATCGGTCTGTGGCATTTAGGCCAGCGGAGAATGGATATACCGCCATTTATCGGTGGGATGTTATAAATAGGAGATGTCGGTAATTCAAGAGAAGGAGTTACGGGGGGTATTTGGGTTGAGATTAGGACATTACTGCCGTGGAAAGGATAGTGTAGAGCGGTAGTAACAGCTCGAGGTACCCGGGGTCGCTTAACCGCGTGCTTAGTTAGTAACCGGACAGATTATCTGACTAAGCAACGTTTGAACTGCATTAAACAGTAGTGACAATCCGGCGCGCGTCTCTCGACAGTTCTCGTGTGGCGGTTCGCCGTCCGTTCGACTGTTAAAACTGTCGCGTTCCTAGCTATTATTATTAATGAGTTTCTGTAAATTAATATCGGGAACATTAAGTGATTGAACATTATAATCTGAGTTAATTAATAAAGTGTTTGACTACACCAATATTACCGATCAACGCCCACAGTATGAATGTGATCCACACTAACGATTATGTCGGCGGAGAACCCTATGCTCATGCTTTATGCTTCTTCTCCTTCTCTCTTATTCTCCGACATACCTTTTAAATGTATACATTTAGCCTTTAATATATGATGTACCGATTATTTTCTGCTGTTTGATATTATTTTGACGTAAATTACTACAGTAGCGGCAACAAACAAAAAGACAAATCTTTTAAAACCTTGTTTGGCGTAAGTGATGCTGTGGTCAAATTTGTAAAAAAGCATATATATATTTATAAAAAGGCTTTATTTTGATATGTTTTTACATACGTTGGAAGTTATAGTGCTTTATGTACCCAGGATGGCCTTGTGGTTTTTTTGACATATGGATTATAAAAAAATCGTGTGATCTAGCATTCAGTTCTCCTTATAAAAACTTGTATATAGTTTACAAGCCGTCGGTCCTTCGCCTGATCACTCTGCGGTCGCGTCGAATTTTTTCTACATGATATCTTAAACAAAAAGACTAATATCAATGCAGAACCTATATATGTATATACAAAGTCTTAAAGAACGGTTAAATCGATTTTAATGAAAACTAATATGTTGGATTTCCGCTCGGTTCCGAATTGCTACTGAAACTATTAAAATAAATCCAAAAAGATATTGGAATACATAATAAATAATCGAATAGAAATGTAAACGACAATATCAGTTCAAATTACAGTAACTCTCAAATTCCAACGTTGTTGCAATGTCGCTTCGTACGTTGAGGACCCAGGACAGGTTCGAGGTCCATCAAATATAGGAAATTGGTGGAAGGCTTCGGCCGTAGTTACCGCCATACTAAATAATATGTTGTGTAGAAACCATAAATTACCTCATACAAGGTTGACATGCTTTCTTAGACTGTATCATCACTTACCATAGCGAGATGATAGAGACAAGCGCTAACCTGTCCCAAATAAAAGTATTCACCTCACTGTCTTAAAAATTGGCATATATATGTCGGAGTGCAATAATCTGTGGAATTGCGCCATCTTTGTATCGGCGTGGGGCAGAATCAATAAGTGGCATTCCGGCGCGCGTCTCTCGAGAGTTTTCGGGTGACGCTCCGGTGGAGCGGTCGACTGTTGAAACTGTCGCGTTCCTAGCTATTATTGTTAATGTGTTTGTGTAAATTGATATCGGGAACATTATAATCCGATTTAATTAATAAAGTGTTGGATTGCACCAACATTACCCACGAATTCCCATAGTATAAGACATTAAATTATGGATCCCATTAATGATGATGTCGGCAGAGAATCCTACGCCCCTAGGTTTTACGCTTCCTTCTCTCTTATTCTCCGACATATATTTTAATTAGTACAAACGGATTTTTTAATATTTTCCGGGGTCGAGGTCTAAGAGGGTAACACCGTGAGAGACATCAAGTTTTTTATTGAATTTTCCATTGCATTGTGTCATTTTTAGTGTTATAACTAATTCTGTGCTTTCCTAGCTTTGACGCATTAGAATTTAGCTGAACTGCAGTCCCTATTTTGTAATTACATTGTATAGTTTATAATTTACTTCAACTTTTGCACAGTATTGAATACTGTAATGTAAGCTATGTTTATATGGATGTACATTTAACGAAATTTTATAGATGTAAAATTACATGTATTTGCATAACATGAATGAAATGTTTTTCTGTCTTTGGAATAAATTTCTTTTTCTATATTGTATTTATTTTTATTAATATTAAGGTATGGAAAAAAGGATTTATGTAAATAAAACGATAGAACATCGAGTGCGTGAATATTTTATTTTTATGTCCCCATGGAATGCATTCATTAAATCCGTTTCATATAAAACATACTACTTATATTAATAATATATACAAAAATATTTCCCATAAAAAATTACATCTGAGTATGCGTTCGCGACTACGTTTCACTACATCGAGTTCACAAGGTAATAAAGAGAAGAGTAATAAAATAGCATACATTATATATTGAGCAAATTCATAGGAATGTTTTGTTTCGAGTATTTATTTATTACTCCTCATGTAAGGAATAATTTGAATTATTTAAACATGGTTTTTTTTATCTTTATCGCTAAGAGAATATGTTCAAGAAAATACAACTTTCATAAAGCACCCGAAGGAAATATGTTAAACCTTCCAACGACAAACTCTACTCCGTTCAAAATTTTTACTAAAATTGAATAAATTAAATTAAGATAATACAAAAATATATGCAGTTATATTAGACATTTCCGTTAAAAATGGATGTAACAATTAATCCATTTTTTATTTCATTAAAATCATCTAACTAATCTAAATCTTACAGTACAAATAATTTAGTATTTACACACAATTTGTACGTCCTTCAACCGGGGTATGTACCAATAACATTTCATTATCTAACTACTTAAAATACGTATTTGGATAGACTCTTTATTCAATTGATAACAATTCGCAAGACTCGACTTCTCAAAGTCTTTTCATTCTATTTATAACCACCATCCGAATTACTGGCCTTCATCATGGTGTCTAAAAATTTGTATCATAATAGCGCTTCTAAAGCGTCTTTTTAAATGGCATCAGACTTTGGTTGTCAGATCTAAAGGGTGGAGCTTGATCCTCTTTATTTGGGAGTAGGATAAGTCTTCCTCCTCGCTCACTGACACTCTATCGCTTCCCGATTCAGGATCATCATTATCAGGTGCAATTACTTCGCTATCATCAGACCGCCGTCGAGCCGAACTTGATCTGCCATCAGACTTGACAGATAAATCCATTGGATTTTCTTGCAAAGGAGATTCTGATGTTCTTCTCTCAGCTGGTGGAGTGGGTACAAATTCCGCCTCAGATATTACATCCTCTTGTTGGGTTGGTTGTGTTGATCGTTGTTGTTTTAGAATCTCGTCCAAGAAGAACCGCTTTGAAGAATCGGTATTATTGTCATCGATTCTAACATCATTATTGTTTTCAGCTACTTGCCTAAGTGCTGCGTGATCTAGTAAATGTCTAGAGTAAATTGGGTGAAAGCCTGGTGGGAATAGTAAATGATGATTTGGTGGGAATGGGTTAAAATGGGGTGGATGCAGAAACGGTGAATGTGGGAAATGGGGCAAGGCTAACGGAAGTGGGAGGAAGGCATCTCTTGGTGGAGTTAGTGGCCTATCAGGCGGTCGACATTGAGTTATCCGAGTCTTTTCATCTAATTTAGGGGATGATCCACTACGATGTGAGTCTGGGGACCCTGAGCACGGAGCTTTGTAGTCATCAAGACCTAATAAGGCCATCTCCTCTTTTGTTCTTGGCCGCGCGAGTCCAGGAAATAGGTGAGGTGGAAATGGTGGCGCTAGATGAGGCGATGATGGGACTCTTGGAGGTGACTGCGATTGTGCAGCTTGTTGTTGTTCTTGCAGAAGACAATGTATTTTAAACCAATTGGATCTTCTTCCATATCTCGACCCCGATTTAGACATGCCCACCATGAGACATTTGCGGAGACGGCAAGCTTTGCATGCAGTGCGGTTCTTTTTATTTATAACACACTCTCCGTTGTTTTTACACTCGGTGATGGAGTTCAGATTGTTGTATGACCGGCCGAAGAACGACTGAAAAGAAATGAAAAAAATAGGTTAGAGGGCAATCATAAAAGTACAATGATTTATGGAGTATTTATGAACACTTAAATTTTACATAATTTCATGGTTTTTTAAGTGGCCCCTATAAGTGATAAATTCATTAAAAATTACATCGTAAATTATCTACAAAATCACATTATCTTGGCAAGCTTGTTGTGTGTAATACGTTTAAGCTGTATTTACACGGCCTGCTGGTTACAAGTCGAGTGCGTAACTTTGAAAGTGAAACTGCTGCCTAACTAACGTAGTGTTTACGGTTTAAGACGTTGCTTCCGTTGGATATAGGCCACAGGTTCGGTTCCGGTCCGCTACGTTCGTTTATATACGGTTTCATTTTTCAACCTTGGATTTTTGTTTAACTCGTTATGTCAGTGATTCTATTGTTTAACTTTTTTAGGTTGATTAGAAATAAAAAGAAAATGTACGATACAATTGAAGGTCAAAGTCATCCAGGCTATATAAATGTACAATTAAAGGTAGATTTTCAATTTCAAGTCAATGTTTTTATGAGTTATGGAAATTATCGAGCGGTATCAGTATCTTGTTTGGACACTGCCAAAATATTTTCGGTACACGGGGTGAATGATAAATCGCGTGTGATTGCACCGATCACGTCATAGATGAGGAATTTAAACTGAAACAATGCCATCTTTAAATCGCGTTTCGCACGTGATCAGAATCTTAATAAAGTGTAAAAGCCGTTTGAGATCAAATATTAGATAGAGTTGGCGCCCGCGCCGCAGCTACTTCTAAGGCAATGCTTTAACACTGCGAAGGTGACATTTTTAAAATAACAATCCCCAAGGTTACTTTGTGCCTTATAATAAAACTAAAGTGTTAAATTAAACAGTAGCTATAAATTTTATGAGATATTTAAACCAAAGTGCAAATTTATGAAAGAAGTAACAATCAACGAAGGTCTAGCTGACATAATAAATAGTCGCTTTTGCAAAAGTTTTGGATTGTTTTCCAATAGGACAAATTAGAAAATTGTATCTTCTGATTTGTTTAGGTTTGGCGTGGTGGGAGGCTTCAGCTGTAGCTAGTTAACGTCCTACCAACAAAGACATGTCGAATGAATGAAAGGAGACTGAGAAAAGGATTTATGAGTCAAGAGCGAATGGAAAAGACCAAGGCGAACGTTCCTGGACGAAATACCATACATTTCAAACAAGGGCCAGGTCAAGAGCACTCTAAACTGACGAATTTGTATGACAGGTTTAATGAGAATGAAAGAAGCGAAGGTGATATGCAAGGGTCGTGGCAAATAGAACGACTTGGTCTCTGCCTACCCTTATAGGAATGTGGCGTGATGCTATTTATGTATTTAATAAAACTTAAGTGTAAAATTAAACAGTAACTATAAATTTTATGAGATATTTAAACCAAAGTGCAAATTTAAAAAAGAAGTAACATTCAACGAAAGCCTAGCTGATATATTAAATAGTCTCTTCTTTTGCAAAAGTTTTGGATTGCTTTCCAGTAGGACAAATTTAGGAAATTGTATCTGCTGATTTGTTTAGGCTTCAGCTGTGGCTAGTTACCGTCCTACCAACAAAGACTTGTTGTTATGCAAAATATCTTCTATTTCACTAAGAGGTAAACTGTGTTTTACAAGGTAAGAAATAGTAAAAAGTTATTGATGGATTTGAAAGAACGATTAAGTACGTAAGTTACTTTTCATAAAAAGAAAAATAGTTGTGAACTCCTGACTTCTCTTAACAAGAATCCACGTGTCTCAATGCTAAGCCATGATGACTTCTGGCTCTGACTATTTGTATTTAACTAATAGATATGACACATAATTTTCACATGACCCTTGCGACCTGTTGAACTCGGACTCGCCCAACCAGACCAGTACCCGAGTATAAAAGTGAGTTTTCCTGTACTAGTTTGATGTTATTATTAATGGATCAGATAAAGTTGCTGGGATGCGGCGCCTCATGTCGTATGCATAATCTGTTGCGTGTTTATACTTTGTCAGTGAACGGTACACATCTTTGCAATATCATTTACTTTGTTGTCTAATAATATAGTAAGTGCCTTTTAAATTAATAAAAAATAAGTTTGAACTTAATTCCTACGCTTATTCTCAAACTTATTACCTAGAGACTTCTAAACCGTTGCGCTTTCGCTATACATTTTTTGGTAAAATAAATTTAGTTAATTTATGTTTAAAAAATCTGTATAAATATAGCACTTTTATAGGCATGAAATACTTATATAAGGAACTAGTTGTGCCCGCACTTGTACCCGCGTAGTTTCCGATTCCTTGGGAATATAGTATTGGGGATCCGTTCTACATTTTTAATCTATATTGTTATAAAATTTAATGAATATATCATAAGCTACTTATTAAAGAATCTGTCTGCCTAATATATATACATAAGAGATATCCAGGTATCTATTGACTCATCAGGATGTTTCCGGAACCATAGGCGTAGAGACTTGAAATTTGTTAGGAATATTTCTTTTGCCGAGTAGTGGTCAGCTAAGGTAACGGGTTTTAAGAAATTCAACCCGCAATGGCGTTTGCGGGGGTGTTTTGACTAATTTGCCTTAATTAATAAGAATGCTACCCAAAAAACATTCTACGCAGACGAAATCGGGGGTTAGGTAATCATATTTTTGCGATTGTTTTTACCACACATAACTACAGTTCTGTTAATTATAACTATTTATTTAAGATTGAAACGCATACTAGTATATTATATACTTTTTAAAACCTGTATAAAAGTATACATTATATACTATGGCAAATAAGTAACTTAATTTGGGAGTATAGGTGATATATGTATATAGGAACTTTCTCACGATGCAGAATCATTCTCTTAAATATAAAATGATAAATTAATAATTTATATTGATTGAACAATAAAATAAACAGGCAGTACTCATTAATTGAATCCGCAACCTGACCTGAATAAGCAGGTTAACGTTGCCTGTTGGGTTCTAATAAAATAATAATTATTTATGATAATAGGCCCTGTGAAAACGGTCCAGCGAAGAAGCTGAGCACCTTTGACCTTCAGATGATGTCGCTGTGAACATGTTTGTTAAACTTTCATATTTCATATTATATACATAGTTTCTAGTATTACTAGAACTTTAACGGAATGGATAATATTCCTAAGGGAGTTAATCTAACGCAAGATCAATTTTAGAAATTGTATATCCTTAATGATTAACTAAAGAATTTTTAATTTACTGACGTTTTGAATATTGACGAATAATTTTGCATTTTTTATATAAATATAAAAATCTCGTGTTTGTTGTTGTTCGTTGTGGTGAGCATTAGGATTATCAAGGCGGTGAAAACTAACCATTCTTCTACAAATAAAAGTATATCCCAGCTGAAAGGGCCTATGGGGTACAAGCGGTGAGAATGGGGGATTCTGGGATCACTGTGTAGCTCTGGAAAATTGAGTCAAAAACCCTGAGCTATCTTACATGTGCAAAGTTAGATAGTCCAGGGTGTTTTAGTGGATGCCACCCCACATTACATGTCATTGTAACAGGCCGTTAAGTATGTTTCAACCTTCTAACCCTATGTTGTAATGTCTTTTCAAAGTAGTGTTGGTCAGTAAGTTATATAATACCTTTGTGAGTGTCTATAGGACTGAACTCTTCCTAAATGTCTTAAAGGATCAAGGAGTAATCTATTTATAAACATTTTATATATAGATTTGCTCTGGAGAATGATAAGATGTATTCTTAAAAGGAAATAATATAAAATGAGTGTCATTACACAAAGTATAGTAGAATAATTCTGTCGACGACGAGAGCTATTTCAGTTACTATTTACAGCATTTACCTTACTAATATAAGTTAAGTTATAAAATGAGATTGTATTGCAAATGTTAAAAATTGTTTACTTGAAGCAATTGTGATTTTTGACAAAGTAATTAATATTCAAATAGTCCCTTCTAATACGTCCTTGTGCCCTTAGAACGGTATATGCGGTCATATATGGAAACTCAAGTATTCAAGTATACATCCTATTCGTTGCATTGCATGAATTGTCAAGGTTAATACTTCATTGTATTTAACAAAATAAATATATTTATTCGCATCACTGTACGACGTTCCACTCCAAAGTTTTATCCATATAAATTTAAAGTTGTTGTAGACGGGCATTGTTTAATTGCAAGATAAAATAAAGACAGTTTCTATAATCTACTATAAGTGTTAAATGAATTCATTTCTATTTCAAATATGAATAGTATTAAAGTTTAATTAAATTCAAGCGCCGACTGTAGCTAGTGGGATTGTTCTACCAGGAAAGTTCTATATCCTCATAAAATAAGAAGGAATCTGGAGGCCCAGAGTTTACTTGTGCTTTAAAAAATTAGAATCCAATAGAATAATTCTTCGCTAATACACCATTTTTTAATAACAATTATAAGATAATTATGATTTTTATAACAGGAGAAATTGTTGTAAGAATTATCTCTTTATTTAGGCACCATACATTAGCATACACGGGATACCGTATCGCTTTGGAGAGATATCTTCTAGGCACCCCAGAAAGTGGAAGAATTTTATAAAAATTGTGGTGTATAAAAATTCTTCGGGCAAATATTGAGAAAATCTTAATAGAAAACTCAATATCCATTTTTGAATTGGCCCGAATCGGGACTCGAACCCAGGACCTCATATCTGTAGTCGAACATGCTAACCACTAGACCAATAAGGCAGTTCAGAGCTATAACTATCTATATACTGGCCGAGATCGGTCAAGTTGTCACTGACGTATATGTAGGCATGTATGTGTATATGTATATATATATATATATATATGTATGTCTATGTATATATATATATATGTATGTATATGTATGTATGTGTATGTGTATATATGTGTACATATTCTGTTATTTTTAGGTTAAATGTGTTAGGTTAAGTTTTGTGTTCTTCCCGGGTTGCCGCTGAAAATCAGCGTTGGGCTAGTCCCCAACGATAGATGAGCGGTATTCCCATTTTCGGCATCACATTCTTCTGCAATAACTAATGTATTTATTCTACTGTAATATTACTTTGTGTAAGCTCAATGTGTAGAAAAGTGTAATATCAGAAAATAAAATGTTATTTATTTATTTATTTTATTTATAGTCTAACATACTGTGTTATGAAAATAACATTTTAATAGGATTTATTATTTTTTTGAATAGGATTCCGTAAATCCAAAACTAAAGCGTGGCTTTATGTTAAAATGTAATCGATTATATGTAATTTTTAATATAAAAACGCTTAATGGATATGTAAGATGTCGCCCGTCTACGTTACATCTTAACGCTTCTATAACTTATAATAGGATGTAGGTATTGTCGAGTACACTCCGCCACACTATTAACAGCATAAATTTTAATATCGCCATTACATTTGAACGTCAATAAATTACTCTTAACAAATGTACGTTATTGCGTTTGTATCCTTTCATGTAATATTTACGCGTTCGAGTGTACATTAGTTTTTACCATCCCGTTATTATATTTTATAGTCGATAAAAGTTGGGTTTGATGGTGGCACGATAAATTCGTTTTAGCGAGAGCTGTAGCTAATAGTCTAAGTTAATAGTCGTTAACCCGACGTGGAGCGTTATCGAGAAGTCGATATCGAAGGTTATATGAAATATGTCAGGAATGGACTATAATCTTTTGACGTTTTTTGATACATTTAGACATTAGTACACCTTACGTGTACTTGTTAAATAATGAATTTAAGGTTTTCTACATTCTATTGTTTGTCATAAAAAACCCTGTTATTATTTGTTTCTCTAATATCTGTTATGTCTTATTTAGCTCTTCTGCTTTTAATGGAAATTAATATACGTTACAAGTGGTATCAGTTTAATATTAAACAATTTTATCTATTATTTAAGCGATAAAAAGTTGGATTTAATTCCAGTTGCACATAGAAGCAAGTTATTATACATTGTAACCAACAAAGCTGTATTTAAAAGAGTAAACGATGAGTTTCTTGTTGGTTTGTTTCATATATGTTCTCATTTTAATAAATATAAGACAATAAAATTTTCTTATAAACAGAAAAATGTTATTAGGTTTTTACTTTGTTTCAGCAATATCAGCCAGATAACGTTTTTTTGCTTATTTAGATGTTTAGTATAACAATTTTCGGTATAAAAACAATGTTTTAAAAAGTTTATCATATTATCGAATATTAGTGTACCACCGGACAGACTGGTGATTCCTTTTTATGTATCAACATACGACAACTTTTACACCATCTCTGTCTCTGAGTTTAATTGCTGGCAGAGAAAAAGTCAAGAAATTGTATTTGTTAATTTATCTAGACATGAATACGGAAATCTTCGGGCGTGACTAGTTATTTCTATTATTAAATTATGGTACGGTGTTGAATATGAAACATTTTAGACAACAGTCTAATTTCACCTGAAGATAGCTGACAGCAATTTAAAAAAATAAGGGTGCATGTATTTGTGTACAGGTAGTAAAACTTTGGCTTATGTATTTCAAATTCATCTTTTATATAAGTACAACCGTTGAATGTCTAAAAGGCCTAAAACTTAGTTTCAAGTGTTTAGTTTTTAAAATGATGATACTTCCCCTTCAACTCTTTTTCTGCATTAAAAATGTCCTATGTCATGCTCTAGACTATTTGCAAACGAAATTTCATTTAAATCTGTTCTGTAGTTTTCCGTGAAGACGCGATAGACTATCGCATTTATAATATTAGTAAGGATTTTGTTATCATTTATGTTAAAAATAATGTGACTGATTAAAGTAAAGACCTAACAGTACATAATTTATACATATGTACTTCACGTAATAATAATTTTTCTCCATCATGCCATAAGAAGGTTTACAGGAAATAGTAAATGGCCGAAGTCTTGTATAGTGATACAATTACTTTGGTACTATTTCATAAGATAAGCTATGCAGAAATGCTTTTAGCATAACGATAGCCTTTTATTTCTTACAAATATTTTCTTATTGATTCTATTGATATCATGTAAAATGATACTTAAGCGGAACGCGAGTAAGAATGCGAATACGTAAACACATACAGCTTGTATTCAACATGTTACAATGTAATAGTCATAAAGTTGGTTCTGAACAAATTCTGTACTACCCCATTAGGTCTTCATAAAGCGAGGTATAAAACTTATGGTACGTTTTATAGTGGTCTCCTGTTTGTGTACCTACCGCAGTGTTTAAGAAAAAAAATGTTCAGCACGATGGACATTTTGATTTTATAATGTGATTTATTATGTTTTGTTAGTTATGGCAGTTTTGCTTTCGTCCGTACAGTAGCCATCGTTACGTGATTATATTCGCGTCTTTATTCGAGAGGTTTCCTTCTATTTATTTTAAATTTACAAGCTCGACGGTCAACAACAAGAAAATTTCTCAATTTTGACACGTTTTGATTGTTTGAATACCCAACCTGCCCTAAGCTTTATGTGTAAGAACATTTAGGGGCTAGTAAAGAGGATTGTTTTTTTAGCTAAGGGTCTCCTAGCCATGGAATGATAGTAAAATCGGCTATAACTCTCGTAGCCGATGAAAAGCGACTTTAATGGAACGGGCAATAAAAAGCCGAGCGTTTAAATTAAGCTCTATTTTAAACTTCCAAATAAAGTGCACAGACGATTTAACTTCAAAGAGTTACATTTTAAAGGTAATATTGTTATCTTATGTATGACATATGTATATAACACTGTCATTAGTTAAGTAATGTGAAACAATAACTCAGCACATGTGTACATTTCCGCAACGTGACATCTGTGCACTTGTCCACCTTGAGCATTGTAAGTATATGCCGACATCGTAAATCTTTTGGGTATCGAATAAATCTGCCATTAGCTTAATGGGTGTGACTTTACGCCAGTGTTGCTATTCTTAATAAAATTTATTAGTGTCCAATATATATGACCGTGTCTAAGTGTATCAATGCGCTTGAAAAAAACGTATAAAACTTTTGTGGTGTCAATATTTTTATTGCTCACGCAGCCATTAAGTAATTTTTAATATTGGTCATCTATTTTATATTATAACTGACAAATTAGCTGTCCGCTGAATTAATTCTTATTTATTTCGTATACACATTTTTGAAAGTGGACAAAAAATAGCTTTTGAATAGAAAATATAATAGGAAAAGGCTGAAACAGAGGATACAATATAGAGAGAAAAAATATGACACTAAAAGTACAGTTTGCACTATAATGTTAACATGTTTCGAGGATCAAAAACAGATAGTTAATAACGCTGTTTACATTTAAAACAGTAAAACAAATATGTGAAATATGACACATTCTTTCAATATTAATGTAGAAACAGATTTATGTAAATAAAGACCTATTTCTCGTTTGTGTCTCTTTTTTATTGAGCTTCTATTAACAAGCTATTATACTTAAAATTTATATGCCTAAATTTACAGGAAATGTATAGTTTCGAAGTGCATTAGACAGTTATCAAGATATGACCTTTGAATTTGGTAGAGTATGAATAGAACGCTCTTTATTACATTTATCTAGAATATAAAAATGAATCGCAAAATGTGTTGGTTCAGTGCATAAGTCAACAACGCCTGGACCATTTTTGCCAATTCTTTTTTTTAAATGTTTGTTGAAGTCCAAGGATGGTTTTTGTGGCGAGAAAACTTCGAATAACTGCAGGGGAAAACCCTAAAAAGAACCCTTTTCTGTTTCCCATTCAAACGTTTTCTAACTAAAATGTAGAGTCAATTTGAGCTATATTGCTATTCAATAAAGTTCATAATAAAGTACAAGTACTCATTGTTGTCTAAGCAAGAGTTAATTTGCACTTTATTATGGCTGTGCAAAGTTCAAAATCAATTGCATAGTCACAAAATGTTAGAGATATAGATCATTATTTGTACTGCCGTAATTTCATTTCAAAAATCATTCGTAAAACTGAAATCCAAATTCCAAAATTTTTCACACACAAATCTTTTTGATAGAACGAAGTCTGTCGGGTCTGTTAGTTGTAAATAAAATTACTTAGGAAATAATAAAATCTATGTGGTGTGGGACACACCTCTATTGTGACTTTTTCATCAAGAAGCATAAACGTATAAATGAAATATGTTATAACGTCTCTTCTATTCCGTGATTATCGAGTTGAATTATCAATTTTAGAAATTATAATTATAGTTTGTTGCTAAACAGGTTGACATTATTATTTAGTCATCACTATTTTATGTAGCCTCTTGAAGAGCGAAATACATTGTCAACGATTGCTTCGTTCTAACAACAATTATAATATTATGTTTACTTAGATTTTACTGCACATTTTTATTCTTAATTGCGCAAATCAGTGCCATTCCAGATAGAATTTAGTCTTATAATTAAATTTTAACATTATTTCAGTTTCATTCTTTTGCTATTCGTCCATTAATATAGTTCTACTCTCAATATGTTGTTTTATATTCTGTTCATTTTGTTTTTAGAAGTATGTTTTATTTCCTAATAAAACAACACTATATTTATACTTTCTAGCGTCGATGTTTGCAATTTAGTGCAATCATATTTGTGATCTGGTTTTTTGAATGATTTAAATGCGTGTCGTGTTTCATTTACGTTAAGAGGCGGTGACCTGTGCGGGGTCTCGATGTTTTGATTACTTCTGACATTAGGGTACAATCGATTATTCGTGTAATGTAAATCAATGCCGCGCAAAGCTTCTGATATTTCGGTATCCGGTTACGATGTGGAGCAATTATCTTAGTGATCTTTCATATTTTATAGAGTAAAGAGTTTTGAAGCTTTCATCCTGAGATTTTGGTGGTCGAACCCCATTTTCGCATTAATGCCGCTCTAATAAAACCGAAAGTAGGTTATTACCTAAAGATATGGATTTGTTCGTTTGGTTGTCTCATGGTATGCGATGATAGGCTTTAAGATATTCACAGCACTGTTGAATAGTCTATCCAGTCATTTTGTCATGTTTTTTTGGTTTACGGTTCATCTGGATATTAAAAAGACTTTACAATCTAAAGTTACTTAGTCTAAAATTATATATATATATATATATATATATATATATATATATATATATATATATATATATAAATATATATATATATATATATATAAAAAGAAAAAAACGATATTTGACGATTATAAAGTGCTGTAATGGGCCTATTTGAATAAAGATATTTTGACTCTGACTATATATTTAAATTTATACTGTGTTATTATGTGTATATCAGTAAAGGAAGTACAAAACCGGATAGATGTCACAAAAATACTGGTCATTAAAAGAGATAATGAAAAATTCACAGATTGATCACAGTAAAAACTCGTATTTTCAATTCATGTATTCTTCCATGTATAACCTATGGTTGCCAGACATGGTCTCTAATAAGACGAGATTCAAAAAAGCTGGAAATTGTCAACATAATATAGAGAGAAGCATGTTGAACGTCAAAAAAACAGACAAATTGACACTCGGGTACATTAGAAGGAAGACGAACACCACAGATGTCAGTTATTTTATACGAATACAGAAATGGAAATGGGCAGGGCATGTAGCGAGAAATAGCAATGACAATTGGGCTAGTGACGTTACTGAATGGTACCCAAGAGAAGGTAAGAGGAGGAGAGGAAGACCCGTCTATAGATGGGAAGACGAATTAAAGCTCGCAGCCGGAGTCACGTGGAAGAGGAAAGCCGGTGACCGTAAAAACTGGTCTATTTCGGGGGAGGCCTATGCGAAAACGCAAGACAATCGGTGACACTTATAAAACATATTTGTAATCTAGATTTAAGGTTGCCATTAAAGGCTAATATTATTATTATTATTAGTGTATATATTGTTTATATGTATTCGTATTATGTATATTTTAAGACTTGTGTATGTTTATATTCTAAGTAATATGCATATGTCTGCTTATTTATTAACACCGCCTACCTACTCTTTCTTTTCTCTGACGGTCTCCCTATACGTTGGGCAGTCTGGAAGAGATCGCTAACTAGCGATAAGACCGCCCATTGTACACTAGAGTTACCTAAGTTAAGTCATTGTATTATTATTGTTTCTCTCGTGGTGTTCAATAAAGCATATCTATCTATTAAGAAAACACAGAAACAGTAGTTCTTTATAAAACAAATATAGAGTTGTAAATATAGATTATGATAGTTATCATCGAGCTAGGTTATAGTTTTTTTTAATACATCATATAGACACTAAAAATGATTTCATTAGTACAAAAGGTACTACAGTAATAAATAATTTATCTCTGATCTATTGCTGCTGCAAAAATAAGGATTTTATAAGTCTTTCTTGAATAGTCTTAGCGAAGACTAAACTTAGCATTTATGCAAAATATAAAGTCTTAGTTACTAATTGTTTAACATCATCATTTTATTGTTTTATTAATCTTCAATATTACCGTATAAAATGTAGACGGAAGATTATTTTCATACGTTCGGCTGTGATAAATCAAATATATATACGTGCAATTGAAGTGCTATCCATCAAAATGCCACTTGTCACTATAAATGTACTGACGAATGAGGCAGACATTCGACAAAACCGTCTATTATTTCTATCATTTAATATGGAACTTTATATAATTTTAATAAATGTCTTACGTCTCTATAGTTACAAATTTTGTTTGATATTGTGTAGCAATCAACCTAGTTGTATATTTTGAGTTAACAAAGAAAACGAGAGAGCCTTTTTCTATCAGAGATAAGAAAAGGCTTTTATCAATTATTTTTTGGCGATTGTTATTAAATAACAGCTTTTCAGTATATGGGGATACCTGTTTTTAAGAAACGATTTCGAGGCGAATGGAATAGTTATATCGAAAATCAAGTCAAATTGGGCCAATACTTTTGGAGATAGCAGTGTTTTTTCTGATATTTTAATAGTTACTCTATTATTAAAGGGGAAATGAATCTAACAAATCAAATTCTTAAAATCTATTCAGCCTTTCAAGAGTTATAAATGGTTTAATTAACCGGACTTAGTTTTGTATATATAGATGTATATTAATTAGTATTTACTTCCAAGAACTATACAACAAGGTTTTGTCATAATTAAAACAAATGTCAGTATGAGGCATAATTTTCCGTATTAATTTCTAAGCTCGACATAATGTACAAGATACTAAAACAACTTTTTGTATTTGTAGAATAATATCGATTTTCTGAACGAAATTCTTAACATAATTTAATGTTTACAATAGTGACATGAGATCATCACTAATAAAATATAAACAACGAAATATTAGCATACGTGTTACGCAAGCCCCTGCTACCGCGGTCCGCGNAGTTTTATTTATGTAATCAAATTAATAAATAGTATGCCTAATAGATGCACATTTACAACATCCATCACACGAAATCTATTAATATTTATGTAGTAATCTGATATCACGTCATTTTGTAGTATAACTTTGTAGTTTATTTGTATTTATAACTAGTTATTCCCCACAGTGTTATCCGCGTAGTTTGCAAAGATTACAATTCTGTCATATATGCGAGGTTGGTCGTTTTATTTAATTTATATTTCGCGGAATCCTATTTTTTCCAAAAATCAAAGTAGCGTAAGTTACTTTTTATGACATTAGCTATCTGGTGGTAAAAGTCCCATCAAAATCTGTAAAACCGTTTCCGAGATAAGTCGAAACAAAGTTACACATCGACAAAATTTTGACAATTTAATTTTATCGATAATATCCTTTGCATTTGTAAAGCTTTTAATAAAAAATTACAAACAGACATACTATTTTTCTGTTTTTGTACAGATAACAGAGTATTACATATATTTATTATGTTTATGAAAACAGTTTTAATGTCATATTACTATTAATAATGAATTCGTTAAATATTTAACATTCTGTTTTGATTATAGATTTATGACAAGTTTCTATTAATCACTACACAGGTATTGTCATTGAACTATTCGATAAAATTTATTATATTTTAACTAAACAAAAAAGTAATATTGCATAGTTTTTTATTGCTGATATTAGCTGCAATCTCAACTGATGAAGATCTTCTATCATATTTTCTACCTCACGAAAACAAATTTACATAGTATACAGACGTATGCAGAGTAAAAAAGGCGGTCTTGTCGTTTGATAGCGATCGATGCCAGGCAATCTTTGTTATAGAAATAGTTAAAGCTGAGTTGTAAATACAAATACATACTCATTACACACAATTAATTATAACAACTTAAATACAATTCTACACAGTATCATAACAAATTAAAAAATAAATTTAGTAAAAGTGCTCTTTAACATCTGACTCGAGGGCTACCGATAGCTTGTTACATTGTGCAGCATATTCATGATTTCTGCCGGAATGGCAGATTGCTGAGGCTGCAATGTGTTCCAGCACATAGAGGTATAATGGGAAATGAAGAGGTGGACAGGCATGCTAAACTGGGTGGTACTATTGGACATGGTTTTGCTATCGGACTCTTTTATTCTGAGATTCTTTCCAAAGTTAAATATTTGATTCGCAGTGTATGGAAATCGTATTTCGATACAATATCCAGAGCGAACCTCCGCGAGTACCCTGGTTTGGACATGCTACCTTAGGTAGAAATTATATTAAGGTAGCTTTTACGGTCCGGGCATTATCCCTCCAATAAATATGCCTATTTGATGAATAAAGCGGCTACACCGAACTGCATTCTATGCGATCAATTAGAAGACGTACAGCACCTTTTTCTGGAGTGCATCAGAACTAAGAACGAAAGGCAATCGCTGATAAATCGCTATGGTCTAAATTGTTTTGATGTTGGCCTACTACAGAGCATTCTGAGTTGTCCAACGTCAGAAATAGCTGTAGAATTCTATAATATAATTATATCAAAGCTAAGATGGGGCTGACGTGTCTTGTGGACAAAAGTCCCTAATATCCTCTGGATTAAAAAAAAATTCCCTGCTGTGAAGGGAAACAACAACCTCTGCTCGTGAAGCTATAACTTGTACCGCTACGCCAACGAGTTTTGTAAATGTTATTGTAATAAATAGAATTAAACAGTCTTGTTTCTACAATTTAATAAGTATTTGCTGAGTGTATCTGACTAACAGAGGATATTCGCACGGAGTGGTCGCAAAAAATTAATGAGGGGGCACTGGGGCGAATATTTCTCTATGTCATTGTTGTGGATTGATTCAAGTAATTATTGTTGTAAATTAGTCTATTTAATATTGTTTTAAAGTAGCTATTTTCTATTATATCATATATAGAGAAATATATTACACGTTGCCAATGGAGTCACAAATCAAGTGAGTAAGTGAGTGACGGCAGATTGTTTGGAAGGTTTTAGTCTCTAAAGGATAGAATAAAATGTAACCTGTTCAGCAAATATGGTGTACAATAATGACTACTCAAGTTTATATATCGATTACTACTTGTAATACCATGTTTAAGGGTGAAGAAGGTTCAGAAATCTTTTATCGGGATGCTCTTTTTACAAAAGTCATATTTTAATGTTGAAGATTCCAGTTGCACACAGAAGCAAAACATTATTTATTCTAACCTACAAAATTATATTAAAAAGAGTAACTGCTGAGTTACTTGCCGGTTTCACAGCGGAATGATCTTTCTGAACCAATGGTAGATTTATTTCCAGCGAACATATATTTTAATGTTGATTTTATAAATAGACTGTTTGATTGGTCTATTAGTTAGCATGTTCGGCTACAGACATGAGGTCCTAAGTTCAAGTTCCAGGTCGGACCAAATCACATATCAATGTTGAGTTTTCTATTAAGATTTGCTTGGAGTAGACTACAGAAGTAGATGGTGGTGTGCTCCATCTCCGTGCGAGCCAGTGTGGTGGACCTATGCTCTAAACCTCCTTTCTCCTATGAGTAAGGAGGCCTGTGCTCAGCAGTGGGACGTTAATGGGCTGCTATTTACCTTTATAAATACGGGAGCTAAACATGTTTTGTTCTTAAGAAAAGTATTCAATGCTGATGAATAATCATACAATATTTTTTCTGTAAAGGTGATTAAACTGGTGCAACGTATTATGTCTGTGTCGATCCAAATGTAATTCGCGCATACAAAGGGTCTAACTAACGTCGCTGTGTACTTTGCATTTCGAGACATGAATAAAAATTAGCGCTATGCTCCAATAAGTCCATCGGTGTGCCAACCAGTTGCGTCCGTTGACAGTTTCATAACGACCTCTATAAAGACAATGACAATCATTAATCACTAAATCATTATTTAAACGATTGTCAACCTTAAGCCCGACTATGAATCAGGAGTTAAATTTTAGATTCCTTTGACCATTAAGATGATTTGCGAATGGGTTGAATTTGAATGGCGTCACGAGACAAATTGATTCACCCCGTGAATGGTATTGCGAATGTTCAACGTGGCGGCCATCATAAATGGATTGAATTTGATCCAGTTTTTTTTAATTAATCACTCATTGCAAGGTTAATAACGCATTGTTTATAGTTTTATTTAATCTAATAATGACAGAAGCTCACGTTTATCTGTACGATATATGGCAAAAACCTAATGGTTTGTTAACACGCGCGTTATTTGATTAGCGTAATTTTTTATTGCTTTTCAATGGTAAATAACGTGTCTTCTGTTGCTGTATTATGTTAGAAAATAAATTTGGCAAATTAAAAGTATGTAGTGTATTGATATTTCGATAACAAAAAAAACAGATTATGTACATATATTTGTAAATTCCTTGAATGTAATGGTATTAAGTTGTAACATGTCTGTGTAAAGTTTGCGTTATTTGTTTATTTTGTTTGCATCCCTAATACTTTATTTTTGTATTTCTTGGGGTGGCGGTTATTATCAATAAGATATAACCAAAATTCCATTTTATAATCTCATAAACTGTACACCCTTCGTGCCTTCTTTAAGCCACGTGACACTGCCGAAGTGGCATGTGCTCAAATGTCACACCTGAAAGCCATTAAAAGATGATGAAGAAGAAGATTTATCAGGAGAAATGTTTGGAAAATGTCTTTAAATCAATGCCTTTTACTCAAATTTAGCATTTTTATTAAAAGCCAGTCAAAGAAGCGTAAAGTATATGCCATTTGTATGAAATTTTCTTATAAACATATTATAGATTATCAATATACATTTTGTACAAAAAATATAAAAAAAGTAACTGTAGTGCATGAATCATTTAGCTTACTAATAGATCGTCAGCATATTTCTTTACAGTTCATGTAAAAACCGTCTATATACAAGCAATTTTAAACTACTCGTAATACAGTTTAAAGTCATTGTAAAACAACCTATCATCACGATAAGATCTAATTTTATTAATGAAGATTCTGCTGCATATAAGCCCGCGCTAAACTCATTAAAGCGCAATAAACGGCTGATACTAAAGCCAAAAGCCCAATTAAGAATAAAGTAACAATCCGATTAATTCAGTATAGCCATTAAAGGCGAGACTTTTGTTTTGTTTGAGGCTGAAACTAATGCGGGTGACAAATTATCGAGCGAGGCGGTGCCTTTTAAACGCTTTAAATCGCTTTAACTACCGACGCGGCCACAATGGTCGCGCGGCATGGCGCCACAGTGGATTGTCCTCGCACAATACACGATTACACACACAGATAATCGCACAAAACCTTTAAAAACAAATTAGAAGCCGTGATTTATTACCGGTTACGAAATAGCGAGTCGGATTTGGGCCGAATGTTGGGTTCTTTGCTCGCGTGCGCTACTGCAATTTAGATTTGCTCTAAATTTGAATATAATTTGGTTGTGGTCGTGCGACCGGTGGCGCGATGGTTGCCGATAGAGCATCCGCGTTTGCCAAGTGCCCTTGGCTTTTGTTTGACCTGTGCAAGATATTATGGTACCACTTTAAACAGAACTACATTCATTTTCATGATACATCTTCGAATGAGCTATCTGTGAAGACAGATTCCGATTTTCCGTTCATTAAAGTTATTTTTTCCTCACTAATATTATAAATGCGAAGGTAACTCGTAACTCTGTCGCTCTGTTAGGCCAAAACTACTGAACCAATTTAAATGAAATTTGGCAAACGGATAAGCTTTTTTAATTTTATTTTTTGTCGCTGGGATTTGCATACTCACTAAAACCCAGCGGGACCGTCGTCAGCTGTGAGTAGGGATCTAAAGGTTCCTTGAGGCATTCCTCTCTGGCCCCTCGATTGCAGCCGGCTTACAGATTCTCTTCAGGAGGAGTTGTACGAACCTCCGCCTCCTGTTTCCTACTCTCCGTCGTCGGGGCTGGAATGTTTCGGTGGCATTCACCCTTTTCATTTGCCATGTCTCCTTTAGCGAGATGACAATCTCGCAAAAGGAGGCAACTGCTCTCTAGGCCTACTCACTGTTAAGTATTGCAACTGTAATAGTCTATAGCCACAGAAAAGGTATTTTATTGCGAAAAAATGGTTGGAAGGGATGAAACTGGGGGGTCTGAAATAACAATTTTTCTTAATATTATAAATGCGACTGTATTAACCTTAAGTTATATTCAATAAAAATGTTTAGAAGGAGAGTGTAGATTAATAGTAGCAGTTCCATTTCATTTTACAGTAATATAAGTTAAATTATAATATTTCTGATCTATGTTCAGCGCAACGTTTTGGAATGGTTTAGATTAGTAAAGTAATCGCAATACACCTATTTATGTATGCGATCTCTATAATTGCATTCTAGTTGCAAATTACATTAAAATAATATCTGTTTGTACTAAAATTTTCCTTTGTGAGTCATCTTAGGAGAAAAGTAATTTTGTACGAGCCAATAATTGGAGCGGTCGAGAATCACACGTTTTTACTCAAGCCCATCAATCACACGTTGGGTAGATGATGTGACTATTTTGTCTCGAAAGTGTTTACTCGGAGTAATGGAGAATATGTCTTTAATTACAGCTTTCTATACGATGGCGCCCATGATTCTTTTAATAATTCAAGCAAGCTTTTACAGCACTTTTTAATCGTCATACATTAGTTCTTAAATCCTAAGATGATGATACTAAAAAAAATCTGTTGATATGGATGCAATATTTGTATTGCAGTTAAAATAATGACAGTTTATTGCGTATACTAATTGGAATGCTAGTTGTATGTCCATAGAAATATCGACTCTTTCACGAAAAAAATGAATAAACCTCATAAAGCTTAAGAAATAAAAATAAAGTTATTATAAATACTAATAGGCCTAAAGTTGACAAATCATTCAAGGTATCTATAAAAAACTTTCAGAAGCAGTTACTAAGATATCACTAAACAAATTTTAATCTTTTATTAAACTAATTAAAAGGAAACTAATTAAGAAATCGTGCTATAATTTGAAGGGCTATTTAAAAAAGTGGGAATTGCTATAATCGAAATAGGATAAATATTGTAATGATGTCGAGAAAATAAGGCACACCCGGATGAGTTTGTTGTGAACTCTTCTCAGAATAGGGCGCGAAAGAACCTTCGTAACTTTAGATTTTAAATCATTGAAATTTTCTACATTGAAATAATATATGGGATAAAACTGTATTTGATGATTCAAAAGCCTGTAAAAGCCTACTTGAATAAAGAATTTTTGAATTTGACTTATAAACTAAAGTTTTGAGGGTTCCTTCTTAACTTGTCCTGAGAAGAACACACAGCAAACACAGTGGTAAATCGTTTTTTACTATCATCACTGCAATAAAATATTAATATACTTAGATTAGAGCAATTCATTCGCGCCCTTGCTTTTTTAACGTCCAAGTAATCTTTCGAATTACAGTATGATTCTTCAGTTAATAATAAAGGATTTGCATTTATTGAGTGACATCTCTAGAACCTCTTATAGGAGATTGTTATAGAAACTTAAATAGTTACAGACAATCTAGTAGAGTAATGCTTGAATTCTTGCTAAAGAGGCTTTATATTACGCAGGCATTTTACGTTTTATTTAATAACCGTTACTTTAGGAAAGTATTATATTTTGAGAAAATTTCTGATATTTAACTGACACCTATGCAATTAATAGACGTTATTGTATTTTTAATTACAGGAAGGACCGGGTAACTACGCTATTTGGGGAAAAAAATCTGAAATTTATTTAATAAATCTTTGGAAAAAATAATCTTGTGTAATGTGTCCGTCTCTTTTTACTGTTGCTTTTCCATTTCATCGACTTGCAAATCACAACGATGCTAAAGAAGTTTTCACTTGAAATGAAAATCAAAAAGAGTTGTATATTGGAGCAAAGTTCTAGAATGGATGTAGTTTAATAAAGCCTTACAATCTTATAAAAAAGTGATATTGTTTTGGTTTATTATATCCATATATATAAGGTGAGGTAATGTAAGTAGCAGCCCATTAACGTCCCACTGGGTACAGGTATCCTCACTTATAGAAGAGAGGGTATTGCGTATTGGCAGGCATAATACACAAGTGCACTCTCTATTCCTTCACTCTCATTGTTCGATGTGACGGAAATCTGAGACGATCGGAGAGAGATCAGGCGCAGGACCGACGAAATCTTAATGAAGATACCCGATAACTCGGGGGGGGAGCGATCGGGTTATGTGGGGTTATATCCACTAAAACCCCCTCAGCTATCTTTGCACATGTAAGTTAGCTCCGGATTTTCTGGTGAAATTCGCCGGAGCTACCCTCGTGCAAATGCTCATTTGGCTCATCCCAGAAAATCTTTCCTAATATAATTCTGTCAAATGAACATCTCATGGTCACGGGGAATTTTGATAGCAGTGTAAATCCCCCATTCACATTGCTTGTGACTTAAAGGCCCCAATACTTGGGGTTTGAAATTTTTATTTCTAATTGGTAGTCTCTCTCTTTAAAACTCAATATTTTTTTCGAATTGGCCCGATACGGTACTCCGGTATATTATGTCTATAGTCAAACATGCTAACCACTAGACCAATGAGGCAGTTTATATATAAAGATATAATCAAATATTAATGAAACCTATTTGTTTTGATTGTATATCCTAATCTTTATAATGTTAAATGAGTTGTGGTAAATAATCGTATAATTATCCGTACATACGTCGCATTTATTTGAAATTGTATTCATGTATTTTAACTTATATTATCTCACTAAAATTATACGATTACTGACACGGTCAATTAATCTGATGATTGCTTATATTCCAGGTATCTCATCTTGTAGGTCAACAAAAGTAAATTTGAAACAGGTTCCCAAGGTCGCACGTCAGTTTCGCGGCCCGAAATCGATGTGAACTTTTGTTTCAAACGTTTTCCTTTTATTTCTATATTGATATTACAGATATTTGTACGAGCAATTAATCTTATAAGTCAGAGGTCAATGCAAAAGGTGAGTTATATTTTTAAAGTTTATTTTTTTAATAATAATGTTCCAATATATATGTTAGCTGATTAGTGAGTATTGTTATATTCATAGACAGCGTATAAATCGTAAAAATATACATAATGGAATTTATTTAATTCCTTCTTTCGCATGGAATAGTGTTTTTGGGAAGTATCTTTAATAATTTAGGTTAGTTATCTAACAAATAGCTTATTGTCCATTCAGAGGCTTTAGACTAACATTGTACCTAATTTAATTTAAATTATCATTAGTTTTGGCGTGAAAGCGTGACAGAGAGGTACAGTCACCGTTGTGATTGCAATATTAGTAGGGATTTTTACACCCTTTAAGGGTAAAACTTCTTCAAACTTTAAAAGCTACTAGTTCTCAAAATGAGGATACTCTCAAAATGAGAAAACTATCCTTTTTCAGGCTCTGGACTATCTGTATACCAAATTTAATTTAAATAAGTTCAGTAGTTTGGGCGTGAAAGCGCGACAGACAGACAGAGTTACTTTCCCATTTATAATATTCGTTATGACGTGTATTTTAAAAAACATTGATTGTAAATGAGAGATATTTACATAAATGGTAAATAGCGATCTATTAATGTTTCAATTGAGGCAAAAGGTCTTCTCCGTCATAGAAAAGAGGGATTTTAGAGCATAAACCCACCACGCTGCTACACTATGTGTTGGCAGGTGATATTTACATATTTTATTAAATTCCTGTGTTGTTTAAATCTTCTATCAAGTTCAAATACATTTTTTTAAACTTGTAGTGGATGACAATGAAATACTAAATGTACATTGTCGTCTATTAAATATAATAAAAAGTCTATTATATTTCTATTCTAAATCTATTAAAAAGCTTTTTCTATGTAATCAATATAAGAAGATTCGCGATAGATGACGTAGGAATTGACTTTAATTTTATATATTACTTGTTTATTTGAACTTCTGGAACATTTCTCAATGCGAAGTCAACACCATGACCGACCTTTCAATTTCCATCGTGATCGCTAACACATCATTTAATCATTATCATCAATCAAAATCATCTTGATCTTTATGTTTTTTACGGTGTACATTGAGCCGTTGTTTTATATATGCTCGTAGGAACGTAATTGAGTTTCTGTGAGATAATAATGCTATAGATTTGAAATTTCCGCATTGCTTCTTTTATACGTCAGTATGTAGAGCAGAATTCTATCCAGTTCTGCTTGTAATTTAATCTCATTTTAATCTTTTAGTTTGATTAATGTCATGTAACTAAACATATTGCACGAAAATGAAAGTTTCCGAATTTCAAAGCTTATTTAAATTAAGTGGGTAATATTATTTAAATTTCAATAAATAAGATCAATTCTTTTTATATTAAAGGGATGTAAAGGTGTTATTGAATTTAAAATTAAAACATTCATAAAAAAGTAATAATTTGAAGGATAGCTGATGAAAAAGTTTTGCTAGTGAATGAGTCTTTATTATATATTGATGATACACGACTGAGTTAATTGTGGGTTCTCCTCAGAAGAACAGTGCTCGACGGATTCGTAGCTTTAGAATTTTTAGTCGTTCTTTAATATCATCATATCTTTATAAAGTCGTACAAAATGATTGTATTTGACTCTTAAATAGCGTTTTTAAAATTATGATTTGTTATAAAACCATTTACTAGATATTTTGGATAGTATAATTACTCCAATATTCTTATTAATGAAATGCCTAATATTTGAGTTGAATAAAATAACTAAATACATTACAAAACTTTGATTACGCTTATGATTAAAAATACAATCGATGTTTCTATTTATGCTTCTTAATGTAGTAGAAACTGCTGTAGTACTAAGTGTAATTTACTTCACTGCCCTTTACTCCAAAGGTATAGTAGGTTCTCTTTAATAAACATTATTGTTGGTTTGCGTAAAGCAATTTATATCAAGTGGAACAGCACTACAATGGGGTTTGCGTCACTAAGTGTCGCAGGATGCGGGAAACGCGGTCAATCGTTAACGTAACATCCTAGATAACTTTAGCTATTTAAATGTGACATTCACAATATTGTATATTTGTACTTAGTAACAATAGTTATGTCCAATATCCATGTTCCGCTCCACCCAGACATCGTTGAGAACTCGACACTCGGAATTGTTGACGAGTACACATACCTGGGACACATAGTCCAGCTAGGTATGTCCAATTTCGAGAAAGAGGTCAACCGCCGAATCCAACTCGGATGGGCAGCGTTCGGGAAACTCCGAAAGATGTTTTAGTCCAATATGCCTCAGTGCCTGAAGACCAAAGTCTTCGAACAGTCCGTGTTGCCAGTGCTTACCTACGCATCGGAAACGTGGTCGCCGATTATGGGTCTCATATGAAAGTTCAGAGTCACTCAGCGTGCGATGAAGGGGGCTATGCTCGGAGTTTCTCTTCGCGATCAAATCAGAAATGAGGAGATCCGTAGTAGAACCAAAGTCACCGACATAGTTCTACGAATCGCGAACCTGAAGGAGCAATGGCCGGGGCACATAGTTCGACGAACCGATGGACGTTGGAGCCCGAAGATGCTGGAATGGCGACCCAACACCGGACGACGCAGTGTAGGAAGACCCTCCACACGGTGGACCGATGATATAAGAAGGGTCGCCGGTAGCCGCTGAAGCCAGGCATCATTTCGTGAGACCTATGTCCAGCAGTGGACGTCCATCGGTTGAAGCGACGACGACGAACAATACGGCAGATACATCAAAAAAATCATTCTGCTTAATTGTAGTTTAACATTAATGTTCTGCTTGGTGAAGAAAAACCTTATGAAGAAACTTGTACGTTCCTTTTTTATTACTGATAGACTAACGCTTGACTGTGATCACACCTGGTTGTAAGTAATGATACAGTCTTAGAAACGCGCTAATCTGGTAAGAGTACTACTCTCTCTGTTGTGTAGAAACCATTAGAGATAAATCAACGTCTTATGGTTTCTACATAGAATCGTACCGAAATACAAATCTCTGCTTTGGCAGTACATTTTTGATTATAGGATGTGGTAACTAGCCACGGCCGAAGCCTTCCGCCAGTGAAATAGGCATTGAAGTAACGTAGTGGGTTTTCTTCCAAAAAGTCTTATGAATTGGGCTAGTGTTATAAATGATATAAATATGGACGAAAAACCAACTTTTTATCGAACCAATTTTGCTTTAAGAAGATAAAATTGGGGGTTAAAGTTTGCATAGAAGACCAATTATTTTTCGACTTTAGTGAGACATTCATTTGCTATACATTTGAGTAAGAAAGTTAAAGACATTCAAGAATGACATTATTCTGAGAAGAACCCACAAGAAACTCAAGCAGGTATCCTTTATGTTACCATCATCGTGTTAGACTACAGTTACTTTGGTGATAACATATGATAGCTCTGAAATGTTGAGAATTATTGAGTGATATAGTGGCAACACTTAAAAATATCAAAAGCATTGTGTAATATTACGAAATGTTATGCAATGCAAGGTAATTTTTACGAGCGGATCAATTTAGTTAGTCTTTCGAGCTGTGTCTCGTGAAGTAGTTGTTTTAAGAGAAGTAGTGCTAAGTTGTATGTATTCAAATAGTAAAGCAATGATTAGTACAGTGCAAGTTTTGTATATTTAAATAGTGGAGAGAATAAAAGTTGTTACTTAATGTGTTTCTTAAATCGTTACAATATAATTTAAATTTCATTTAAATTAGGGGAGTTCGTTCATTGCCACGCTTTTTATCATCTTGAAATTATCGTACGATTTTCCATTAGTTTACTTTTAATAATATGTAATATTGTTTGTTGTCATACGTTCAATAACTAGTTTAGAATACCTTGGTTATGAGGAATTAATTTGAAATCTTTAACCTTTCGTTGTATGAACTTAACCATATTCAAGTATAATCTAAAATCCTGTTTTGTAAGACAAAGTGTCTATCGTCAGTTATATTTGTAACTTTAATCGTATAAGGACGTTATAATTTTCGTATCCTGCGATCGAGAAATCTTAACTATTCTTATTTATCGGTTCGGCAAAAAAACTATAACGGATTGTTGCGTGAACGAGTTATCCATGTGCATCTCCCGGACACTGCTCTACTATTAAACTAACAGGCAATAGTAGATTGTATTTATATAGCATTAAATTAACATAAAGACTAGTTTTGCTTGTTAAATTTCATTTATATGTGCGAAGATTTTGTTGTTGGATACATGGTAATCGGATTATTGCAATTAATATTGAATTGATTTTGTTTTGATGTTCGGTTATTGATAATATGTCCTTTCATACGGATTTTTAAATTATTTATTTTAGACCGTATTTTTATTGCCATTTATTTAAGTATGTAATATGATATATTTACATCATAATTATACAATATTTTGGGAGATAGGAATGGTTTGTATTTTGTCGGGATATTTTTATTCGCTTTCGATTTTAATAGATTTTTATAGGATTCTAATTAGATCTACAATATATTAGAATTGTATAATTATATAGAAAAAAAAAAAAAAATTTATAATAAAATTTGAATAAAAATAAAGACACGCCCACAAAGCGTTTACTTGTTAACTGGCGAACGTTTGCCAGTCGCATTCGTAGTAATTGGTTCATTCCGTGCAAAAGCTGGACTAATTGCAATAAATGAGCGTGTGTGAATGTTCTACTATTTTGAACCAGCTCAGTCTTCGATTAGTTATGAGTTAGAAAGTGGCTCATATACTCAATATGCAATTTAGGGGAAGGATTTAAAAAAAAAATTTGTTAATAACTTTTAGAACCATCTTTATATCTTGTACATACTAACTGTTCTGTTTTTCTTTTGGACAATCTGGATAGAATTCCCAATCTAAAACATTCTTGAGTTCAGTGTCATAAGAACGTACAGAAGAATTTTTAATCGAATTCTATGAAATGCAGATATTTAATTAATTATGATAATAATTTAATCTCATGTATAACGGGTGTCACTTTATTTTATCTAAAGTATGATGTACAGATAAATTTCATTTTAACTAGTAATAATCAATTGTAGTCTGAAAGTGGCTTTAGGCCTTGATACCATTACTCAAGTTGCACTAAACATTTTCTACGCCGTTTCCTATTTAATAACAATTAGATCTATTTTAACGTTTATGGAGTAAAAATTTAATTGTGAAACATCGGGTTTAGTTTATTTACATTGTTGTATTGTAGCATTAGCAGGTTATTTGCTTAAAATTTTCAATGGTCAGAGTTCTATATTAAATAGTAGATGTTGCCTATGTTGTTTCCTGTGAAGTTCCCGATCCCGTGGTTATATAGGGACATCTCTACTTAATGACTGTCTGTATTAAATAAACTGCGAAAGGATAGGTAGAACAATATAATTTCGTATATATACATAAGAGAGACTCAAATACACCGCCATATCTTTCTCTCTTAAAGAGGATACTCTCTAATGCTATTTTCTATCTTTTAGAGATGCCCATTCTCGCTCATAGGGGTAAAATATTATATATGATACAGTAAATAAATGTACATCAACCTGTACAAAATCTTCGTTAGCATTGATATGCCAAATAAGCAGGCAATGAGAGTAACTTCGTCGTCGTCGTCGCTTCAACCGATGGACGTCCACTGCTGGATGTATATCGTCGGTATACCTTGTGGGGGGTCTTCCTACACTGCGTCGTCCGGTGCGGAGTCGCCATTCCAGCACCTTCCGGCGCCAACGTCCATCGGTTCGTCGGACTATGTGCCCCGCCCATTTCTACTTCAGATTCGCGATTCGCAGGCTATGTCGGTGACTTTGGTTCTGCTACGGATCTCCTCATTTCTTATTTGATCGTGTAGAGAAACTCTGAGTATAGCCCTCTCCATCGCACGCTGAGTGACTCTGAGCTTTCGAATAAGACCCATAGTCAGCGACCGTTTCCGATCCGTAGGTAAGCACTGGCAACACGCACTGTTCGAAGCCTTGTCTTCAGGCACTGAGGGATATTGGACGAAAACGTCTTCCGGAATTTCCCGATGGCTACCCAACCGAGTTGGATTCGGCGGTTGACCTCTTTCTCGAAATTGTACCTACCTAGCTGACTTCTCAACGATGACTGGGTGGAGCGGAACATGGATATTAGACATAACTTTCGTCTTATCCATGAAGCTCCGCTGAGGTCGGAAGGGTAACTTAGTTCCCGTTTTTTTTTTTGAAAAGACAATAAGTTACAGAGGTATGGATAAGTTTTTGCCTGAGTTATAGAAGATCACGTACATTTATTTGAGGTGTCAGTCTCTAACAGAGGTTTGAGAGGTTAAAAATAACAGGACCAGGCAATTACTTTCACTTAAAGANTTCGGCGGTTGACTTCTTTCTCGAAATTGTACCTACCTAGCTGGACTGTGTGTCCCAAGTATGTATACTCGTCAACAATTTCGAGTGTCGAGTTCTCAACGATGACTGGGTGGAGCGGAACGGATATTTGACATAACTTTCGTCTTATCCATGAAGCTCCGCTGAGGTCAGAAGGGTAACTTAGTTCCCTTTTTTTTTTTAAAATAGGTTACAGAGTTATGGATAAGTTTTTGCCTGAAGATTATAGAAGATCACGTACATTTATTTGAGGTTTCAATCTCTAACAGAGGTTTCAGAGGCTAAAAATAACAGGACCAGGCAATTACTTTCACTTTTCTCGCTAATCCAGTTCTCTTTTATTCAGGTTCGACTGTATATCAATAGATATCATCAATAAGTTCGTAACACTAGGGTATAGAGAGATCGCTTTATAGTGAAAAGTCCGCACTAAATCTATTTAATGTCAATTTATAGTATTTTACTTTTATTCTTTCTTGTGGTTTATTAAAGAATACGTCATATGTCTTATTGTCTTAATATTGAATATTTAAACTTTTAGAGTATGATACTTGATGCCAAAGTTTTAAGTAGGATACATATAAGCAAAAACAAATTAATTTAAAGGAATCCTTCTTACCTTGCATCCTTCACAGGTAAAAGCGCCGAAGTGGAATCCGGCGGCCGGCTCTCCACATACTTTGCACTTCTGATTCATCTGGAACAAACAACAGTATGGATTGATAGATGAAATAAATGTCGACTAAAATAGTCTCTTTGCCTAAGCGGTTTGCTTGTTCGGCTGAGGCCCTAGGTTTAAATCCCGGTCGGACAAATCCTAATTGGATTTTCTTTTAAGAAATTCTTAGTACTTGTTAAAGTTGGGAAGTTGGCAGTTTTGATTGAACTCCGTTGGCAAATAATTAACCTTTTATGGTATGGTATAATAAAATATATAAATAATAAAGTTTTAATAAGATAAGTAACAAATTATTTACGTCCCACCGCTGGGCATAGGCCGACTCACTGCGGGACATCAGGTAGCACCAGGGACGAATGTGAAAGCTTAATCCCTGGTACTTTATTCATGGAAGAAGACGGTTACAATGGGTTTTAGTGGTTGGCTGTGTGTCGAGGCTACACATACCCTTAAATTATTCCCGGGATATGCAGGTTTGCTGACGATGGTTTTCTTCACCGAATAGCACAATGATGGATTCGAAATAATAATCAGGCGCGCAAGTTTCATTTTTAGGAAAAGTAAAGTTAACGCTGCCTTTGATGGATTTGAATCCACGTTTCCTATAAACGCGAATCTAGACTTAGGTCATCATAATTTTTGATATATGTATATTTTATTGTAATTCAGACTCAGTCATAGCGTTGGTTAGTGATGAATAAAAAGTCTATATGCAAAAATATGATTGACTGAAACATTTGTCTAGTGGTTAGCATGTTCGACTACAGACATGAGGTTCTGGGTTCGACTCCCGGCTCGGGCCATTTCAAAAATCGATATTGAGGTTTCTATTACGATTTTCTGTGTGATACTCTACCCTCGTGCCCCGAGAGCACGTTAAACCATCGGTCCTGATCTCTCTCCGGTCGTGTCGCATTTCCGACACATCGGACTATGAGAGTGAAGGAATAGAGAGTGCTTGTGTACTATACCTGCCAAGCCGCAGTGTCGTGGTTCTATGTTCTAAAAACCCTCTCTGAACTGAGTGTGGAGGTCTGTGCCCATCAGTTAGACGTCAATGGGCTGCTACTTACTTTTTATGCAAAAATAATTGTAAAAATTGAAATGAACGCTTACCAATTCAAAACTTCTTTATTAATAGAAAAGTAAACTCACTTTGAAATGAGTTTTAGTACAATGTAGCGATATCTCGGTGAGCAAATTGTTTCTCTTATCGTCGTTTCTGTAATATTGAATCCGTCTCAAACCCAATTCGCCGTTAATACGCCGTGACATGCCATTTTCCGAGCGCTCATTTAGCTGTTAATTTTAAGGATCGTGGCGCATGTTATTGGTTCTACGCGTAATGAAAACGCGAGGCTGATATAATTGGAAATCTTTTAAGTGATCGATGTTATGTACGGTTTTATTTCATTCTTTTTATAACACTGCTTTGAAAGAATAGCGACACCATACAAATGTTACACGAGAGCGCTTGAAAATTGAACTAAAAGTTTAAATCAACACTGTGACATTTTGTGGTGATACAGGGTCATTTTGACCGATTTCATTATTACATATATAGATTGAAAATACTTTATTGTATACTACACAGGAAAACAAGCACATGGTGAAAGAAAAAACAATTTACAAAAAGGCCACCTTATCGCTAAACAGAGATTTCTACCAAGCCGTCTTTGGGTTAGATATATTGATTAAATACGTATAAATGAAAATAAATATGCATGCATACATACTTTATACATAAATAAGTATATACAATTGTCTTAATTATAGGATTTTAATAAGAAAAAGTCAATTAATAACGTCTTAAACACAAAATCTAAGGCGCTATTCATTAATAGTATATACGAGTAAAATACAAAAAAGAGTCTACATATCTACATTATAAAGCAAGAAAACTATTGTTATATTCTGAAATTAATTTTACGATAAGAACCTTGTTTCTTTCGTAATATAAACGGTCACTAAGAACGGGTTACCCCATATTCCCACGGGATCAAGAACTACACGTATAATACCACGGAAAACGGTTAGTATATAAATAAAATTGTTTTTCTCATGTTTTTGAGATAAGACTAATAATTTTACATTTATCAAAATCATAAAAACAAGATTACAAAATACAAAAACTCAGACTTTTTCTAATTTGCAGCTTTCCATCTGTTCGGGCGTTTTGATTATTCTTTTTTAGACTTCAGACACATGAATATTATTATACGATACTGAAATGAGATAAACTGAAGATTAAACCAGATATTAAACTGAGGTTATGATGCAACAAGGTTATGTTTTCTGTGCAATTGAAATACAAAACGAATAACTATGAAATTGCATTTAGAATTCACAATTCCTTCAGACTAGGAAAACGATTACACATGTAAGCTTTTATTTAGTAAAGGAAGATAAAGCATGCGAAAAGCTATTCGAGGAACAAAACCTATCATAGTAAACTCGACAACCCTACAAACTCATCCTTTATCTTGGCTATACAACCGGCATATCGTACGGACGACCTATTGTTAAAATTTAACAGTTAATGCATACAAATACTTATTGCCAAGGATAGAAGGACCTTAATTGCGTACGTCTGGAAATATTATAAGAAATATAAAATGATAGTTATACTGGTGTATTGCTTGAAACAATGGATTGTACAGTTTATATTGTTATGTATAAGTGCTGACATCGCTGATGTAAGAGAAAACAGGTGCGCGAGGATGTTCCTGTGTCCCAACCGCGTATTTTCAAACAACAGTTACTATCTTTATGAATTTTCGTGGGAACGTGAATAACTTATGATGTAGCTGCCTCCTAAACGCTATAAATCAACTGACATTTAAGGAATTTCGGTTATTTCCATGACTAGGATAGTGATTGCAGGGAATATGGTAAATGGTGCCCTGCTCGCCTTTATGAATAGCCAGATGGTGTCTCAAAGGGCCAGACTGGCGTGCATGCAGGAGTGTTGGTGCCAACACTTATGTATGGCAGTGAAATTTGGGTATGGCAGAGGAATTACAAAAGTAAAATAAATGTGGTAGACATGAGAGCGTTGAGAAGTATGAGTGGGTTAAAACTGAGTGACAGAGCAAGAAATAGTGTAAAGAGATGAAGTGACTAAAATTGAGAAAGGTATGCTCAGATCGTTTGGGCATGTAGAGAGCATGAATGAAAGGAGACTGACAAAAAGGATTTATGAGTCAAGAGTGAATGCGAAAGTCGGAAAGGGAAGACCAAGGCGAATATTCCTGGATTATATATTACTCCATTAGTAAGCCAGGGTGACGAATTTGGAATAATCTCATAGTCTTTAAAACGACTAAGTTAAAAGTTATAATCTATTTCCATGTCTGTATAATTGGGGACTAAAAAGCGTTTATAGTTTTATTTTTATATTTATTTTAATTACATCAATATGGTAGTCAAATTCCCATCAAAACCGGTCCAGTTGTTGTGCAAAATTATATTTAGTTATTTAGCAACTATAGATAGATTTGCAGTTTCATTTTATTGAGAATTAAAATGTATCTTTTTTATTGCTGACAGTTTAGCGTTTGACTGTGATCTCACCTGATGGTACAGTCTAAGATGGAAGCCGCTAATCTGGTAAGAGGCGGTACACTTCTTGCGGTTTCTACACAGCATTGTACCGGAACTCTTTGTTTTAGCGGTACGTCTTTACTGGTAGAGTGGTAATTAGCCACGGCCGAAGCCTCCGCCCAGTCTAGACTCAGACAAATTAGAAAATACAATTTCCTAAATTCGTCCTACTGGGGATCGAACCCGGGACCTCTGCTAGCAAGGGGAGTACTCTCAACACTGCGCCACCGAGGCCGTTAATATAGATAAATGACCCCTTGGACCTTGGCGCCTGTCTAGTTCCCAATGGCGTTTAAATACGAAGAAATTCAATATTCTAAGTAATTCATGAATACACATACAAAATTTAATCTAAGTTAGCCCAGCCGGTTAGATTCAGTTACATATTTAACAGTATTTGTCGCCAAAAATCCATACTAAATTGTTTCATCATGATTAACTTTATCAGAATGGGTATGACGAGGTGAAAAATGACGAAAATGTGTATAATTTGTAAGAAAATGTAAATTTTAAATCCTATAAGAAAAAAATTGCGAGTTGATAAAAAATCTCCGTTCTCTTTGTAAATACGCATCCGGCGCGGGCGCATCGAGTAAATCACCCAGCACGGGGTCCTCCGCGCTTATCGCCTCGCTCATCACGCCGCCCGCTCTAAATTAGATCGAACACGATCCGCCGTACAGCCTTCCACGAAACCTTTTAATACAGCCTTATTTCCACCACTCTAAGGCTTAGTGTGATACTTCGACGTAGCGATACATCGTACGCAGCCTCGGTAAGTTGGTAACGCACGATGTCCCAATGATTTGTCGGTTTTATGATATCGCCCGCTGTATTTTAATATTTTGAGCGGCTTGTTATGTTTGTGCGATTTACAAAACGCTATATGTGTGGGTTAACAGATATGATTGCAACTTTCACAAATCGATATATATATATCAACGCAAATCTAGGACCCTGATATTTATAAGTCTTGGACCAGATATCCAATAGGAAACCCCTTTTTTGACCTTAAGCGTGGGACTCGGAGAGCGAGGAGGCTTCGAAATGCCCTCTAAAAGCCAGCAGAACCCTCTTTAACCGTAAGTGAGACACTAGAGCTTCAGCTTTAGCTTCATGAGCCGACTAAGAATTCGTGGAGACGGGAGCGGGAAGCGTCTACTGCATTTTGAACTGAGTTTGCCAGTTGTTATTCGAAAGTTATTTATTAACCCACTAATTGTCAAATAAAAGCTGAAGTCTTTTGTAATTCATAATTTTTAAAGCATTTTTACTTATTTTGCATGTAATTTTTCATAGTATTTCCTTTTATTTTTATTGGATGTGTTTTATCCGTAAAATGAGGGTACGATTAAGTTTATAGTATAATTGTTTGTACAAGTGGAGTTCGCTTTTTGATTTCATTACACATATTTTGTAGTATAAGTATTTGGAAATGTAATTTATGCAAAAATTATATATGTATTCGCTAGTAAACCAATGAAAATAAATAAATTCTCCTTCTCTCGCTCGTGGGCCTCCTTTAGCGAGATTACAGTCTCGCTGAAGAAGGCTACTTCCACCCAATGCCTCTCATTTGAGAGCATCGTAATATGAAAGCCATGGAACATAAGATTCCTACATATAAACCTATCTATACTAATGTTATAAAGCTTAAATTGTTGGTTTATTTGGTTGAATGCAATGCATCAAAATTATTTTATTAAAATGTGAATAGCCTGTTTAACCCATAGACATATCTACGCAAGTCAATTAAAAGTGTAAATTATAATGTAAAAATTTGTGTGTTATGAGAAAAAACTTAACATGGGTTTGATATTTTTTGCATAACTTTACCCGTTTGTGCATAGGTGTTATCTATTTAGCATTCAAGACCTGTCACTTCGGACGTTTCCTCCGGATTAATTTAAAAACCTTCACACCTTTATCAATTTGGTCGAAAAAACTCCACACCTTGATAAATTACAAAACAACGCTTTCAATCTGCCCGTCAAGCAAATATTAAGTAATTAATATGCTAATTGCATGTCTAGATTGCATTCGAGATAAATCATGACCGAGTCACTGACGGCCCTTGCGGTTCTTTTTCCAAAATCGAGACATGCTATAAGTTTTTGGTTCATACGCCCGACTGCTCTTTAAAACCCGATCACTCAGTTTGTATTCTTAAATTAAAGGAATTGAGGTGATATTAGAGTGAAGATGTTATTGAAAAATGGGATGCGTAAGTTCAAAACATGTAAGCGCAACTGACAAATTAATTAAGTGGTACTCGAAGGGAATCGATCTGCTATATCAAGTTATATGCTCGAATACATCGGAATACGGATCGGGTCGTTCAAGCGAATTCGCTTCGCGCAAAGGATCGTTGACCGCAAATTTTCGGAAGATAAATTCGTAAATAAAAGCAGATCATGATATCGTAAGAACTCTGTCTTTTAAATCTCGCTGAAGTCATCTTTACGGTGACATTTTTCCTATTTTCAAAACTGAAAAATTATTAATAAACGCCCGTCGCAAAATAGTTTACCGCTATAAAATTGTCATCCTATATAATCCAACCAATACAGTGGCTGGGTCGGGTTCGTTGTCAAAATTTTGGAGATTATATCTAATTTGTCAAGGGCTCAGAATTGTTTTTAATTACAATTGATGTAGAAACTGATTAGGCGGAAAATTGCTTCTTTTCAGTTTACTATCAGGTAAGATGAGACTCAATCCAAAGAATTTAAGATTTTGGGCCTCTAAGTATGTTTAAAAAAATGTAACATATTTCATAACTACTTATTGTAATTTAAAGTACAATATTTCTTAAGTTTTTGCAATATTTATAACAATATACGCTTTTGTATTATTTACTTTTACACTTCTGTTTTTTTGACGTGCAACATCTTGCGCATGAGGGTAAAACTACGGATGAAACGCGTGATTAGCGTCACGAAGATGTGCAGCGTTTTTATACTAATTCGTTTGAAGGTTAGGTGGTTTTAATATTTACAAATAACATGTTGCTATTTTAATTTGCCGCTTAATATTTTAGTGACAAATAAATTTATTAAATTCCTAACATGTCTTCTTTTTCCCTCCCTCTAAGTCTCGGATATCTAAAGTTTTATATCTGTATTAGTCTGCCAAAGAAGTTTCACTTCTGATATGTATTATATAACAATTTGTGCAATTCATAAATTGGCCTTAAAGGTAAAGTAAGCAGTAGCCCTAAGACCTTCCACTGCTGGGCACAGGCGTCCTCAGTCATAGAAGCTAGGGTTTTTATAGCAGTTGGCAAGCGTAGTCCTCAAGACTATGTGCTAATTGGTCTTTTAGGTATAATAAAGCTACTACTCGTATATAGGGGATATACCTTTCTTATTTTATTGTAGATGTCATAGTTAAATTTCGATTTCAAGGAACATAGCCCTTTGCTCCCATAAATCCCCACATTCCCACGGAGGTCGGCGTAGTAACGGCGTTCAGCAAATGACAGGCCGGCCCGTTTCACACGCCGCCATCAGAACACACGCTTTGATTTGTCCGGACAACTGTAATGGCACTCATCTCTTGCACTTTGAAATTGTTATATAATTGGAATTGAAAGTAATCTATCGCACTGTAGCAACTGCTTAAGATTGCTCGAGATTTATACATTTCCAGATCTAGTCTATTCCAATAAGATAGGAACCTAACGTAACAAGAAATATATATTCGTCTCTTAAATATAAAAAATAAAGAAATATTGATCCATTTTCGTTTTGGGACAAAAAGAAATTCGAAGGAGGTGAAATAAAGATGAAAATGTATATGAGAATCTATCAATTTCAAAGAATCCTTAAATATTTATTAAATATATACAATGGGATGACTGTAGTGTTTGTTTCATAGTCAATAATGAAAATAGAGTTGATCAATTGTACATCACAAATGACTTAATCTATTAAGAGATACAATAGTATTGTAACTATATTTCAAAGAAACGGATAATTTCAAGCGTATTATTAGTATTGCTAGTTCCTAATTAGTTATTATATTAAAATTTTATATGTAAAACATATATTAATCCAATTAAGTAGAATGATGTTCTAACAAGATCTAAATCATATTGGAATTTGAATTAGATTTTTTTCTACTTTAAACTTCTACGTAAATGTATCGGTCTATTTATATATTTGATTATTATTAATTTCCATTTAATTTGTATCTATCACTTTCCCTTTTATAGGCAATACTATTATATTTTTGTATTATTTTTTGTGTCAAGCAAAAATACAGTTGTTTTAAACTTTATTTGTCTTTTTTTGTACTTTATTAACAACTTATCTTGTCACCTTAATAACATACAACATACATTTTAAATCATATAAGTGAATTTACAAATTAGTTTTGAATGAATAGTAGTTTGACCTGACAGATGGTGTTATAGTGAAGACCTAAAAGTAATTATACCTATCTTTCCAAAAACGTAAATTACAAATGTAAACTTATCATTTAATACTTTGAATATTGAAATTTGGTAAAGATGGCATGGTATTACAGATTAATCTAAAACAAAATTTCACGACGTTTCTGGCTATATTTTAATGTATTGAAAAAAAAATACAATATTTGTTTAATTTGGCACGGATATCCAAAATTTGGTATACTGAGAAACTAAAATACATTTAAGATTAAAATATTTTAGGATTTGTCTTAAAAATTCGTGGTGGGAAAATATAACAACGCATTTTGTATTGAAGTTTGTAAAACAAAGCTGGAGCAACCGAAGCGTTCATTGCTAATATGGATGGTACCAACAAAATTGATTGTTATTCGCAGCCACAAGTAGGCCGTTCTTCTAACAATTACAGGTTTCATTTCCATTGTTGCGCTGTTTGACATTTTAGCAGCGTAAGGGCATGCGAAACTTGATTTGAAAAATCTAAATTCTAGGGCACAAGTATTTACAAATGCTCGTTTGCGTGCCTCGATTAATAAAAGAAGACGCTTTTGCATAGAATACCAACTGTTTTAATTAGGCGGGATGTTCTACTTGCACTTCATTGTTTTACTATTACAACAGTGGGAATATATAACCTTAACTTGAAATTTGACTTTGAATGTATATTACATTGACTCCACTTAAAGTTCTCTTTTGATACAAACAATCCCATGTCACAATAAGTTTGAATAGAATTGACTTAAATTTGAGATGCGTGTTATGGTTCACATAAAAAAGTTTTTATCAATAAAAAGTTACTGAAAAATAGTGACTAAATTGAGAAAGCTATGCTTAGCATCTTTAGAAAGGTTTCGGTACGTAGAGAGAATGAATGAAAGGATACTGACAAAAAAGATTTATGAGTCAAGAGTGAATGGGAAAGTTGGAAGGGGAAGATCAAGGCGAACGTTCCTGGAGCAAATCCAGGACATTTTGAATAAGGGCTAGGTCAAGCGTACTCAAAGCCAACGAACTTGTATGGAAGGTTCAATGAGAATGAATGAAGCAAAAGAGATATGCAAGGATCGTAGGATGGACGTGGACTCTGCCTACCCCTAGGGGGTAATAGTCTCCAAATAAAATGTGCGGCTTTTGCCCAATCTACTCAATAACATTTAAATTAAGATAATAGGAACACTTGTTTACACACTATTTCTGGTACATCACATTGCTAGATCAAAGACTTTTCTTTCAAGAATTTTATCTCCGGGACTTGCTAGGATTCAGTAAAAATAAAAACAAATTCAGTTGACGTATAAAAACCACAATCTAACGATCTGAATCGCATTGCATTATACATAGTGATAAAAAGTAAATAAGATAACGAGGACAAAAGAAAAATAGGGTTGGAGTAATGGCGTTCAACGCAAAGCGATGTGTCATGGAGTTCTCACAAAGTACAAATGCAAGTGAGCGCGACCAATTTGTAATGGCGGGAAAAGAATAATACAGATAATAAATGTATTTGTTATCGGCTTTTTTGACGCGACATTATCTTTTTTGATAACTCCACTATGAGCAATATTTTTATGTGTCAAACTTTAAATTGGTGGAAAAATCTTAATAATAAATTCTTCTACCTCATTGATGTTATTATAGAAAGACTACATTCAATGTTAACCAACGAAAATGGCTCGATGATACACATGTTTAACCTAGTTCAGGCACTAATCCCAACGTTATTATAACCTACCATAAAATAGTAAGTTTCTAGGTTATACTGAACGTTCATTTGTTAATGTATTCATTCATCTGTTCATATAATCAATGTCCATTTTTACACGAATGAAAGACATAAACTCACGCGCACACACACACACATTTACGCATATACAAACAAATACAGCTGTTTGTTTATTCTTCTTCTGTAAATTTGATTTTAATGTTCTTTGTTTTTCTTATTGACTCAATTACTAGTTTTACATATAATGCTTAGTCTAATGTTTGTTCTATACATTTAGTGGAAGGCTCATTTACTTATTTGAATCTTGTATATATTTTTGTTTAAAAAAAATATATTTAAATATATTATTATAAAGGTGCAATTATTTCATTGGCTTGCTGAAATCTTAGTCACGATTTCCAGACAAGTTTAGGAAATTGTACTATATTTGTCTGAGTCTAGACTGGTGGGATGACTTAGTCGTAGCTAGTTACTACACAGGCTGGTAATACGGCAGCTGGCTAGTCAGGTAAATACTTGAGTTCCAGTACGACGCTGTATATAAACCATTTCCACTTACGAAGTTAGCACACTTCCATCTTAAGCTATATCACCCGATGAGGTCACAGTTAAGCCCTAGGTTATATATACAGCATAGAATTTATTCTTATTATACGAAGACTGTTGACTTATTTTTTATTGCAAACAGCTGACCATTTACCTGTAATCTCAACTGATGGGCAGTGATGACATACTTTAAGATGCAGGCGCGATAATATAGTAAGAGATAATTTACTTCATTTTACGTCTTTGCTGTTTGAAATAGTTACGAGCGTGGTCTCTTAGGAATCCAGGGGTCAGACAAATTAAAATATACAGTTTCCTAAAATTTTACTTAAAATGTAATCTTAACCCAGATACGCAAAATGTACGTTACGTATTGAGACAATTAGCAATATTCTTAAATGATCTCAGTTGTACTTTGAACTTGTAATAAAAGACCTAAGGGAGGCCGTAACACATTTTGCTGTGAAAAGCTTAAAGTAAAACTTAACGATACCATCAAATTTATCTTCAATGTTTAACGATCATCTCTATAGCGGAGAGCCGCGATTAAACATTAAAAAGCAAGCCCGATCGGAATATAATAATACATCATAAAATCTGTAATACCTCCTTTGCAAAGCGCCGCGATCTCTTGATTTCGTTTTGATAGGCGATAATTTGTTATGCTCTCATGGTAACATACTGTGACTTGTATACAGTATATACGATAGACAGTCTTAAGACGCAAGAATTTGTTTAAAATTTGTGATATTACTTCATTTCATAGCAAAAATAGCGAAATGCACATTTTTAGCACAAGAAATTAACACTTGTAACCCCCTATTATTGATGGTAAAGATGATACGGAAATCTTACCGGTTGAGCATTTTCAGTAATTCATAGTAAAAGAATAGTAAGAATATTTTGAAACAAAAGGATTTTATAAAAATATGTTTAGAAGAGTAACTATTGAATTTCTTGCAGTTTTATTTTCAGTACAGGTAACTTACTTAACAGGTCGTATTTTCGTTGTCAATAGATAAGACTACTTAAAAGTGCTTATTGAGTCTACTCGCTTATAGAATATTTTGATTTGATTTTAAATTTTCAAATCTACGTATAAAAGGGACGTAATCTACATATATATAAGAGATATCCAGGTATCTATTGACTCATCACGATATTTCTGGAACCATAAGGCGTAAAGACTTAAAATTTGGTAGAAATATTGCTTTTGCCGAGTAGAAGTCAGCTAAGAATAGATTTTGGGAAATTGCACCCCCAAGGGAGGTTGAGGGGGTGTTATAAGTATGTTTCTTATTTGTAAAACAATTTGCCTACATTAATGAAAATGATACCCAAAAAACATTTGACGCAGACGAAGTCGCGGGCTCAGTTATGTTAGTTAGTTATTAATAAATGTAGCATACATTCCAGTTCAAATATATATATTTTAGTTTAGGTGTGATTTGAGTATTAACTTATGTATTGTGTTTGCATTGATTTTAATAACTGATTAATCGTGAATAGATTCGAGATCGAGAAACAATTATTGTCGGTTAAATTAGTTATAATATTTAATCAAAAATTGCAATTACCTACCTCAAGTTTGGTTATTTGAATCAAATAAAAATCTTTTTAAATTTTCTGACATTACTTCCATGTACAATAGTTTTTTTTAGTTTTAAATGTTTACTTTAGAGTTCATAAATACTTATTTATAAAATAATGTGGTGATAGACAGTTGGCTAACCCGCCTGATAAGTAACCAATCAATGACAAGCACGGCTGACAGTTGGTAGACATGCTAGCCAACCAATATATAGCTTCATATTATTTCTGCCGTGATCGCAAGTTTGTAGCTAGAACCTTTAAATAATCGCCGCAGGTGTGCGCAGTCACTAAATACCTTAAACGTTTTTGTTGAAAAATGACGAGTCTTTTGACAATATGATAAATGAGCATTTATCATGATTTTCTGTTTGTTTTTTCGCGTGATGATACGTTTCAAATCGATGCAAATAATGTTATCACTTTTTTAATATTCTATAGATGGTATTTTAATTGATTCCATTTTTTCTGTTGGTATAAAAGTATGCCCTTTTTATTTCATTTATTATTTGTTTTAAAATTATGTTCTCATTTATCATTGTCCTTATCCGGCTCCAGAAATATAATACGTATATATAAATAGATAGATATATAGATAGATATAGATTGATTAAATTGAAGTAATCTCTCTAACCCAAATTGTGTCCTGGTAAAAATAAGGCCTCTTTATCAATCACTTACTTTTCTTTTTACTACATTTTATGATACTAGTGTACTGTACAATAAAGTGTTGTTATATGCATTTAAAACTTATTATACTAATAAAATATGTAAATACATATAAAATTCTATAACTTAATTTCATTTATTTACATTAATTTGTATGATTATATAATAATATAATCATCAATCAATAAGCAATAGCTTATCACCTTCGTTATACACGATATTTTTAACCCAAGGTTGTCTGAAAGAATTTCCTAATTAACAATAAGACCGCCTATTGTACTTTTTCATTGACTTATGTGCAATAAAGTGTATAAATAACATTTTGTCATATCAAAATATCTTAAGGCTATTATTTATATAGAATTATGATTCATATCAAATAGATAATTAGAAGTTATGAATTTTATCACCCGATTATGGGTAATTTAATTAGTTTTCGATTTCATATTTATACGGCATCTTAACGCTTAATGTTATTAGATTTATTCGTTAATTATTACGCATCAGTGTAAAGGTGAAAATATTCATTTTGAAGTAATTATTTTCTGCGAGTGATGTATTTTATACGGTCCGTGTAATGGGGTGCATTAGAAAGTATTTTATGTTTAATAATCGATTGGTATAAAATTAAAATTGCAATATATCGACACTGGAAAGCAAACACATAGTAACCCGCAACATATTGTTTTAACAATACTTTAAGATAATACTGGTAAAGTGAATCTGTTTAGCAAAAAAATATAAATGTAAAGTCCAAAAGTGTTAATTTAAACTTTTTTAATATTTTTTTTCTTTTAAGGAACGATTATGGAGTTGCGGGTAAATACGTCTTTGCTTATCGTAGATATATAAAACTTAAAATTATTTGTTCCTATGTCCGTTATAGACTATGAAACCTTCCAAGTGATTTTTCCCGAAACTGACAGGCAATAATGAGAAGATGGTTTACTAAACAGAACTATTTGCAATTGAATTTAAAAAATAAATCCTTATGCAATTTTTTCCCCTGTAATTCACAAAGGATCGGGAACTACCGGGGTGGCACTTCGGGGAACAGCTAATGTAATATTATATCAAACTTCGTTTGATTCGCTATCGTAATAGTGTGAGTACTCGCTTTACTTTACAGAATATACGGGTTCATTAGCATTTTCTAACTTATTTACTTGCTGGACTGGGAGGCTTCGGCGGTGACCAGTTACTACCCTCCTGCCACCAAGCAAAATATTTGCGCTTCAGTGTGATACTCTGACTTCTTAGATTTCATCAGCACTCACCATCAGTACAGTTAAGCGTTAACTTGTCAGTATGAAAAACAACACTGCCTTAAACTCATTTCATAAAAAGACAATAATGCGAAAGTGGTTAAAATAACTGAACTCATTCATTCACTCGCTCACTCATCTCAACTTGACTTGACTATCAAACTGACTTTAGTAGGTCTGCCTTCAAAAACTGGCTTCTAACCACTAAACATATCTTATTCATTCATTCAGTCATTCACAAGAACTCCATAACAGATCTAATAGAATTGCAATGTAATAAAGTGACTCTTTATGCAATATGCGTGGAGAAGTCACCATTATTCCCATGAGACCGGGAACTTAACGGGTGATACCACGAGAAGCAGCTAGTATAATATACATTCGTACTTTAATTGGCTTCATGAGATTAAAATAATGCAATAGAATTGAGATGGAATCATCCATATTGCCAATTCTAAGATAATATGGGCTCGAATCGTCCAGGTCATACAGGTAATAATGCGACGTGCCAGCCGCTTCGTGACCCAGCATAACATCGTAGCTTTTGTGTTCATGGCGTATTTGGAGGCATGTTAATATGTTACTATTGTTTGAGAGACAAATTTATTTAATACTAGCGGATACCCGGCGTGTTCTACTATGCTGAAAGTTATATAATAGTTGAGAAAACTAAAAAACCACGCTGTAATAGAAGACCTAATTCAAGAGTTTTGAATACGTTTTAATCTGTTTCAAATTATCAAAAATTGCATTACAAATTTCATATATGATAAAAATCAATATAGTTTCTGCTTTTATTTATTACATAAACATATATTGACAGTTTATCCTCAATAATGTCTACTTCTGCTTGTAAAAAATCAACGTATTTATAATGATAATTGTTCACACATTTAATTTTGAAAGTCCTGGTAAATGTTAAAAATGGAAAGTGGGCAAAATATAAAATAAACTTTTGGAAATGCAAAAGCATACAGACTAAAAAAGAGTTTGAGATACAAGTAGTTTTAAATGTAAACAGAGAATAGCGATCGAAAGCCATTTTGCATTCCTTTATAAAAATAATTAAATATAATGATAATCCATTAATTGCAATTAAGGAATGTTAATTATTCACTTAAAGCCTTTGGATCGATGGATTTATATCTGCCATTTTTGTTATCTGCAAACCTTTGTAAAGCTTCCCATGGTAATAGTTCTAGATAAAGAGATCAATGGCGATGCCTTTTTTAGATATATACTAATTATGCCCGGCGATGTCACACGAGATCGGTCTTATGGAAATAAGAATTTTAATATCTTTGACTAGGACTTCACCCGATAAAATTCGATATTTGCGCATTTAGTAACAGTATTGTTTCAAAATTGTAAAAGACGAAATAAAAGGCTTTGTTTTACCTGAACACATATTGAAATTGGTCCAACAGTTGAAAAGAGAAGTTTAGTCACAAACAGCATAAAGAAATCCATGAACCATCATAAACCATGAACCAACATAAACATGTGATTAATTTCTAATAAATATTTGCTTATATAAGCAAAATTGTAAAGACAGACGTGACTAACGTAACTATCGTGACATTTACTTTTAATGACTTTTGCCCCAGATTGAAATAAACACTGCGATAATTAAAAGGATAAGATATCCCATCAGATCAGATCTTAAGTATAGTATAATTTATTGTATAGCTTCTATGTGTGTAACCAGTTATGACTTAAGAGCAGGATATTTAACTAAACGCTGAGATATTCATCTTTTGGAACGTGAGCGAATGTCCAATTAAAGTGTATGCCGACAACATTATACAAACCAATTACTGCTCCAAAGCTATATTAATTTTATTTATGAAAACTAAAATGATACCAGAATCAATGACATGGATTCCATGTTATTCAAATTGGTTATTTGAATATGGTCTGAATCTTTGTACATCTTTCAAAGTAGGTCAATCTAATATTAGTATCTTGAACTTTATGAATTTATCTTTATAACATAATATAAGGTTTTGTTAATTATGAAAGAAGAAGAAGAACACATTATTTAAGAAAGAACACCTATGTATTTATTTATTGAAGACATCTTAATATATGAGTGAATGGCGTCTATTAATTACGTGAGGATATTTTCTAAGTTTTTAGGTCTTCTTTCAACACCTGGTGAGATAACATGAGATATAACTCGATTTCCTCAGCTTCCTTAAAATCTCCAGTAGGAGTTTTAGTTTAAATTATATGCAATAAGTAGTAGTTCATATACGTTCAGCTTTCTAATGGTGGCTAAACAATCGAAGCGCTACTTCCGTGCTTTGTGATTGTAGTGATTTGAGAAATAATAATTATGTGAGATTTACAAAGCACCTCTGGCCTCTAGAAGAGAATGGTTGAGATTCTTCTTCTCTTTCTTAAGAATAAATTTGAAAGCTATGGAAGTATTTTTTATGGTTTACATGTTGCATAATATAAGCGCATTCGACAGTCGAATAATCATTAAGGTTACCGTCTATTTCTATAATACAACAATGTTTCATTCAAATATTTGTCATTCGAAAAGGGCTGGATCGATAAAGGATGCCGTTATTGATCGATTTGAGGGAATGATGAATTGCGCCTAATCGATATAATTCAGGCCCCCGGGTCGCACACGTCATCCTGACACGCAACTCCTCGACAGGCCTTGACAAATTGTTATGACAAAATATTTCAACAGTTGTATCAATTTATTCGGACCAACCCTCTTCAGTGATCAAATCTCACGTAAATCTATACAAAACAACGTACCGCTACACTTAATAGATGTATACCTTAATACAACGTTATAGAGACTAATGTAAAGGTATAGAGAAAAAGGTACAGAGCAGTTAACATTACGAATGCGTAACGCAGGTCACGAATGACGCAGCGTTCTGAATTTTCAAATTTGAATGAATGAATCCACGTTCGGAAATAAAGGAATGAATGAAACGGCTGCCATATTTAAGATGACTCGGCGTATGGAAAATTTAATATTCGAATTTTAAAAATGTGCTCGCCATGTAAAACATCTGCTAGCGATCGATCAGTTGGATTTATTGAATTGATTCAATAATTAATATTTGTTGCAATGCAAATAGGTATGCCGATTAATAAAATTAGAAATTAAATTTGATACACCATATTTATGTGGTATTATAATTTATTAATCACGATTCAATTACATAATATTCCGGCATATTGATATTTTATGATTTTATTAAAATCGTTAATATATGCGAAATTATAATTGAGTTTTTTTAAATAGTAACAAACAGGTAGCGATATCGAGGGTAAATTAAGTCAGTGCCGTATGCAAAAAATCACATATCTATATGTTGTATTTTTGGTTATTCCTTTAGTGTCACATCTTTTTGCATTTGTCTCATTTTAAAAATATTTAAGGATGCAAAAGGTTCAGAAATCATTTATCGCCTTGAGCACACGCATTTTTTAAAAGCTACAGCAGTCTGTTCTGTCTTTTTCTGTATCTGTATTAATTTTAAGACATTTATAAAACATTCTTTAAGAAAATGACTTAAGGAGTAAAACTGTTTGGACTTTACTTGTACCTGCAAAAACTATATTTAAAGAGTAAGTAGTGAGTTTCTTGCCAGTTTCGTCTTGGTAGAATAAACTTGGTACGAAACGGTGGTACATTTTTTTAAACAGGGAGAGGTTAATAACGATTCCAAAGAGTTTTTTGGGCCTACTTAAATAAAGACTTGATTTTTTTTGTGTTCGGACGCTCGTTTCATTGAGTTTTGATCAAGTAACGCTATTATTATCTTTAGAATAACGTAAGATAATGATTAAAGCTTTGGTTTCGAAGTAGTCGGGAAGAAATTCATATTTTATTTAGTGTATACGAATGAAGGGCCGTTAAAAGTATACCACATTGTTAACACAAACGCTGTCAGTCACAATCGTCATGCAATTACAACTACATTCATACAAAAGTACCAAGTGAAATCAACCGCTGTCTCTAGTAAATTCCAAGTCGATCGTAAGACAAATCAACGAATAACCATTCCCATTACATTATTATAATAATACACTAGATTAGAGCTTTCTACATCGATTATATTATTCCGAACACCACCGACCTTTGACACACAAATCAAAATCTCGATGACTGGTCAATACCCCCACATAATGGTATTATGATATGAGGCGCTATCACCTTACTTTTTTCGTATATACCTCTATTGTTTGTTGTAAGCGATACCGCAGTTAAAACTGCGTTTCATTACACAGACCAAGACATTTATAACAGGTAAAACGCGATTCAATACACGCCCGATGAAGAGTCATTAATCTTAAACGTTTAATAACATTTTATGATTTCGCATAAAGTGAAACGTTTAGTGCTTATGAAAGTTGATATCGATGATTATTCTTTCACATAGATATTTTCTAACGAATCGATTTGTTTTAGGTGACATTGATTTCGAGGTTGAAACATTTAGTGTCGTTTTATACTTACATTTTAAAGCTTTGAAGTAATAATTGGAATTCATGCAATTAACTTTTATAAATTTCTAGGATTTAAGGACCTAAAATCAGATATTGCTATATATATATAGATATAGACCATGTTTTTCTATGCTTTTTATGTATTTAACTTATTATAGTGTGTAAGTTAGGAAGTTAAAATGTATGTTTTCGAATGAGTTTAAACTATTGTAATATTCAAGAATTTGATACTTTATTTAAGGGCTTGGGGAAAAGGCGCTTAATAGGAATTATGCACTACAGAAAGTATCTCGTTTATAGTCCTAGAATGTAGAGTATTTGAAGTAGCATTAATTCATTATAATTTATTATATTCGTCGTCGATCGTCATTTCTGTCATCGTGGATTTCAGTCATATCTAAGTCAAAACTCAACAATTTTTACAAATTTCAGATATTTTACAACGTTTATACAAAGTATGCGAAATCCTTGATCATATCAAATTTGTAATAAAATTTAACAAGCACTCTTTACTAGTGTGATAAGAAGTTATTTAATATAATAAACAAATAGAAAATAAGCAAATAAAGAAAGAGAACCTTAACAACCAAACGACGCCTTAAATCAAGCCTAATATGTATTTCGCTGAATCATATCGCAGCTTTCTTAAACAATTGGTGTCACAGTATCAGAGCACCTTTGTAGAGCAATCCTTACCCGCTGTTTATTGTTGAAATGAACGTGTTAACATTTTTATATCTCAACGCTTTGTTCTCTCGCATACCTCGCTTTGTTCATTAATGTATCGCCATCGGCGAAATGCTTTGAAAACCTGGAATACTAACACTTGCGGCTGACTCTATAGTTTTATTTATCTGAAAATATTGGCGAGTCATCAAGATTTCTTTATACGAATTTATTTGGACACATTGACACTAAAAGAATAACAACCATTTATATAAACATACTCGGTATGTCTCATATATATAAAAATCTCGTGTCACATTCTCATCAAATTGGCTTGATTAATTGGCTAAAAATGGCTTGATTAATTTCTGTGATTTTTTTAAATGAATATATTTGTTTTGGAATGTGATTTATTGTATTAGTCATCTCTCTACTCCTACCGCCTCTATTTTAAAAGCGATAGTTTAACTAGTATATTTAGAACAAAAAAATGTTTCTCCTTATGTCCCTTACATATTTTAGATCGTTAAACTCATTCACTCTCTGATTGATTCACCCATTCATTTACCCCTTGTACATTTACACCTTGCGAGATATTTAAAACTGTTCGCAATTAACTTGAATTATTATGACCTTTCCCATATCCCCATAGGATAGGAAAATACACAGGCACTAGAAAGATGAAAGTGCGTGTGTACAAAGTACACATGTCAGAAGTAAAACTTTTTTAAGTCTTGTTTATATTTATACAAATCTAAAACTTTAAATTTCCGAGACTAAGAGGGAAGGGAAAAGGATGAAATGTTAGGAATTTAATGACTTTATTTGTCTTTAAAATAATAAAAGTGTCGGAAATTAATTTATTGAAATCTCAAATAACGCACTGTATATAAAAATGCCATGTGTGTTTTTTTTTGTCAATATTAGAAATTAAAATAGTATATCAAATTATAAAATGCCAAACCTTCAAACGAGTTAGCATAAAAAACGCTGTACATCTACGTGACGCTAATCTCGCGTTTCATTCGTAACAAATTTCCCCTCATGAGCCTAAAGAAGTTTCACTTTAATAATAACAAAACTATGATAACAATTACATTAAATATGGTATTTATAATTACTGATATGAGTATCTTTTTCAATTTCGTTTTGTTAGATGCAAAGTTTCATTTATCTTGTGAGTAATTACGCTTTGAATGCCGGTCATCATCGACTACCTTACTTTCCTTCATTACACTTTAAAATCACCTGTTTATTCAGTGCCGTGACCAATCAATCGGGTTAAATCAGTTCGTTACCACAGTTAGTTATAATTTGACTAAGATGTGACGTTTCGCAGAACTGGACTGCACGTCGCGTATCACGACGCCTGGACTAACGGATTGTCTACGTAATTAATTTCCAACGACGTTAAAGCGAAGTTTTGAAGTAAAATATAAACATTTTTGGATCTAATCCTATATTCTTTAGTAAAGTACTTTAGGTAAGGACATCATCATAACCTATATACAATATAAAAGTTTAGTGTCAAGATGTTCTTTAACATTAATTTAAGATAGGACAATTTTAGACCAAATATAGGATTTTTGAAGTGAAACTTCTTTAGGCGCATGAAGGTAAAGTTGACGGATAAAACGCGTGATAAGCGTCATGAAGATGTACAGCGTTTTTTATGCTGATTAGTTTAAAGTTTAGGTAGTTTTAATATTTACAAATAACATGCGGCATTTTAATTTGCCTCTCGTCATTTAATAATTTAATATACTATTTTTCATAAAATATTTCATGAGTTTTGAATTCAAAAACAAAATTTAAAAAATAATTTTTAATATTGACAAAAAACACGTGGCATTTTTTTACATTTCGTCATTTGAGACTTCAATAAATTGTTTGTATTAGCTTTCGACACTTTTAATAAGTTTATGACAATAGATTCCTAACATATCTTCCTTTTACCCACCTTTTTACTAAGTCTCGGAAGTTTTAGATTTGTCCATATGTTTAAGACTTAAACATATGGACCTTCATCGGACATCGTTGGTTATGAAAATTAATTTGTATATAACATATGAATGTATCTTCCTTTCGAATTGAACTGTTAAATGCTTGGAAATCATATATGATAGCAGAATAAAACTCGCATAATATGTGACGAATGGAAATAGATATTTAGAACAACAGAAAAATAAATTTAGACCATAATTTATGACACTCTTAAAAGACAAATTCTAAAGAATTATTTTATATATGACAAATGAAATTCAATTAAACCAACTAGTTTTTATACAAAAATGTTTACATGAAACTATTCTAATATTCTATCCACATTAAAATTAATCGAAATGTACGAAAAAATTACCGTTTTTATGTTTAAATTGTTAAAAAATAAACGCTCCATAAAAGAACGGTAAACAATAAATTGTGCAAAATAAAACTATCTTTACGATAATTACAAATGCTTTAAACATAATTGAACCGTGAAAAAAATGAAACAAACGGCAAACCCTATTATTTTACTATCTCCTTTAGCAATAAAAGTTAAAAATTGCGAATAGACGAAACATTGAGTGGTTGCTAATAAAAAGTGTAAAAACATTGGCATAGGGCTTCAAAGAGGCGCCGACGAGCGAAACAAAAGCGCTCATAAACGTCTCTTCTGGGAAAAGAAATTTTGCACAACACTGGCGCAAGCCTTCGTGCTCGTATTTGTAACTATAATATTATGTACGGAACAAAGGTACGAGCATTTGTTACTATGAATGGAAACGATACTTACCAAAGCAAGTTTAAAAATTGACGAAAAGCCGTTAAATTCAACATAAAAACAAAAGTATCACAGATAGCCTTTTATGATGTATACATTACTTAGCTACTTATTATTAATTCGTATTACCGTTGTGTTGAAATTTTCAAATCTGTCTCAACCGTATGCTTTGTTATGCTCAATTAAAGGTAGAAGAAAACATTAGTTATGTTGAAGGCACTTAGTATTCAACGTATTCGTGTGAGTATAGGTTTTCTGGGTTTGATTCTCCCAGGATACCAAGATGGAATGCGCAAGTTGATACTCTGGTGTCTCCCTGGCGGGTGAAGAAGATTACGCTGTGTTTAAGTGGGTGTTACAAGGCGTGCTCCATTGCCGAGAACGCTCTTGAACCCTGAGCAGGAGTTTTCTAAGCATTAGTCTGGGCACCGCCCCAATCAGCGCCACCAGAAGGTGGCAGATCTTTCGCTGGAATGAGTGATGCTGGGTGGGAGTGGCCCTCTTCTGTGAGACAGTTATCTCGTTGATAGAGGCCCACGAGCGAGAGAGGGAAAACAAGTTTTACCGCCGACGAAGGCCGGGTTCCAGGCTGCGTATAATTGCACCCGTCATGCCGCTTTTGTCGAACTCATCCGGGATATCAGAGAGGATTGTGCAAGTGGTCCTCGGATGTTCCACTAATGGATGTTTTAGTGGGTATTGCGAGGTTTCCCCCATGCCAAGACACACACTCTGGTTTTTAGCAATGCAATTTAGAAAATTGCATTTTTTTAACGTTGTCCGAGTCTGATCTGGTTTCAGCTGTAGTTACTACCACTCTACCATGAAAGACTTGCTGCTAAACAATCAATTTGCGTTCCAGTATGATGCTGTGTAGAAACCATAAGAAGTTAATTACCTCCTACAAAGTTACAGTGCCTCTAAGAATGTGTTATTTACCATCTGGTATAACGCGGATCTGGTAGGAATAATAAACGTGTGCTGTCCCTTAAGTGTTGCTGTATAACTAAACGGGTTCAAGAAATAACTTTATATTTGAAATTTCATTTACTGAATAAAATGAGTTTGTCGGGCATCGATCAGTATCGAGGCATTGCACGCGTGCAGCACTGACACTTGAATACCACTCATCCATATTGATCCAGCGATCAAAGGCTTGAGATCTAGTGTTGGGCGGCGTTTCTGATCCAGTTCCGATGCCTAATTGTTGGTTAGTGCTGTTTCTCATACATTTCAATTACGTCAGGTGTACGGGGTTTTATTGTTACATTTATGTTTTAGCGGAAAATTTAACGACACCGCTGCATTACTCATCTTTGAAACAAATTTTATATATAAAAATGAATTGTTGTACGTTAATCTCGCAAAAGCTTAAGATCAGCTGGACTGATTCCGCTAATATTGGTTTTGAATTATTTGTGGAAATCCAGGGATGGGTTATGAGGTGAGTAAATAGGAAAAACTTTCTTGGAATATAGTAAAAACAACAATTTCGGTTTCCCTCACAAACTATTCCAATGTTTCATAAACTTTAAAAGAATACTTGTGTTTATTTTCATTTGTTTTTGATATTGACAGACAACAATTCCGGATCGCCACTATAATATTTTACAGATTTTGGCGGGAATCTGGGCGGAATCTTTTTTGTTCCGGATAAGTTTTGACCACATTTTTTACTGAGTTTCAAACATTCTGCAATTATTATTCAGCTTTTTATTTATTGCTTTAATATACTAATACATTATTAGAACGCAAACTGCCTCATTGTTCCAGAGATCAGTTTGTTCTTCTATAGAACTGGAGGTCCTAGGTTCAATTCTGGATATATTGGTTTATCTCTTTATAAGTTTTCCGTATTTGCCCAATTTTGAGAAGTTGATGATGTGCTGCAATCCCTTGCCCCTTGTGAATGTTTAACATAAATGTGGTTTAAGTTAAGGACTATAATTTATGATCTTTGTATGTAAAACATATTTACTTTGTTGTAGGAATTAACGTATTTTGATCTATTCCTCGTTAATAGGTTGCAGAAGGCTATCAGATTTTTAACGAGATGCAACGTGAAATAAATTATATTTATTATTTTTTATAACTAAATCTACGGAAACCAAAAAAAGAACAAATGGACGACTCACTTCCTATTGTATCGTTGGTTGTTTATACCCGCATTTTTCATTTGTTACATTTGTTGTTTACCGTTGTGTCCGTGGGCAGACCGCGATGAATATGTTATAATGTATATTCACAATTATGTAAAAGTGAAATCTTTCCCACACGTGACAAATGTCGGCCATAACATGTTAAATAAATGATCTATATAAGGTTACGTCACACGAGGCGGGGCAGCAACAGCCAATCGTTGTTCAGCACCGGTACCTATTGTGATAAAGTTTTGATGTGTGGCGAATTCTTATATTTCTTTATAAATCATTTTATTTATTATGAAATAAAAGACTCTAAATGACCGTTGATATATTTGACTATTTTAATTGTCTGGCAGATATGGTTGAATGGCAAAAATTGCTACTAAGCGACAAGATTGCCTTCTTGTATCCTTTGTTTAACTTAATATATACATTTCTTGTATTTTTGTGGTGTACATTAAAATGTAGCATACTCTCTATATACAGTGTAAACATCATAAGCTTCTTTCAAATTATATATTGATGACATCGCTGCATTATTGGTGCAAGTAGTCGTTGCGCTGACAATTATTTTAGGTTCAATATTCTGCAGTTCAAATTTATTAAATTCGTTTTTCTAATTTGTCTAAGTTCTAGACTAGTTACCACTTTATCAGCGAAAACGTCATCGAGAGTCTAAGGATGTTACGGACTCATTCAAAAAATCATTCATAACGTACGGTTCAAAAAACGGATAATCAATCACAAGCTTGCCATCGCGAAATACACACTTTTTATGATGAAATCGCAGTTTCTTTGCCAATCTGCGCCTGAATAACTACACCCCATCTTCTGAACACCTAGAAGACAAAGAAATACTGCGTAGAAACCACAAGAGATAAATTATCGGTATAGAGCGTTACCATCTTAGGCTGTCCCCTTACTTACCAAGATTAGGTTCAAGTGCTCACTTGACAGCAAATAAAAATCTATATAATGCTTATTGTTAAGGTTTAAGAGTAACAAACGAGTAACGAATATTTATTGTTGGATCAGAATATATTAAAACCAGACATTCTTTTTCTATAAGTCTTGACGTTAAAACTAAAATAAAGTAAATCTTTTCAACTATAGAGACAAGTTTTATGAGGAGATAAAACATTTACGGATAAATTCACACTTCTTTTAAGTAAAGTACATAAATAATCTCAGAGCGAACGTCGGAGAAACAACGCAATTAATCCTTCTAATTCCATAGAAATATTGCACAAGCGCGCTAAATGGGTCGTCAAAATCATTTGGCCTTTGACAAGTAAGGTGTTGTTTATATGCGGCTTCACACATGACAGACAATACTGTCGAGGTTAACTTTTAATTTAAAAAAATATGTTTATATTAGTGATTATAATTAACTGCTATTTACAAACTTATTGTCTGTTAGCCTTAAACTATCCTTCAGACTGATATTATTTTGTTAGCAGAAAGACTTCAATTAAAATGTAGTGTTAATATTTTTGATCTTCTTTTAACTTTATTAAGTTATTAAATTGGTATTCTTAACTTTAGTACCAATTAATAAAATATTGTTAATATATAGTTTAAAAGCTTGTTTGAAAATGTATTCAAAAAAGAGAGAGAGAGACAAAAGTTTCTTAAACGTATTTCAGATATTCAATGTGATTTCTATCCAATAAATAACAAAATAATAAAAGTATTGTGAAAGTTAGTACACTAAAGACTTCGTGTATATTTAAAAAGTACAAACAGACACCCTAATTTTTAAGACACCTTCAATGTATTTATTTATAATAAAATCTTAGTACAAGATCATATCAAGCGCATCATTGGATTATCAGTTAATCAAGTATTTGTTTTTAATTTAGTAGTAAAATGATAAATCTATTTGGTTTTAGGTATTGCACAAGTGAAAGCACACAAGATTAGAAATATCATGCAGAGTCCTTGATTTTATTAAAGTTATATAAATAATATTATAATAAGACAAAATTGTCGCCGATCTTGACAATGCTATGAACATTTTAAATCGGCGATCATACACGGCCTTGTGTTAGATTGTATCCTCTTCGACCTTCGCAACTTAATAACGGATCATCAAATTCGTATTACGACTGTAATATCAATGTTGTCTTTCAAACAGAGCAATGCTTCTTTATTTCAATAGGTAAGTATTGTTTGCTGAACGAATAATTTTCCTAAAACAATTCTCTTTTTTCATAGTAATACCGATAAATGATGATACAGTCTAAGATAGTGATGCGTTCACCTTCTAAGAGGTATTTTATTTCTAAGGTTTCTATAGTAACCTGTACTTGAGTGCATTTTTTTTGCTTAAAGTAATGTAAGGTTGACTGCCTCATTGGTCTAGTAGTTAGCATGTTCGACTACAGATATGAGGTCCTGGGCTCGAGTCCCGGGTCGGGCCACTTCTAAATCGATATTGTGGTTTCTATTAAAATTTTCTTAATATTTGCCCGAAGTTAGGAAAAATTTGGCGGTGTAATCCACCCCCGTGCCTCGGAGAGCACGTTAAGCCGTCGGTCCTGAGCCTGATCTCTCTCCACTCGTGTCGGTTTACCGTCACATTGGACTATGAGAGTGAAGGAATAGAGCGTGCACTTGTGTACTATGCCTGCCAATCCACAATAGAGCAGCGTGACGGGTCTATGCTCTAATAACCCTCTCTCATATGAGTGAGTAGGCCTGTGCCCAGCAGTGGGACGTTAATGGGACTGCTACTTACCTTTTTTTATGTAAGGTTGTCTGGAAGAAATCGCTTTATAGCACTAAGAGCACCTGTTATATTTTTATGTCTTTGTTGTAAAGGAACTCAGTCTTAAAAAAATTAGAAAATAAAGTGATAGTTATTCAAAATCTTTCATCATTATTATGCCTAAAAAATTGGAAAATTAGTCTTTCTGTCTATAGAACTCGGAAATTTCGGTCGTGAACCGATTTTCTATTTGTTTTTAAATAATGGGAGTTTTCATTTAAAGTAACGTAATATGGCGTATTACGAGTATTTATAATAGTATGTCAATAATTTATTTCAGTCTTTCAGTCCGTTTTGAATTATCATTTGAATTTAATATAAATCCCTGACAGTATATGTATTTTCATGGATGTGTAGAGGTTATCGCATAAAAGACAATCGAGCGTCCGTCCGGGATGAGCTGATGCAAATGACAGATTACACGCACTACTGTTTTATATACAGGACGATCTGAATTTTACTGAAAAAAATTTATTTTAAAACGACAATAAAAACGTTGTAACTTGTATGGTATATGGATAAAAAGTTTCTCTGTGTGTGAGTTTTGAGAAAAAAAAATATTCAACTGGCATGAATGACTTAGAAGGCTTGGCTCGATGTTCTTCTGAAAAGTATATTATCGAATATTAATACTTCAACCAAATGACGATTTTTGAACACTATTATAAGTAAAGACGTCCTAGACACATGAGTTTAGAGAAATTCAGCATGAAATTAGAATCTCAACATTTGTATGTTATAACTAAGCACAATTTTTTTTGACATAAACCAGAGTAGAACCAGTTGCATTTTGAATGTGTTGCCGGTTTAAAGGGTTAAGTTTGTGAATTTGTTGTGGGTTCTTCGCAATACAGAGCGCGAAAGAACCCTCGTCAACTTAGATTTTAAGTCTTTAATATCATCATGAGTCGTACATTGATATAAAGATATTTTAAATCTGAATTATTATTATTATTTTTTTAATAATAAATTAGACAACAACAGGTTACAATTATATATTGATATAACAACAAGATCTTAAATACTAGTTAATATTGTATACCTGCTTATAGGTAGTCGCAGCATGCTAAATTTTACAGTTAATAATTTAAACAAACTACAAAGTCATAAGAAGGAAAAAATACATACTGAAGAGAAACATGAATTAGAAACATCAATTAGAAATAAGACAAACTAACATTTAGCGGAATTTATCCTACCAAGTACTGGGCCAAAAAGTTGTGCATAATTTTATCTTCAAATTTGACAAAGCTGTCACCAAAAATGTCTATATCAATGATTTTATTAACGTTATTATAGGTATTTTCATTCTTTTGACAGGCGTCGAAACACAGAGATTCGTTTTATAGGTCCTGGCTATTAATGGCATGTAATTTTTTACTCTACTGTTTGGCCTAGGGATTCTCACAGCTATTTTGTTCAGTAAAGTCGGTGAGTCAATAGTCTCATTTAACAGTTTGTGTAAGAAACATAGATCCAGCAACTTTCTACAATCAGATAGGGTAAGTAACTTATAATAATACAGTTTAGAATAGTAGCTAGAATTAACATTACAGTATGTTCTATCACCAAAACTAATGTGATTTAAGAATCGTTTATGAATACGTTCAATTCTTAAAGAGTGTATATTATAATAGGGGTTCCAAGCCACCGAGCCATATTCGAGAACACTTCTTAACAATCCGTTATAGAAGTTTTAGTTTTGTTGGAAAAGCAAAATGGCTTCAGTTAATTAAACACACTTACTCATTCCGTGAGTTTCAATATTATTTACTATTGATTAGAAATATAAAATAGCCATTATTTTTGCAATGTACACTACATTATACTAAGTACGGATTTCCTAATATTATCGTACTTGACTATTTTAACGTGTACATACCACAATGGCGTTTTTTGAATTTTTTTCGATTGTTGTTCTATTCGATTTCGATCGAAACCTCGAAAATTTAAGTTTAAAACAATTAGTTACTATCGTAGTTGTACAGTTAGAAAAATATACATATTAGCTTTAGATTGTACAAAATCTTTACAAATGTTGAAGATTTTTTTTGAATCCCCTGTATATAAACTGGTAAGGCGTGTGGTCACGGTGTCTGCACGGAAATGTGGCAAGCGGACAGCGGTGATCACCGTCCGCGAGGACGTCCGAACTGTGTCAATATACATCCTTTACGGGTTAATAGCGTTTTGTCGTCAAAAAATCTATCTTAAATACATACAGTAGAACCTCAATTGCTTGATTGATGACTTAATTTATCTGAACGAGCAATTATCCAAACATAAGCCGCTTAAAAATGCGTTACAACCCCACAGTATATGTATGTACAGTTTTTGAAGAGAAACTTCTTTAGGCGCATGAAGGTAAAATTTTTACGGATGAAACGCGTCACGAAGATGTTCACCGTTTTGTATGCTAATTTCAAGGTTAGGTAGTTTTAATATTTACAAATAACATGAGGCACTTTCGCTACTCATCATTTAATAATTTAATTATCTTTTCTAAATTTTAAATAAAAAAAAACAAAATATAATTAATAATTTCTAATATTGACCAAAGTGCGTCATTTGTGATATCAATAAATTATTTGTATTAATTCTCATCGCGTTCAGTATTTTAATGACAATTAAATTCCTAATATATCTTCATTTTTCCCTTCCTCTAAATGTCGGAAATTTTAAGTTTTAGATTTGTTCAGCGCTTCACTGTGACCTCTCCTGATGGTAAGAGATGATACAGTCTTAGATGGAAGCACGCTTGTTACGCAAGCCCCTGCTACCGCGGTCCGCGGTCGCGTCGGCACGAGGCGCAAACGCAGCAGTTTACGCCGGTGACGCAAATCCAGGTCGCCTAGCCCGCGAGCCCCCGCGAGCTCACGGCACTTAGAGATCTTACATCGATCGTTTAGGACGTAGTTTTAATTAGATATAGTTTTTTTGTATTCTTTNTATCCAAACATAAGCCGCTCAAAAATGCGTTACAACCCCACAGTATATTTATGTACAGTTTTTGAAGAGAAACTTCACCGTTTTTTATGCTAATTTGACGGTTAGGTAGTTTGAATATTTACAAATAACATGTGGCACTTTCGCTACTCATCATTTAATAATTTAATTATCTTTTCTAAATTTTAAATAAAAAAAAACAAAATATCATTACTAATTTCTAATATTGACCAAAGTTCGTCATTTGTGATATCAATAAATTATTTGTGTTAATTTTCATCGCGTTCAATATTTTAATGACAATTAAATTCCTAACATATTTTCATTTTTCCCTTCCTCTAAATCTCGGAAATCTAAAGTTTTAGATTTGTGAAGATATAAAGAAGACAAAAGTTTTTTAATTGCTGACAGTTCAGCGCTTGACTGTGACCTCTTCTGATGGTAAGAGACGATACCGTCTAAGATGGAAGCACGCTAATCTGGTAATAGGCGATGTACACCTTATGGTTTCTACACAGCATCGTACCGGAACACAAATCTCTTTGTGTCTTAGCTGGTAAGTTAGTCAAACAAGTTTCACTTCTGACATGTGTATTATGTGTACGCATGCACTTTTATTTTTTATATGAAAAGATGTTGTTTATGATCTCGAACTTTTGATAATGCAATCTAGTCTCACTCCCAATTGGTTCGATTAATAGATATTCTACTATATGTGCTTATTATTGTATTGTCAATTAACATTTGAAGAGACATATCATATTTATAAAATACTTGTCAATGCGATATTGGTATCGTGGATTATAATATTAACTGCAGTCATATTCTCATGTCACTTCTAATGTAAGGTAACGAGGGATACTTTTTGCCTGATTTTGATAAGAATCCGTAATAACTTCAGTCGGCTATTTGACAAAATACACCATATATCCCATCTAGTTCCCGATGGGAATATGCGGATATTTCTTAGAGATTGTGTACATTACTAAAGACGTCACTCTGCTAAATTTGTGTGAGCAAATGAGTGAACGTTTTTCTGTGATATATTTTTCAATTCGTAAGTTCGATTTCGAAATGACAATTCCTCAAGTGTCAAACTGATTTTTGTATTGGGTCATATGATTTTTTCGCGACGTTACATAATAAAATACATTGTACATCTTAATCTTTATCAAAATATCAACAAACTTGCTTCACATTTCACCGACACAATAAAACAGAACCGCGCCCATTGCACAGCGCACGCGTGAAAGGTTGAGCGCATCCCGTGACCTGCACAATGTGCACCTCTAACGATAAGACCCGGTACACACTACACCAGTTACAACTTTCTTTATTTTGAGCATATTTTAACAATATTCTTATTGGAGTTTCCTTACACATTCAGTAACACCGTCGAAGGTAATACAGGTAGACAATTACATCAATTAACAGTAAAAGTACTTAAGTTAGATATTAATTTTCTCGTAAACTAAAACTTAATGTTATACCACATAAAACCAGATTTTTTGCTGTCTCTTTTGCGGTTCAAGCCATAACATTATCTCCACACATAACAGAAGCTAAATCATTGGATTTGTTCAAGAAAAAGGTAAAAAAATATTTTTCTTCTTTTTGTTCCTATGATGACATATATTTGATCTATTTGTTCTCAGTTGTTATTTATCAAGTATAAATTATATATAGGTATTATGTTTATTATGTATGTATTTATATAGAAGGGGACACCACCTACCCTATTTATCTCATATAATCTCTCTAACCCTAAGGTTGCCTGGTAGAAATCGTTAATAAGAGATAAGGTCGTCTAACTATTCTTTTACGTATGTATTTGTGTTACTTATCTAGTGTTTGTGGTGTTCAATACAGAGTATTCTATCTACTTAATTTTCTATAGCTGGGTACAGATTTCTTCACACAATTGAAACATGGATTGTAGATAAAACACCCACAACGCTGCTCCACTGCAGCATACCAGGCTATAATCAAAGAATCGCTCCAGTGTTGTGAAATTTTTCGTCATGATATGTTCGTACATCATAAATTACAATGATACTTTTTAAACACATAAGTTTTACAAGGATATATGCTAAATATAGTTTAAAAAATTTCAATCCAATAGTAAACCAAATTAACGTGATAAAATTTGCACCTTCATTGAATTCTTTAAATGTAAAAAAAATGTAATGGTTCACAAGAAATATCTGTTATTTCCAAAAATCACCTAGAAGTATTACAGTGATAGTTACAATTCTTAAACGAGGTAAGAAGTAATGATATTTGTTAATGTGAATTAAGATCTTTTTGTGACTATATTTGGTCTATACCACTGTTGATAATAGTATTCCCAAAAATTTAAGATGTTTTTCGTTACTGCTTTAATATCTTTAAATTAAACATCTTAAATATTTTTATTTATCTGTTACTTGAGTACCCGGCCTTATCCTCCCAGTAAATCAAAACAAGTGAATATATACCTTATTGCGTATATATAAGGTTTATATTCCTAATTAAGTGTTACACATGTAATGGAAAGTGTCGATGGAATTTCGCTTTTATGCTTTCAGCAATAGGGAAGTGAGTATAAGTCTAGAAAGTTGACTCCTATAACCCTGGAATAATAGTAATTTTGGAATTGGAATTAAAATACAGTCGATTTAGCTTGCTTTTCCTGTAGTGTCACTTTGTCTAAGACATATCCCCAAAAGCCATTAGAGCAATATTTTAAATAGGGACTTTTATTGGAGAGCAGAGTTTTCTTTATTACATAAAGACATTAACAAAATATAAATGGCAAAACATATTTTGGAATAAATAATGAAAAAATTGTGTGTGTGGCAATGGGCGGGGCACATAGTCCGAAGGACCGATGGACGTTGGGGGCCAAAGGTGCTGGAGTGGCGACCCCGCACCGGACGGCGCAGTGTAGGGAGACCCCCCACAAGGTGGACCGACGACATAAAGAGGGTCGCCGGTAGCCGCTGGAGCCAGGCGGCGCAAGATCGGGCCTTGTGGACGTCATTACGTGAGACCTATGTCCAGCAGTGGACGTCCATCGGTTGAAGCGACGACGACGACGACGACGAATGAAAAAATATTTATCATCAGTTCAATGTGTGCCAAATGGACATTTAACATTGAAAGCATTTCTCCAAAAGGAGATGACTCCCAGTTTCCACAAGTTCGTACGTTTATTGACGTTGCACAGCATCCGATTGCTCGTAACTACGAAACCGTTGCATGGAACCTACATTTGCGGAACGTCACGTTAAACGTATGAAAATCGGACACATTTTCCTAAAAGGGTATTTCATTTAGTTTGCGTATATGTTTGTTCAATTAATATGTCCAGCTTGAAACTGTTTTTCGATTGTGGCCTATAGTTTACTGTGCCTGGAAATGGTTAAAACAACTTATTGAATTGTAATTTCCTGAAATTTAATTACAAAATGTTCCGGATCAACACCCTATCCAATTATATAAAAGATTTACGGCGTTTGCATTATCCATATTCCAATATATGACTTAAAATCTAAAGCTATGAGGGTCTTCTTGGGTCCTGTTTTAAGAAGAAACCACAACAAAGTGTCAGGTAGCCTTTTTTGTTATGACCACTACAATATTATTTTTTAATTATTGTATTTATATTTATTGTAAGTTAATATGTTTTCGTTTACTGTGTTGTCTACTCTTACGTAAGTTTCAAGAATTTACTGGCGTAATAGTGCGATTTTTAGCTTTGCTTTACTTGATTAGATTCCCGGTTCAGTAAACTTAAGGAAATTTATTTTATAATATATCTGTTTTGATTCGTAGATTCAATTGTGATTTGTAGTATTCAATAGAAAACATACGCCACTAAATATATATAAATAATAAATATTATGATATAGTGGTAAATATATATTACATTCTCGCGCATTCTTTGTATTTCCTAATGTTTGAAGAAGGTAACTCTATTAAGTTAAATACGACAAGAACTTTAAAAAACATTAATGCATAAAACTCAAATCTCTAGTTTAGTAGCAACAATAATTATAAACCATAACCGTTTAAAACATTCCCATTGGACCCCATAACATTAACGGATACACATAAACGCTTATTCTCATATCCCCATAAATACCAACATGAACATATAACCAGATATTAATAAATAATACCAACATTAAAGGTGAGAATTTACTGTATGAGAACGTCAAAAGGGCGTCTGCTCTGAAATTATTATTATGGTATTATCTTGTTGCTAGACGCTATAATTTTCGAAATAATTGGCGTCGCGATATAGTGTAACTACCCTCGGTCCGTATATCGCGACTGTAACATATGCAAATTCAAATATACTTCGTATTGAACTTTCAACTCGAACGGTTTATCATGTTACTAATGCCTCTTACGGCCAACATGTTTCCAGTATTTAGCAGAGTACTGTTTATTATTTCCATGCCATATTTTGCAATTTATTTTATACAGAGCAAGGAAATATCTACAAATTGCAAATGCTTATTAACTTTTTACGTATCTGTAGCCGAATTTTCGAACTTGAGCACGTAAATTGTATATGATAGAAATTTCCTGTATATAATTTTAGCTATAGCAGAGGTTCCTAAACTTTTTTTTGTCATAAACCACTTTTAAAATCTTCCTGGTGCCGGTGGACCTCAACTGGAAATAGACGAATTTTCATAAACTCCCGCTTACAAATTGTGCATTTCTTTGACAGGGAAACGTACTCATCGAGTCTATCGTGGACCCCAGGGGGTTCCACCTGGACCACTTTGGGTATTATTGAGCTAGAGGTTTTTATACATAAGTAATAATAACATCTAGATAGTTGGTCCACCTAAAATTAAATAAGATTAAAAAGCACGCTTTAAAATGAATCCTGGGCAGGTGACGTTAGGCTTATCTTTTAACAATTAATCAACAAGAAAATATAAAAATCACATATATTCATAATTGTGCTTTTTTACTTCAAAAAACATCGCAAGGAAACTATATTATGTATGGTCTTGGTACCTATAGAGAGATGATTAGTGTCTAAAAGTTGGACTTTAATAAGCTCTTAATTAGCACATTTTCTCATATAAATTTTGCTTTAGTTATTTTGTTCTAATATTAACGAAATAAGTTTTGCGATACGCAATTTATTATTCTCAGGCTAAAAACTGCGCTTTAGTCTATATATCAAATAGTATTTTATATAAATAAATTAGTAGTAATGACACTTTTGATGATGGGATGAAAAAAAACGATATTGATTAAAAAAAATACATTTTTAAAACGTTTTATTAGCGTTATTTACGCTCCAACATTTTCATCCATGTTTGCTTAAATTTTTTCCAAACGCTTCTTTACAGCGGCATCTTTTATCTAAGTAATAGTCAGACTGCAATCAAATGACACGCGGTCTAGGTTTATGGGCACGGATGATGGTCTAAGAGACAAGCCTAAGAAAACAGAAAACGGGATAGATTTACAAGGAATGTTCTATATTATTAAAATTTTATTCACAACGTTACAGAACTTAAAATATACTTACATTTACTTCTACAGTAGGGCAAATTTAGAAATTTGCATTTTTTAGGATATCTGAGACCGGACTGGTTTCGGCCGTGGCTAGTACCATCCCACCACCACTAAAACAAGAAGATTTGTCTTCCGGTACGATGCTGCGAAAAACCCTAGATGTAAATTGCCATCAGATGCGATCACAATCAACCGCTAACATGTAAGCATTAAAAAAGTGCGGAGATGTTCGTTTTCACCAATTTAACCGATTTTAATAAAATTTTGTAGATCTGTATTAAAAGGTAAGTTAATTAGCAGCCTATTAAAGTCCTCATCTCGGCACAGACCACTCACTTATAAAAGAGTGGGACTTTACGAGTCTTTACTGTTTGCTGCATGACTGTGGATTGACATGCTAAAAGTTCCAGAGATTCAGGATGTTCAGGCTCCCACACGATGTTTTTCTTCACCGATAATCATAATGATGTATTTTAAATAACAATTAGGTATGTATATTTCGTATATTTTTGTGTTTTATGTGTATTAGATGAATAAGAACGACTTCTGTATATGTATTGTCATGTGTATTGCTTATAAAAATAACAAATGAGTGAAAACATTATTCATTTTGAGGGCCTTTTCTGGGACTACAACGCGGAAGTTTATAGTTTTCTGTAGCTCAAAAAGGCAACAAAATGCATTAAGGCACCCCGACAGTTGGGTAGGTAGTTTGGGAGTCACCTTGAAATACCCATTAAGACCCAGCGGAACCCTCTTTGCTCGTTAGAAGAATATCCTACGGTCACGTACGCATTCCTCTCTAAAAGAAAGAGCTGTATCTATAAGTTTATAACTTGTACCACAATCTATAAGTTGGCGGTCTGGCACAAATTTAACATTTCCCTGACCAATCCCAGCCTAGCAATAGATTGTGTTCGTAATTGGTACTACAATGTGTGGCAGTTAAAAGGTAGCCAGTTCAATGCCTGCAGTAAAAATGACCACAACCGTTTGACATTATCTTTATATCTCTCTAAATGTTATGATTATTATTGACGTATAATCAAAATTTCACTAATTAAGACCTATTGTAGAAATATCTGTAAAACTTGTGTCTAATTGTTGATTATAACTCATCATTCTGGTTGTCGGTGAAGGAAGATATACGGAGGAAACCAACATATTCCGGGAATAGTTGTGGGATATAGGTAGCCTGCAAATCCGTAGTGAAGTACCTCACTCCTCTGAATAGGAAAGCCTGTGCCCAGCTGTGGGACATTAAATTGCGGTTAGTTAAGTTACCAATAAAACAAACCCCGGGACATCCGAGCGATCTCATAAATAACGATAAAAATATATTTACACTAATTCTTAATGTCGCCAGTATAATAATGTTTATTTTTATTTATTTCGAATTTCATCGCAATATTATTGACTTTATTGCGATTGCTATCTGGGGTATTCATTTTTGACATTTTTATTCGAATTTATGCGATTCCTTGCGACCCAACAAAGTTATGTATTGTATTATTAAATTAGTATTTAATCTCTATATTTATAACCAAAGGGTTGATTTTTCAATACGATTTATATACGTTATAGCATCATTATAATTTGTTTTAAGTGAAACCGTGTGACCGTTCTAAGATTTTATTAGTTTAAATATTGATATTTTATTTTTCGTACGGCTCTGCTAACGCTCACAGCAGGTGGGTATTTGCTAGTAGTATAACATTAAACTTTATAGCTCCGTATTTAAGGTATATTATCTATTTATCTCTAATCCTGACCCACTGAAGGGTTCCAAGGAATCGCAGGTCGCGTTTTGTTTTCATGTCTCGGTTGGATAGTTTGATATGATCTCAAAAATCCTGTACTAATCGTTATATATTTGATTTATAGTTAATGTTCTCGTTATTAATTTTTATTTGTTATAAAATTAGTTATACGTGTTGTCAACGAATAAGAGTTTAGTAAACATACAGGGTGTCATTTGTATTACGTTTAAATTTTGCTATACATAGCTTAAAATCAATTGCAGGAACTATGTTCTAATGTCACCAGCGTACTTTCCTAATGCGTGGGATATGAGAAATTCCGTACTTACAAATAGTGACATTGTAAAAAGAGCAACTCTGTAAAATTTTAAGCCGATGGATCGCTATGAAGACCTCGTAATGACTGACTAACTTTAGTGGTCTTAAATCATCTTCATTATCTGCCTATCTAAACTAGATAACCGACATAGAAATGCTTCTCCATTTCTCTGTCCGTTTCATATTTTTTGTGTTTTATAAAATACATGGTTACATTAAATAAACTACAATACTTTTATCCTTTATTTCAACCTCTTACTGTCCTGTCTTTTTATCGAACAAAAGACAGCTTATGTCACTTTTCAAGGTATATCTATGTACCAAATTTCATCAAAATCGACTCAGCGGTGTAAAAGCGCAACAGCGACATTGTTTTCGCATTCATTAAATAATGGATTCGTATATAGTCTATATCTCGAGGCAGTTCCCCAAGAAATTGTGGCACAATCATAACATCGAAATTACTAACATAAACAAGCTAATAGCGTTCTTTAATCCCTTAGGTTTTCAATTGCTGTAAAGAAAGTGAAAAATCTTAACATCGATTATTATTATCAATCATTATGTGGAATTTTAGCACAGGCATAACCTTGTTTTAAAGCAAATCGTGTTAATATTTACCCTATTATTATCATCACCATAGCCTATTAGAATGTAATGAAATTACAAATTTAAGAACTTGAAATATCCGTTTCATATTAAGAGATTATAAGCCAATGGCTGTTCATATTATAATAACTTACCCTATTTAAGTAAAGTTAACTACTAGACCCGAATAGCTTTTACTGTAAGTTGCCTATAAAATGAAATACGTTGATAGTGATCAGCGCAGCCAATCTTGGCGTGAGATCGTCAGAGGATCAAATAATATCAGATATTTACGATCTGATGTGATCTTCTGCCTGTAACTTGCTACTAAACAAATTGCAAAATAAACCTTACTGCTCTAACATTAAAGGCTTTGAAGGGTATAGTAATTTAATTTAAGGTCATATGACCACGAATATTCTCAGTTACGGGGCTAATTATATTACGTAAACGGGAAAGAAATAGCAAACTAGCTGCGGTTATGTGGACCAGAAAATATTTGTATAAACATTGCGTTTAAGTGCATCCACTTATGTAAATGTTTGAAACAAATGCGGCGACGGTAATGTTCTCGTTTTGAGATGGTACTGTGAATGTTAAAATGATATATTTTTAGATATATCTGTGTTGAAATCATAGCTTTTTTAGTACGTATACAGAGTTAAGTATAAAGTCCTAATTTCTTAAAACAGTTTATCAAGCATCAATTTTTTTTTCTTTATTTTACGCATCTTGCAATAAAACGATGATTTAGTTTGTTATATCTCAGAAACGGTGTCTCTTAGCAAAAAAGTATTCCTACATTTTTGATAGATAATTTTAAGCTCTACAATGTTTGTCTTTAATGATAAAACTTACAGTTTTGATGAAAATCGCGAATTTCTATGTTTTGACCTTTAACCTCAAGTAAATTTACTGCAACGATGACGAGTTTTGAAATGTCATTTATAATTACGTTTTGAATAAATTTACTCATTTTCAGCTTGCAAATATATCTTTGAATATCTTCGTAGATTTCTAAGGTTTTTTGGCTTTAAAATACATTTATTTTGTCCAATATTAAAAAAAAACAAATCTATTAGACTCTGATGGCTAGATTTAATTTTGCATTTATTTTAATAAACATTTTTTTACAACACAAGATAATTTTACGTGATAACGAAATTAGGCTGATTGCGCTTCTCTGTCGCTTGTTTCGTGCTCTTTCTGCTGGCAGACCGAAACTATAAGTCATGCTTTTTCTTGAATGCAGCCGGCATTAATAGATTTATAAGGCGTTAGCACGTCAACATGAAATGAAATTAATCTGAACGAAATTAAATTGAATTTTTCGTCAGTTATTGTTATAATTGTCTGTTAAGTTCCATTTAGTATTAAGCCTTGTTTGTCTTCTTGGTAGTCATTAGACTAGGTTTAATTGAAATTCAGGAGCTAATTCGAAATGTTCATAAAAAACTGCGATTTGTGTGATATGGTGTATTTCAAATAGCCCAATAAGTGATCATTACGAAAGGAAGATATTGAATTCTTCTGTCATTTCCACAGAATATGTTTATGTTTTGCATGCACAGATTATGTTATTGTGAATAAGGCCGAATTAGTTCTGTAGACCACCGTTTAATAAATATAATCACCTAACTTTACATTGTCTGTATATATATGATGTAGCGATTTTTGTAAAAGCATATGGCGTATTTTGACAAATACGAAAATTTAGCGTAATATTACATTACAGAAAAGAAAGGCGGCCATTTCTGTCTAACCAGTCGTCCTCTAACACAAAGCTCAAAGTCGCCAAATGCTATGTGTATAAAAAATTACAATCAAATTAAATCGTCTCTAACGTTAACGCAAAAACAATAATTTAAAAAATGTCTCTTTCGATTGTTGTGTGTTAAAACATTGTATTCCATGTCCGATTTTAAATTTGGTATATAATTTAAGTACATACATATCCATATAAATATTTGTACACTGTAATTACAGTAGGATATGGTGGCTCAACTATAATTGTTCCAACTATGTATATGACCCATCAGGATCCAATTCGGTTGGGCCTCCTCCAATATCTTACAGTGTCAGAAAACTAAAGTATTCGAACAGTGCGTGTTGCCAGTGATCAACTACGGATCGGAAACGTGGTGGCTGATAATGGGCCTCATTCAAAAGCTCAAAGTCAAAGTGCAATGGAGAGGGCTATGCTTGGAGTTCCTCTACGCGATCAAATCATGAGGAGATCCGTAGAAGAACCAAAGTCACCGACATAGCTCTAAGAATCACAAGGCTGAAGTGGGGGACATAGTCCTACGAACCGATGGACGTTGGGGTTGGAAGGTGCTGGAATGGCGACCCCGCACCGAAAGGCGCAGTAGGCAGACCCCCCACTAGGTGGACCGACGACATAAGAAGGTTCGCTGGAGACAGCTGGAGCCAGGCGGCACAAGATCAGGCACAGTGGACATCATTAGATGAGACCTATGTCCAGCAGTGGACGTCCATCGGTTGAAGGTAGAGAGAGAGAGAGAGAGTGAGAGATATGACCTATATCCGCAAATAAAGATCATTTCAATTCACAAAAAGTGTATTTTATAATTTGGAATTAAAAGAGCTGTAAATAAATAACACAATCTTGCATAAAATTATTCTACTTTCTTTTAATAATACAATATCGCATGTCACGAAACCGTGACATACGGACCAATAACATACGGCAAGCATAGAGTACACTGTATTCCAAAAAGTCGTTCATCAGAATCGCCAACCCTGGGAACGCTTGAAGCTATTCGTGCCCCCGTAATAGGCCGGCTTGGCGTATGGGAATCTAATGTAATTGAGACTTCTGGAACTACTTAGCTGTTATTGTTGACTCAAATAACTGTTGTTTGGATCTACTCTGCAGTTTGGAATCAATAAGTAAGTTTTCAAGCAAGGAGTTATGCATAATCTGTGTAAAAGTGCAAACAGGAGATGAATTTTAGCAATACAATAAATAGTGTCGTTATTTGGATAACAAATTATAAGTTCCTTCTCTTTTTTGGTTTTACAGGCGATAAGTGAAAGTTTACTACATTTGAATTCAAAGATTTAAATAAAATATAGGCTAACGTTGAATAATGCTTTATGTAATATACTTTTTATGTGCTATACTAAAAAAAACAAAGCTTTGTTGCCAAATTAAAAACGTATTTACATTTATTAATACAACATTTCCTAATGAATTCATCAATTTATTTTTTTGGTATGACTTTTATTAAATTATCTAATAAATTAATCATTTAAAAGTCACACATGTCAGAAGTGAAACCTTTTTTGGCAAATTAATTTAATGGCTTATGAATTTAATTGTTATTAAAATATTAACAGTGTCGAGTATTAATACTAATAGTTTATTAAAATCTCAAATGACGAGTTGTAAATAAAAACGCCACGTGGTTTATGTCAATATTAGAAATTATTAATTAAATTTAGTTTTCGAATTTAAAATTTAGAAAAGATACTTATTACAACCACCCAAGCTTCAAAGTGACGCTATTCACGCGTTACATCCGTAAAAATTTTACCTTGAGAAGTTTCATTTCAAAAATTAAATTTTATCTTTGCCGGATAATACGGAGCTGAATCCACTGTGTAATCGAATATACGGACTGTTTTTTTTAATTAATTATATTTTTTAATCGTGCTAGTATAAATATGCAGCACATTTAAAAGATAGTATAATTTTTATTTGAATGTTCAAACTACTGACCGTAAAGATAACTTTCATAGCAGACGATACCTTTAATGAGACAGTAACTGTCAAGTAATAGTTAGGCAACATCCACGTTGATCGTTTTGTAAGAGCGGCTCGCCTATCTTCTGTGTCATAAAACTCCTTATACGAGTAAAAATCGTGTCTGACATTTCATGTTGATTGTATTGTCGTCATGACAATCGTTAATGTGCTCAAATGGCTGTAAATCGATATCTAATATTATGGCCTTTTGTAAGACTTTGATAGGACTTTAATTAGTTGTTATTCGAGATATATTTGCTTGGGAACACCATCACTATTTTAAACTTTTTGAAACAATACGCCGTTGTTAAGTATTTACAAATGATATACGAGTATACTAAATATTTATGTATATATTGTATAAGCGAAATACCATTCATTGAGTCATCACGAAATCTTCAAAATTTAGGTATGATTGATTAGAAACCAGGCGTTGTTACTTTGGTATTACTTTGGTTACCTTATTAAAAACGTGTTCTTCATATTCCCACGGGATCAGGGTATTTAAGCGAAAATGAATTACTAACTGGGACATTTTCAAAACTATACACCATATTCACTTGAAATTCGGCATACATATTTCTTTTGTGATATAGACGATCTTCAAGAATGGATTTGTCTATAATTCCTTAAACACGTAGTATGTGTATATAGCGAACTTGAGAGGAATTTATGTTTGGATGTCTACGTACACATTACATTTCTGTTTATGCTTTATATATTATGTATCATACTTTTTTTAATAGAAAAACCCTCATGGATACCCAGAACACATCACGGGGGAACCATACTTCCTTCTAATTTAATTAGAAACATTTTGGTCCTATTACTTTTATTGGCCCGTACTTTCTTGAGTTGATAATTTGGCCACGTTATTATATACAATAATTTTTAATTTTCGCAAACAATGACAACTCTAACAAACGCTTAATGTAGAAACGCCTAAAGGCATTTCCACACTAATTGATTGCAATGTATTAATACCACATTAGCCCCCAGCTGTAACTCAGCGGCGAGTTAACACCACTTATCTAAACTGCGGTAGACGCACCGACAGATTATATTTCAAGATAAAGCCTTAAAACCCATGAAGGTATAAATAAAGCCAGATATTACGCCCGTCGCCAAGTAATTAAAACAAACTGGTCTAGTATTCACTTTTATAGTGCATGTACACAGGCCTTTTACTGAGCTAGTAGCTAATTTATTTACATTTAAGATAAGAGTTCTTGACGTATACAACTACGTTTTTGTAACTACCTCATCGTTTTTGGATTTAAGTTGTCATCATCATGATATTTTTGAACTTGAATATCTTAAAGACAGGAGCACCTAATAAACTTTTAAAGATAACGTTCATAATAATAGAAAAGACTCCCATTTCCAGTTTGACCTTATTTTTTGTTTTATTTGATTGGACTTAGATAGGAAGTTGTAACTTTGGATTGTAAAAGTATCGCTGATGTACATATTTACGAGATTATTACTTTAATTATGTACAAGTGTTAAAGTCTTCTGTAATTATATATATATGTGTTACATAAACAAGGCTTAAAGTAAAATTTTACACCAGAAATTTTTAAACTCAGTAAAGTACAGTTCTTTTCAAAAGTACAATTTTTCGCCAAGTAATTAATAAATACTTGAAAAAATGGTACTGGCATCAAGTTTTATCGCCAATAAATTAAAGGGGCAATGAAATTCGAGTAAAAAATTGAACAAAATATGCAATATATTGGGACTATGTAAACTAATAAATACTACATCTACAAGATACATGGAACGGATTCATAATCACGGTTGGAGTAGAATTAGAATGATAAACTCTTGGATATTTCGCGGGTAAAACATGAAATAAAACAGTATAACTTTAAAATTATTGTTCAATGCTAAGTAAATATGACAAATAAAAAATAAATTCCCTTTCCTAGCAAAAACAAAGTACGCGCAGATGCATGCGAGAAGATACAAAATAAGTTAGTTAGGATAAGTTAGGTTCACTGCGAGCTGCGTGGGCGCATCACCGTGGGAACCTACAATTGCCCACTCCCTGCTTATTTAATAAAACTCTGAGGATTTACGTTTGTATATTGTAAAATTTTATCTCAATTATATATTTGAATCGTTTCCATTATTATTTCTTTTATTTACGTAATTTTCCTTAGGTATAAGCTTAATATAACGAACCTCAATTTATCCTCTTCCCCTGTTTAACAAATTTAGATTAAATAAGAGTCAGTGTAAATATATTACACACGCTTAAACATTAGGAATTTTCTTTGATGAACTATTATTTATTAAGAATTTAAAGCTATCAAAAAAGTGCAATTACTTAATTAACGAATGTTGTCAACTCAAAATCTCTATATAACAGTTTCGACACGTTTTTTCATAAAACAATTGGAGTCGCGTGATAGAAAATAATGTAAACAGTGCTATCGTCACTGCAATACATAATTTGACAAAAATATACCATCATTTATAATTAGAAGTTGTTCGCTATAACAAGTTGCGTATGTGATCCTGAGGTGAATAAAACTATTTCTTTACCTCTTTATAATAAACTAACTGACAAATTGTGTATTGCTTCAGAATCAATTAATAAAAAGCTGAATGATAATCGCAGAATGTTTCAACTTTAATAAGAAATGTGGTCAAAAGTTTACCGGAACAAAAGTAATTCGTAATGAAAATACGCCTAGATTCCCGACAAAATCCGTCAAATATTATAGTTGCGATCAGAAATTGTTCGTTGTCAATGTCAAATTTCAAAACAATAGTATTCTTTTAAACACGATGTGATTTCCGAACGATGGGACGAATGTTAAATATTTGACAGATAGGAATAGTTTCTAAGGGAAAGTGAAATTTTGTTTATATATTCCAATGATTTTTTTATATTCACCCACCTTTTAAACCTTTCCTGGACTTCAACCTCAGTTGAATGAATGATTTGATACAATAAATATTTACGAGTTCCCGTCGGGTTTGTTGTATCGAGTGAGCACTGTAAAAACGTTTTAAAAATATTATGTATGCAAGTCGAGCATCATTATTTATATTACATCAAAACCGAAAAGCATTTCAATGTATATTCAAAGATTTGAACATTTTGAAATTTCATTATAAGGGGTGTAATTTATTTTGATAACAGTCAAAATATCTGTCTTAATTGTTTAAAATAATATTACATTCACAAATAATTTATCAAAATTCATTTTTTTACATTATAAATTTAAGCAATGTGAATATAGGATCTATTTTCTATTTTCAGCGAAAGAAAACTTTGTCATGAGGATGAGTAAACGCATTTTCCAGCAACAAGGTTTTGTTTCTATAAATAAGCTCCTTTTAAATATTACCGTATTTTATTATAAAACAATGATTTGAAAAGTATATCTTCTAACCTATTTGTAGGAAATTTGTAAAGTCATTAAGAGGTTAATTACTTTTACTATAACTTTTCTTTGTCTTTTCAATACTTAATATATATGAAGTAACATTGTATATATTCAAAATATGCGAATTAAAAAATGAAAATAAAGCGAATAAAAGGTAAATGGCAAAATTAAAAAATCATCATAAAAATAGGAATAGTTAATTAAAAGAAAAATAATAACAATAATAAAAAGGCAGACTATATTTTTGCAGCTATAAAATAGATATCTCTGCTGCATAATTTTCTTTAATTTATTTTTAAATGTATGCTTTGAGATAAAAATGTTTGTATGTGATTCCAGTTAAACATGAAAGCAAAATATTACACTTTAAACCTTCAAAAAATATATTTCACAGAGTTTTTTGCCGGTTTCTTCTCTGTAGAGACAACTGTTCGACTTGGTGATAGATTTTTTAACAACGGAAAGACTATTGATTATTTAAGAGTGGTTTTTGAGCCTACTTGAATAAAGAATATATTGATTTTTCTGATATCTGTAACGAATTATAATGTTTACTATGTATTATGAATTGATCCCGTTACAGCATTGTGAGTACTCACCATTTGGTTACGACACGACGCTTATAACTATAGTACGAACAATAGGGAATATATTCAAGGTGTGTACGAGTAGGCTTTGTGTGGGCGCACTATGATTCAGTTTTGGCGCCCTTATTATTGTATTATCATATGTGTAGCTTGTATGTCTCTTTGAATGACTGTCAGGTAGTTTGATGTGTTACATGAAAGAAAAGACTTCAAATATCATGAAAAAGTATATAGGATAATTTTTACCGACTTAGATGATTGAAGGTTATATTAGCGAACTGGGGGGAGATATCTCACCAATATCATGACAGGATGTGCATTATAACTGCTCGAAATATCACTAAAATTGCTTAGTTATGTTATTTCTAATTATCGAAATAATAACGTTAAAGTCTCAATGTAAATTTCCAATGAGGCATTGTATAAAACTTCCTAAGAAAGTATAGCCTTTTTTGTTCTTTAGAACATGAGGTATCTGTGAAAATACCTTCATAATTCGTTTCTGAGATTTCCCGGAAAATATAGAGAGACAAATCAGGGAAAAATTACTTTTAAAACTTAACATTATTTGGGAGTTAGCGTGCAAAGGCTGTTTTGTTACTATAAACACTTTTCCATACAAGCTTTGGTGATGGGTAATATCTAAAAAAGGTGGTTTAGTGCAAATGAAGCTATTGAAATGAACAATAGTAGTTGTAATTCTTTTGCAAATAACTTTTACAAATATTTTATTGTTTAAACCCGAGTTCGCAATATAGAATCCCAATGAAGACAGCCTGACTTATAGCGAGGTTTCATTTGCCACATTCTCTGCATTCCCAGTTCAGAGGTCAATTCACAAAAATGACAACGCGAAAGTATGAAAAGAGACAGAAATACCACACTATCTGTAGTGTGAAAGTGATAGAAGATCAGTCGTGTCCAACGCCCGGGGCGCGATATCCAACGATGATGATATTACACCTCCGATATAGCTTAATTTCTACAAATGAGCTATAATTTTGAAACATCTAACTCCTATTGCAAATGTAATAAGGTGCATTGTAACCTGTAATGTTTCAGAGAACGCATTTCTTTATAACGTGTTGAATGCAACGAGCCTATTACAGATTTCGCAACGCTCGATGAAATGAGATAGTGCTCCGATATGAAAATAAAAGCTCACAAAGAAATATTAAAAATGGATTTACTTTTGATATATTGTTACAGCGTTTAATTAGATATTGTATAAACATGACTCTACTTATACACAGATCTTCTTTAAGTAAAAACAGATAGTCTTAGTTTCCGATCTCTCGCAAAATATATTAAGACGGTATTGCTGGTTTAAGTACTCACTTTGCTAGTAGAGGTTCTAGGTTAAATTTCTGGCAAGGCAAATTTAACAAATTGCATCTCCTAACTTATCTGGACTGCCAGGTTTTGTCATGGTTAGTGACCATCCTACCAGCAAAGATGCATGAAAAAGCATCTCGTTTGCGTTCCACTGCGACTCTGTGTAGAAATTATTTAGAGGTAAATTACCTTCTCTGATTGAATACGCTTCAATTTTAGATTGTATCATCTCTTATTATCAGGTGAGATAACAGTATAGTGCTTAGCTATCAGCAATAAGACGATAAATTAAACGGCATTAGCAGTTCATCTTATCCTAGGAACTTCTATCAGTAATGGATTTAATATTAGTAAAAATTTATGCTGGATACGCGGTTTATTTCTATAGAAAATATATGTTACTAGCTCGTCTACGCAACTTTGTCTGCGTACACTTCAATGTGGGGCATACAGTGCAAATTTGACGCATATGTCAGATAGTTGAAGCCAGGACTTAAACATATCGATCTCTTAAAAAAGTGTTTAGACACATGTGTAGAAAATGCTTAGGCTTATATTTATATTGTATAATTCTACAATACAACAAAATTTCTCGTATGTACGTATTTTATCGTAATTGCTTCCAAGCAAAGCCTAACTGAGTAAAGTAAACGAATTTTTACTGCTATAAGAAGTTTCACGTCAAAATATTTAATTTAAATAAAAACGAAATCTATGCTATGCAGGGAATGTATGTAGATATAGAAATTCGTATAATACGTAGTTGTAATATTTCTAAAAAGACTTCGTTTCTAACTTGATTAATGCGTGTAAGCAGTCATATATAAATATGACATGCGAGTTTTATTAAAGCTCCGCTATTGCCGAGCGTACAGATTACAATATAATATGTAAATCTAAACGGAAAGAGCCGAGATCAAAGTTAATTTAAAATTTTAATATATTAATAATTGTAACAAATGGGCTCGGTTTGTTTCCAAACATAGATATATTATTACGGAAACGATTACAATTAATAGCTAATCCAGTTTAAACGGCTTATACGATACAGGTCTGGTACCGCTAAATATAAGCACCAATTAAAAGTGAAGTAAATTTTAAATAAAATGAATTTTAATATATAATTATAAATCTGATGCTATATGCTGAATAAGAGCGAGTTTTAATGCCATATGAATTCAATACAAAAAAACCTACTTAACCGCCTAATATGAGTAAATTGTATTTCTATAAATATTATAAATTATTATATAAAAATTTTAAAACGATATCTAAATCTCAAATATCGAAAACTATTCGGAGAGAAATTGGAAACTACTTATATTAACCTATTAATAGCTAAATGCCAAAAAGATATATACTCTATATTTGTTGTATAATCTTGAACCTTTGATTTGATTATCCTGATCGATTGAAGCACGGAAATTTATTAATCTTTTACGCAAATATTATGTTTATCCAAAATTTTTTAATAAAGATATACTAAACGAGTTTAAATATAAAGATTCATACCATTTATTACACGTAAGTACACCCACAGCGTAGACTTGTATATGTGTTTGATGACTTACCTGGAAAGATAAAAATAATTTAAATAAAGGCATATTCTGACTATTTCGCTAGAAAATAATATTTCCTAATTCGCTTAGGTCTGAACTTTCAGAAAATGTGTCTTTAAGCAAAAAACATTTGAAGATACAATGTATGAAACAATTAAGAGATGAATTACCAAATAATAGCTCTACCATATTAGATTGTATCATTGTTTTTCTTCTTCTTCTTTAATTTATGGCTTTTATTGGTGCCAATCAGGCCCTATTATTCCGCCAACGACGTGTTTTCTGTGTTAATGTTAAAGTAATTTTCCATTGTCCTTGGAGCACTTCAATTAAAGCTCTAACATTATTTTAAAGTCTTACAAACGTTTATTAGTGTCTTAACAACTTCGCTGTATCTTCATGTTAATGAGTTATNAGATACGATGTATGAAACAATTAAAGAGATGAATTACCAAATAATAGCTCTACCATATTAGATTGTATCATTGTTTTTAATCAGGTAAGATCGTAGTTAATCTGTCAGAAATAAAAAGAAATATTCTGACGTAATAATTTTAATAATAAAACCGAACACATGTAATTCGGATACATTCACGTTAATAAATTCATGACAATGTTTGTTACATGTTAATAATGTATACTGGCTATTAATAGACGCGCTTCCATCTTAGACTTAATTACATTATAAGTAATGACACAGTCTAAGATGGTAGCGGTTGGCAGACGGTAATCTCACCTGATGATAAACGTTAACCTGTTAGCAGTAAAAAAAGTTTAAAGTACGGGCGTAAAAAGTAAACATGTTAGAAGTGAAACTTCTTTGGCAAAATAATTCTTAAGTATTATATATTTATAAAAATCTAAAACTTTACATTTTCGAGTCTTACAGAGAGAGAAAAAGGATGATGTGTTAGGAATTTAATGAATTTAATTGTCATTAAAATATTAAAAGTGTCGAAAATTAATACAAACAGTTTTTGTCAATATTACAAATTATTATTTAAATTTTGTTTTTAAACGAGAATTTATGAAATATTTTTATTGAATAAGTACATTAAATTATGAAATAATGAGTGCCACATGTTATTTGTAAGTATTAAAACTACCTAACCTTCAAACGAATTCGCATAAAAAACGCTGCACATGTTCGTGACGATAATCACGCGTTTCATACGTAAGACATTTACGCTAATGCTAATTTATTTACATATTCATTTTTATTTCATAATTATTGAGTTATAACAATATATATAAAAGTAACTGTGTACAAATTATGTCAATAAGATAAAACATATGTGACGTATTGTTTATATATATATTACTATTTATATTGTATATATTACTGTTAACACTGTCAAAATAAAATATACAATGCGTCAAAATATGTGTTTACTTCAAAAATATTTTGGCTATGTTAAAAATAAAAACGAACACATGTTATCCGGATACATGGACATTAATAAATTCATAATGATGCATAGCTTGTCGTAAATGTTGTTACATGTTTAATTACGCCTGCTGGCCACTAATAATGAACATTCCGAAATTTAAAATTTATAACAGTTGTATTTTTCAATATTATAAATATATTTTCTCGTACGACATAATTATGATGCCTCTTTTGTAAATGTTTTCAAATATACAAAGTCAGAAGAAGCACATCCTATCAAGTAATTACTTTTTATACTTATTAAAATATTGAAACGTGTTATACTCTTCCCCGTGGTGTTGCGTAATTTCAGTTTTTATTAGAAAAGAAAAGTAACCTAAATTACTCCTTGCAACATTCCTCCTTCTCTACAGCCCATTAACGTCCCACTGCTGGGCACAGGCCTCCTCACTCCGAGGAGCGAGGGATTTTAGAGAATAGACCCACCACGCTGCTCCACTGCGGATTGGCAGGCGTAGTACACAAGCGCACTCTCTATTCCTTCACTCTGATAGTCCGATGTGACGAGAATTCGACACGACCGGAGAGAGATCAGGCGCAGGACCGACGGCTTAACGTGCTCTCCGAGGCACGGGTGGATTACACCACCAGCTTCCCAACTTCGGGCAAACATTGAGAAAATCTTAATAGTAAACTGAATATTGATTTTTGAATTGGCCTGACCCGGGACTCGAACCCAGGACCTCATGTCTTAGTCGAACATGCTAACCACTAGACCAATGAGGCAGTTCTTGCAACATTAGATGTCTGGAATTGGAATACCGTCAAAATTAGTCCAGCAGTTTTAACGAGAACTAGACTACATTTAACAATAGATTCTTTGATATACTATACTTTCATATCCATTTAGTAAAAAGCTCTTAATGTGATATTATAAACATGTACTTTACGTGTTTCTGGTGGAATTACTTGCATAGTTCCTTATGTCGTAGATATATGTATATATTCGGTATTTATCGATATAAACCATTCTTGAATCCAGATGAACTTACACTTAATTTCATCAAAATTGTTTGATGAAATTTGACAAAAATGAGTTCTGTCAACAACACACGTGTTTCTGAATCTATATAACTAATTTATCCCATCCCATATCTTAAGATGTTTATAAACTGATGGTACACCTTAATAATTAGTTTTAAATACAAACAAAATACTGGAATCATCTAATTTTGTCTAAATATTACGGATCTACACTTCAACCACGTGTAATCAGTCAAATAAAAAATAAATTATCTACCTAGTTGGCCCAAAATACTGTATTTTTAACTTAAAGATTTTGAATTTGTTGAACCATGAATTAGTCACAATTCATTGACTACTAAGTGCCATTGATATATTTTGTGTTTAAAAGTCCAAATACTGTTTAATAAGTTCTTTTATGCGAAATAGCATGTGGTAACACCCTAATCATCTTATGTCTTTGTTCCCATTTCTATAACTGTTTAACTGTTAAGGGTATACATCTCAATTCATAGATTAAAAAGTATTTGCATTTAAAGTCGCTAAGATTGATTTATTGCCATAAGTTTTAAAGTAGCAAAGAGATTATACTGTTTTGTTTCTTAGAAAGGGTTCCACCTAAATAATTTTCCCAGCAGTATTTATAAGGTCTTGTTGTGTTTTGTATGTTTGTAAATATGTTGGTCTCGATTTAGAAAAAGTTATTTTTTTATTCATTCCTATAATTCAACAAGTGAATTTTTTGAATATTGAAGTTATGAGTCATATTTTGTTGTAGTTATTAGAATATTTGCAGTAATAATAGATGATGATTTTCAGTCAAACAAAAAGTTTTTCTGGAAATCAATACAATTTGCCCGAGGGAGATCTACTTCCTCGGAGCTTTGTAAAATCAGAAGTTTAGATGGAAGTTTAATAAAAGGAGAAGAATGGATATTGAAGAGATGGAAGGATCATTTTGAAAGTTTGTTTGAAAGAAATGAAGCAGAGGTCAATATCTNGCCCAAAATACAGTGCAAAGGTGTAATATTATTGAAATCACTGTATTTTTAACTTAAAGATTTTGAATTTGTTTAACCATGAATTACTCACAATTCATTGACTACTAAGTTCCATTGATATATATTATGTTTAAAAGTCCAAATACTGTTTAATAAGTTCTTTTATGCGAAATGGCATGTGGTAACACCCTAATCATCTTATGTCTTTGTTCCCATTTCTATAACTGTTTAACTGTTAAGGGTATACATCTCAATTCATGGATTAAAAAGTATTTGCATTTAAAGTCGCTAAGATTGATTTATTGCCATAAGTTTTAAAGTAGCAAAGAGATTATACTGTTTTGTTTCTTAGAAAGGGATTCACCTAAATAATTTTCCCAGCAGTATTTCTAAGGTCTTGTTGTGTTTTGGATGTTTGTAAATATGTTGGTTTCGATTTAGAAAAAGGTATTTTTTTATTCATTCCTATAATTCAACAAGTGAATGTTTTGAATACTAGATTGTTTTGACTCTATAATATTTATGCAATATTGAAGTGATGATTCATATTTTGTTGTAGTTAATAGAATATTTGATGTATTAATAGATTTGTAAAATCATCGTTATTATATTGAAGCTGTATGAGAAAATTAATTAAACAACCTACAATAACATAACTGCTCATTAAAAAAAAATTAAATCATTGATAAATGGGTTTTTGTAACTTTTTTTTGCAATAATGCAAATCATAAATTTAATGGGTAAATTTTTAGGGCGTTTGGAAAATTTTACAGTTTTTCTAATCCCGATAAAAAACCGTAAACTATATTGTTTTATCGTGAGTCAAATTCGCGAAGATCTAACAAAATATTATTAATTACATTAAAAAGAGATAGTAAGTAGCAGCTTAGTATAGGAGTCAGGGTTTTAGAGTATAGACCCATAAAGCTGTGCCACTGAGGATTGGCAGGCCTAAAGAGATTTATTACAAAAGATGATTAAGTATATTTTATATATCTTATAAATTGTAACAATAAGTGTTATTAAATTCGGTACTTTTGACATCTAATTACATAATAATGTAAATCAAAAGTGACTCGTATTTTTGGTACAGATAACCATCATTTAGGCTTAAAACTATATCTTACTTTAGGTTATATAACCTTTTGGCTAAGACAAAATCAGACAGACAAAAACAGTTACAAAAATTATGGGCGTGCGTACAAAGTACACATGTCATAAGTGAAACTTCTTTGGCAAACTAATTTTAAGTCTTGTTTATATCCGACACTTAGAGGGAGGGATATGCCAGGAATTTAATTGTCATTAAAATATTAAGTGTAGAAAATTTATAAAAATAATTTGAGAGAGAGAAAGAGAGAGAGAAAACACTTTATTGCACACAAGATAAAAATAAAAAGACATATAAACTAAGATACTTATTCCTATAATATAGCGTGCAAAGGCGGTCTTATTGCTACAAGCAATCTCTTCCAGACAACCTTATTATGTAAAGAAGCAAACTAAAATAAATAATAGGACAGAACAGCACCAAAAACTTTAATACGAGTATAATATATAAAAATAAATTATTGTTTTTAACTATATAAGATATTAATTTATTGATATCTCAAATGGCGAATTTTAAATTAAAATGTCACGTGTTTTTTTGTCAATATTATAAGGTATTAATTAAATTTTGTTTATGAATTCAAAGTTTAGAGTATTTATGAAAAATTGTACGTTAAATGATTAAACGATGAATGGCAAATTTAAATGCCACATCTTATTTGTAAATATTAAAATTGCCTAACCTTTAAACGAATTATCACAAACGCTGCAGATCTTCGTGACGCTAATCATGCGCCTAAAGAAGTTTCATTTGAAACATTAATATTTATTCACAGATTTCCCAGATAATATAATTAACTTAAATGAGCTACACTGCTGATAATATAATTGGCATATATGATATATCTGAAATGATTTCACGGATTAATATGTAGCGTGAAATAAGCCACCCAGGTACTAGTTTGTCATACCATCGGCCATTAGTCGAAAACGTCTTTTGTATAGTATGTGCCATTAATAAGCGCTTGTGTTAACAGAGCACTTAAGTTATTAGAGTCTAACGGGTGTGAGATTCTATTATTGAAAGCAAGTAAACCGCTGATGGGAATAATTTGCTTCAAACTAATTTTTCGTTGTTGAAATCTCCTAGATACACGTATCGGCAACGTTTTCTTATATACGTAGCAATATTTTTCTTGCCTTGAGGTCAGCTAAGAATGGATGGAAGAAATTCCACCCGCAAGTGAGGTTACACGGGTGTTATTAAAAGTAATTCACATTTTCACTTTGTTTTTGACATAGTGGAAACTATCAGAAGTAAATTTTAGAAAATTCCACCCTCAAAAGGCAGTGCGGGTATGTTTCTTATTTGTAAAACAATTTGCCTAAATTCATAAAAATGCTACCAAAAAAACATTCCGCGCAGACGAAGTCCCGGGTTCAGCTATTTTTTAATAGCATTTCGTCCAATAAACACTATTTTTCGAATTTTTGACCATATTTATGTACCTGCTATAAAATACATAATTATATGTATATAATTCTTATGCGTGTGTATGTCACTGAATTTCTCATAAACGCTTGGAGCGATTTTGGGGGTTTTCGGGTGGATTTGAGAAAGGTATACTTTGACATCATTTCTGTGGTTATACCAATAATCACCACGCTTGGCAGGCGGGTTGGTGATCGCAGTACTGACCCTCTCGCACCGATAACGCTACTGCCCGTTATCGGTCTGTGACATTTAGGTCAGCGGGGAGTGGATATACCGCCATTTATCGGTATGGGAGATAGATAGGAGAGATATTAGATCTTGGTATATGGGATTAGGAGAGTTTTGGGGAGCATTAGGGTAAGGTATAGGACATTACTGCCGCGTATAGGCGATTGAAGAGTGGTAGTAATCGCTCGAGGCACCCGGGGTCGCTTACCCGCATACTTAGTCGGTAACCGGATAGATTATCTACCTAAGCATCCTCTGGACGATATAAGGAGGGTCGCCGGTAGCCGCTGGAGTCAGGTGGCACAAGATCGGGCCTTGTGAGCATCAGTTCGTGAGACCGATGTACAGCAGTGAACGTCCATCGGTTGGAGCGACGACGACGGTACATTGACAATTCGATATGATAACTATGAATTAACCCATACGTCAACGTTATCAAAACTAAGCGAGTGAAACCGCCGGGTAGAGCTAGTATTGTATACGATATTGTTACATATAACATCTTTCCATATTCATCATATAACCACTATGTATTTACTCCTCCACGTCACTATCCCCCTTTATGTTTAAGTAAATATTTTATTCAACAGCAAAGGCAGTTACTGACGTTTCCGTCTCATATTTATTTATTTATATTTTCTTATTTTAGTATATTTACAGATTGTAATAGGATATGTTTAGGGTTGCCGCTGAAAATCAGCGTCGGGCTAAAGTTCAAAATTAGTAGTTGAGCGGTGATCCCATGTCCGGTGTCACATTTAACTATGTCTTGTTATATTTATCTATTGTATTGTGTATTGTTGTATGTAGTTAAGTGTGACTGAATCAAATAAAAGGTTTTTTTTATATTTTATACGTATTGCTGTCATAAAAATTTCCTAGGCTTAACTGAAAGGAGATTCTTAAAATTTTGTTTCTCGTTGTTTTTGCTTTGATATTGCATTTCTATGTATATAAGTATATAAAACGTGTAAATTGTTCCTACCTATGAACTACTGATACTTTTTTAATTATCCGATGTGAAGCAACCGTTTCGCTGTGAGTTTTGGAATAAAGCTTTCTTTCTGTAGTCATAAAGACAGAGCTTTACCACTGTTTTTATTTCAGTAAGCAGAAATAACAATTAAGCAACGAGTTACTCTGGACTCCAAATCAATGATAACTTGTATATATATCTATTATAGAGACCATCTATATTTATGAAGTTAAACTTTAAAATTTTATTTAAGAAGTATATCTGACTTAGAGATTGGTAGTTGCAGTGAAAAGTTCGCAAATTGGTAGAAAGGTCGCCATTATTGGCAAGTAAAGCGATTGAGTTAATGTAGCTGAGGTATAAATAGAGTAGACGTTACTTGACAGTCATTCCGTTTCATTCATGATTATATTAGATGTTAATGTAATTTTATAGAACTGGTTTATTCTTCCACTAATGGAGTAAACGCAGTACTATCGATAATGATCACACAAACAGCAGGCGAAAGTCGCGTTTCTAAATTAGCACGTCGGATAGGATTGATAGTGACGAATTAGCAGCTTTTGTTGGTCGCCACACGCCACACTGAATGTATTGTGACCATTGGTTTGGCGTAAATCAGGGATTACATCTTAAAACAAGTGATATATAAAAAAAAAATTTCTAGAGGGAGATAGAGGTAGATATTACCATTATTAGAAATCACAATAGTAATAAAATACTGAAGATAAAGAAAAGAATAATAAAAATTACAAAAAGGCTACCTCATTTATTTCTTGCAGGCTGAAATGTAATGTAGCATGTATTGCAGAATATATATTTCGCCCTTTATTAGATAGAAAGAAACCTTTTACGTAAGCTGTTAATCAATCTCGTTGTACATTCTTTCGCTAAAGAAATTTAATTATAGAAAAATTTAAATAACTTATAGTAACATCTAGTATCACCCTCTACAAATTTAAATAATGTAATTGTATCTTTAAAAAACCGTGTCTATTTTGCAAGTAGATGAAGGTATTCCATTCATACTTTACCATTTTTTTAAGTGATGTTTATTATAAATAATAAAATCTTTTTAATTCCTAAAAATTTCGAATACACTGCGTATTTGAGCAATTTTAAAGTTAAATTTAGTTTTAATAGCCAATACAACCCGATATTATATAAAATACCTGATAAAAAGAACAAAACCACTTAAAGGTCGTAGCAATTTGATGTACAATTAAGATAAAATCATCCGCAGCGAATTGACATGAGAAATTATCAAAAACGTTTTTAATCCAAATTAAAATGTAAGTGGAGGAACTGGATTGGATTTTTTTATATCGTCTTCACACTCAATTTTCAAACAACACATAATTGTTGTAATTATACCCGTGAATATATCTCAATATAAATATATATAAAACGTGTTTTATGATACTTTAGACTTTGCATTTTCAAATATGTTATGTGAGAGCTATTTTTATTTATGAATTCAGATTTTATATCTTTATATGCATGATTGATCAAAAATTATTTAACTATGTGGTTAATATTAAGTAATTGATACCTAAATTCTAAATATTATCTATATAACAAAGATTATCACAGAATAAATGTAATGACTGACGGTAAACAATATTAAATATGAACATTGGTTAATTAAACACAGATTCAAAATATAATTTGTATTTAAATGGTTTCATTGTTAGAAAGAGAAACTACCAACTTGTTTTACAAATGTACCGTAAATCTTTATTCTTTTTTAATTCTGTTAGGTTACCTGTGTTTTTCCAGTCCGATCTGTCCTACAGTTTACATGAGCGTGGAGTTTCTAGTAACACATCATTTAGCGCTACACATTACGTTGTTCCGGAACGATTGTGTTAGCACCTACTTTTACGCGGCGCGCCCGATTTACTCAGGCAAACAATTTATTTGAACGATTCTTACATAGCTTTTTAGATTATAAGCTTTACTGAAATAGTCATAAAAGTTAAGGAATATAAAAATAATCGAAATTTCTAAGTATTTTGTTGATTGCTGAGAGATTAATTGTGCTTGATAGTAGATAATGGTACAATCGTGTGGTTTCTACGTAGCATGTTTTTTCTTGGCGGTGCAACAGTCCAGACTCAAACAAATAAGAAACGCAATTTCGCCCTATCAAGGATGGAACCCGGGACCTCTGTCAAGTTTATTTTCAACCATGACAAATTTTAGAACTATGGTTTCAAAGAAAATCCTCAGAAAACGTTTTTTTAAAAGGTATGCGAGCTGAAATATATATTTTTTGATTATTTAACTATAATTATCTATAAGATAATTTAATGCTCTTTAATTTGAGCTCCTCAACAGGTCTATACGATTGGGCGGATTTATAGTTAATAGAAAAAAGGTCTTTTTGACATTGACAGTCGTAGTTCAACAGTTTTTGTACATCGCATCGTTTTGTATACTGCTTCTTTCCAAAAGAGAAAGATATCTACTATGTACTTTTTGTTCTACTACCTACTAAATATGTAAAAAATATTTTCTATTTTCTTTAGTACATAAATAGAATTTAAACAATATTACACGATTTACATGAACCAGATTCTCCTTTCGTTAATGTTTACTTCGTTTCTGTTTCACTGCAATTTACATAGGTTTGGCGCAACATTTGCACTTCCAATATTTCATATTACGCACGTTTTCCAGTGACCTGACAAACGTGTAAGTGAGAGTGAGCGATAAATGTTGATAATTTGTCCACTTTTCGAAATCGAAACTCATATTTACACTACATGCGTAACAACATTATTTGTAACAGTATTTCGGGAGGGTTTCGTTAGCTCGTACACTTAGAAGGTATACGTCAAGTAATACCTAACACAAATAGACCCCACAAATGTGCCAGAAGCCAATATTATGACTGGATTATAGAGTGATGTATTTAGCATTAGTACAATACTGTATTTATGCTTTTTTTGTCTTCAGTACATATAATACAGGGTAAAAATTCCAATGACTACCTCAAGCATCTTAATTTACTCAATACTACTTAGTCGTCAGGGAAGTTGAATGTGCCAGGAAAAATCCAGAATTCTTATGTGTAGCCGTCAGCACGCAGTGGAGCAGCGTGGTGGGTCTACGTTCTACAAACTTTTATGTGTGAGGAAGCCTGTGCCCAGCAATAGTACGCTAATAGACTGCTACTAGCGTTAAATAAGTTTTAGACTATTCCAAGACTTTGCATGAACTAGCATCAGTTATTGTAATAAATATGAATTATTTCATTGCTTGTACTGAATTTATTTATGATTCCCTTTAACCTGTCCGTATTGTATCAATTGAAAAATGTGAGCTTCCGCATATATTTTCGATACGAGCTCGTCGGGGCTCTTTTCACGTCAGTGAAAACGCGATTCAAGATCAATCGACCCATCAGAAAGTTGCTCGCAGAAATCAAACCATCTGTCCATAATGGAAATCTACATATTGTCTTCCATTCTCTATTCAATTCCTTATTTGATGTATTATATATATGTTTAGCTGTTTCTCTTGGCACTACCCACCTAGTTATCGTTAACGTGGAAAATGGTGAAACCCGATCTCAGTAAATGTCTACGTCGCGAAAGGAATGTGTAAACCGAATTGTATTAGGAGATCTGGCAGAAGTGATCGTTTTTTGCTAACTAATCCTGATCCTGAAGCTTTTTTCAGGATAGCGCTTGACTGTCATCTCATCTGATGATAAGTGATGATACGGTTTAAGATGGAAACGTGTTAACAAGTAACTAGCCACGGCCGAAGACCAGTCCTGGTCTAAATGGAAAGAGGAAAATACACTTTCAGGAATCAAACCTAAGATTTCTACTTACAAAGCATGTACTCCCACAATTCCTTCCCATAAAACCGTTCTTTAAATAAAACAATTATTAAATTTAAATTGTTATACGCTTTATTAAAGATACAATTCCAAAACGAATGGACAATGGTGCAGATGATTCTACATTTTTGACAAGTATTATACCTCACAAATGTATGCCAAGTGTAAGTCAATATATACAATAATACAAAAAGAATCCCGCGTCAGAAATAAATAAAAACTAAGCATTGAAACCTTACCACTGCCAATGAGGCGAGATATCCGATAGAAACAATCTTTTATCACTAGGTCGAAGAACAAAGCCCATAAAAAATTATCTACGATCATACAGTGTGATAACGCTTTAAATTTCACACAGGATTAAAACGGTTATTGTTTTAAGATAAATGCGCATCGATAAGCCACCCAGATTCACAGGTCGTTTGGTTATGTAAATATGTGTTTTATTGCCTAATTGCTAAGTTTCATTATAGTGTAAAAGGTCAAATAAGAGTTGGGCGCGTGTGTTATGACCTGGCGGTACAGTTGGCAAAATAAGCAATTATTGTAAGAATCCGTCCATAAAAAAAATCATATGGATGTTACAATAAAAATTCTGCAACGTATATAAAATTAGCTGCCTTTTTGTACCTCATGATTAAGTTATTGTATATTTATGGTGAACAATAAACCGACTTCTCTAACTTTTTCTCAAATTGCTAGAACTATGGAATCATCAAATCGGGTAGCAAATAATTATTAAACTTATTACAAAGAAACAATATTAAATTTTTAACAAGATAACTCAATCAGTTTTAGATTTGCCTCCACATAATTTTAAGAAATATGTCAAAAACATGCTTTTACTAAAGGTATATTATATTGTTGAAGATTATTTAAGCGATAGAAATGTTTGGACTTGATTCCAATTGCTCACAGTAGCAATATATTACACATTGTAGCATACAAAACTATCTTCAAGAGAGTAACCGTTGAGTTTCTTGTTGGTTTCTTCTCAGCGGATTCAACTTTCCGTTCCGGTGGTAGATTTGTTACCAACAGACAGACTACTGACGATTCAAAACTGCTTTTTGAGTCTACTTGAATAAAGAATATTTTCAATCAATTAATTTATATAAATTATATCAACATATTAATCCACTACAAGTTTCAAAGTGACAAAACTTTTTTGAATTATACATACACGCACATGCATATTTGTCATCAAATTTTTCCCTAACTTGCCGTAAGAAGTTTAACTTCAAAAAATCTATTTGAACTTGAGTGGTATAATGAAAAAGTACTTTAAAATAAAAATCATTGTGCTACCCGTTAACTTTTATGATGACCGTACATCCAGTGTAATATCATCGCGTTATGTTTGGAAGGGTCAAAATTATATAGAAATAAATGTTCAGGCGTTTACCAGTTTTTTTGCTTTAATGATGATTTCTTATAGTTGTATTATTATCGCAATGTCTAGACATTACTCATGAGATTACACTTTCATTATTTAACCTTTAAAAATCAGGTGTAATTTATGGTTACTGCAGCTATATAGTTCACCGCAGTTAGCCACAAGGTGGAGGATGTAGACCTTATTGTGTTCGTACTGAATTAGACTGAGCTGTCATGCTTGGTTACATAACGGTATAGTTACAATAAGCTGGTTTTCGTTGAATCTCGGAGCGATAGGTTTATAGCCAATGTGTAACTTTTAAAATTGAAGTTTTATAAAAATATTTTTATTTCGCTGGGAAATGCTTTGTGTACGCCAGATGATGTATAAAAATCCATCTGGGAGTGTGGATCTCGCTAGATCAGGATATCCATTTAAACCCAGCGAAACCCTCTTCATCTGGGTAGGGTAAGGTAAGTAGCAGCCCATTAACGTCTAGCACTGCTGGGCACGGGCCTCCTCACTCACAGGAGAGAGGGTTTTTAGAGCCTATGCTTATGCCTATGCAGCGTGGTGGGTCTATACCCACCACGCTGCTCCACTGCGGATTGACAAGCATAGTACACAAGTGCACTCTCTATTTCTTCACTCTCGTAGGCTAATGTGACGGAAATCCGACACGGCCAGAGATAGATCAGGCGCAGGACCGACGGCTTAACGTGCTCTCCGAGGCATGGGGGTGGATTATACCGCCAACCTCCCAACTTCGGGTAAATATTGAGAAAATCTTAATAGACAACTCAATATTAATTTTTGAATTGGCCCGACCCGGGACTCGAACCCAGGACTTTTATGTTTGTAGTCGAACACGCTAACCATTAGAACAAAGAGGCAGGTCATCTGGGTGGTCGGGTCCAAATGTCCGCTGACGCAATCGGCTCGGGCTTCCCAAGAGACTTCAGTTCAGGGAGAGGCAACGAACAAAATTGCGCCTCCTGCCGCCCCTTTTAGTTCGGGGAGAAGCAGTAGCATGCACCATAAACATTGCCTCTCTAGTGCCTCCTTCTGCAGGATGACAGCCTCGCAGAAGAAGGTAAGGTAATGTAAAATTACTGACGACAATAATTCATTCACAGGTAATTACACATACAGTAAACTAACTGTTCCCGTAAGCTAACTACATTATTACCAGCATAATTCTCAATCCAGTGTGAATATGGGAAACCCGTTCTTAGCTTGGGTGATCCTAAAATAAATGATAGTAATTTATATCCAAATTAACTTTTGTTTTCAAATTTTTAATATATATATTTTGATAAATGAACAAACAAATCCAGTTTTATTTGTTCATGTATCCCCCTTTGTTTAAATATATAGAGTTTAATATTTTATGGATTTACTTCACAAAATAAATTATTAAGCTGGCATTGGGTATTAACCACACACCAAGATTCTATAAAGCTCAGCCAAAGTTAAAATAATTAAGAAAATAAAAAATAATTCCAATTGTACGGAAATTTAATTATTCCGTTGCCATAGCGTCTATTCTCACCTTCATTTACCACAACGCTAAGTGGTATCTCGGAGCCATAATCCTAACATAATTAGTACGTTTACGGAACATTCTAATAACTGCACGACCACACAGATGATGGTATATTAACACACGAACCATCGACTTCATCAGTTAGGAAAACAAAAAGTATATATCATCAAATACCAGTGATGCCTTTTTCCTAATTGACATCACGACTTTTTCGTGTTGCCTTTATCATCAAACTTACAAACCCATTATTATGGTTTTATTATACGAAACTAAGTATTCCCCATCATGTTACCCGCGTAGATATTATGGGAACATTAGAAAATCCTTCTATTTTGCGAAAAGATTCAAAATATTCTTTGTTAAAGTAAGCTCAAAAAGCTTATTGAATCGTCAGTAGTCCGTTCATTGGTAACAAATATACCATAGGTTCGGAAAGTTAATACTGCTGAGAGGAAACCGGCAAGAAACTCATTATTTTATTAAATATAGTTTTCTAGGTTACAATGTGTAATATTTTGCTTCTGTGTGCAACTAGAATCAAAGAAATTTGTTTGTTTCTATAAAAAAAGCGTTATTTTTAGAACATTTTTATACTATAAACTAAAGTATAATAAACTGTAGACATTATTTTCTTGCGTCTATTTAATCTTGCACGTGCGAGAACCTTAACGTAACTACTTAGTTTTGTAAGCATGATATTTGCGTTTAAGTTACTTTATTAGGTTTGTTTGATAATGGCGATGTATTTCGAGTTCGAAAACTATTTCAACACACGTTAATATTGGTTAACATCGATTAACAAGTGTATTGTTTGTTGGGAGATTAGCTCATTATGTGCTTAGGTGTTTTAGCGGATAGGTGTTTTCGATGTTTTCAAAATAACAAAACAAAGAACGATAATATGAAATATTAACAGATTACTTAATACAGTAGGCTTGAAGTTTTATGGCTCATAACAAGATGTGGGAATAGTAAGACCGTTTCTGATATTGAGAAATGAAAATTGTAATTACATACAATAATATACTGAGATGTGACTTCCCATATTAATACCTATGGTTTGTTTTTAAAATCTACTTATATTACTTTCAATAAAATCGCAACAGCTGCCAAAAAGAATAAATGCTCGCTAAATTGTGTTTGATGAATTATTGTGAGATTAAACAAAGAGATTAAATGCAAGGACCATTAAAATTAATACAAGATATATAATATTATCGCTAAAGAGATATTAACAACACTGTTTTTTATGACATTCTTTACAGTAACCCTTGATGAGGGAAAAACCAAGTCAACCGAATTCTTTTTCTTATACAAAACATAAGTTACTTGATTATGGCTTTTTGAATTTATTTCAAATATTATGATAAACTAGAAGAAGAATATGAAGAAACATTAATTTGGATCAGGCACTTCGCCGGCCGCTGCTGCAGCGAGTTTGGATGGAGGATGCATGCCTTCTTTTGCGAGACCGTCATCTCGCTAGAGGAGGCAAATGAGAGGCAAACGAAGGATGCGGCTGATGCCCTCCCACTCCGTCGAAGGAATAGGAGCAGGTATTCGCTCTAGAATTCTCCTCAGTAAACTGTAGACTGTAATAATAGGTATCATCCAAGTCACTTCTGTGGAATGCGAAATGGGACCCTCTAATGATCCAAGGATGATGAGGGATGCGATGGGTTTTAGTGGGTATTCTGGTTTCAGCGGGTCCCACACTCCCGATTAGAAAAATTTCTTCTTTTTCTGGGGTGCGTAAAGATATTTCCCAGCGATAAAAAAGGCGCTTGCGTTGTGATCATTGTTCTAATCTAACCTAACCTACACAAATTGGAATCCTGGTGTTTTTATTGTATTTTGAATGTTTATATGTTACATTTTTTTTATTATATTCTTAAATATTTACAGGTTAATTGCTATTTTCATATGTAAATTGCGGCTAGCGGCCTGAGCGTCATCTGGGGGGATGTGGGGTAACAACTAAAGGGAAATGAAATTTATCTTAGTTTAACACTAATATACCTTGGGTTTAGTTTAGATATTTATTTGATAAGCAAATTAGATCTGATTGCTAACGCTTAAAAAATCTATGGGAATGACGTTTTATTTTTCGATAAGTTTCGATATGAAACGTCATTCTCATACAAGCGTTAGCAATCTTCGAAAGTGACTTGTCTACGGGCCCTGTTAGCATTTGGCATTAATGCTACTTTTTCTGTAAAACAATATTTGATGAGCAATTATTTATTTTGGCCAGCAAATATAATTTTTCTGGTGTGTGCATAATTATTTTGGAACTTGAAATGTTTTATTTAAAAGAACCTCGGTTTGGAGTGGGTTTAATTTGTAATACTTGGTACTTAGTCTTGGGGTGTAAAAATGATTTTGGCGAGCACTTAAATTGTACCCATACATTATTTTTAACACAAACAAACACACACTCGTTCATTTGTAGTTCCCGATCGCGTAAGAATACGAGTATGAGGGAACTTGTATTTAGTGACCGTCTACACTACGAAACGATTTTGCTGTATTTCAAGTTAATCGTGAATAGATTTGAAGACCTTGTTATGAGTGAGTGAGTTAAGTAGCGTAAAGCCATCTTTGTATTATTGCCTTTCTAATGAAACCAATTTGGGACATATCGGTATATAATCTATAGCGGACATACGTACAAACAGTTATTGTATTTCATAAATTGTATGTATTTTACGGTCGTTTACAATAATTTAGGTTTGGTAGAGAATTTTTCTACTAGAAGTTCAAAATCATCAATTTGAAGTAGCGTTTATAAAATGTGTGTGTGTAAGTTATACATAACAATGGTAACAATGGCGCAATACGTTTACGGATAAGAGTGAAAAACTTCGCGCTCCAGTTCTCACGGTGATTATAACATAGGACCAAGTGTTAACAGTAAGCGATTTTGTTATTAAACATCCGTGGCTTCATTTAATAAAAAAAAAGTAATATAGTGGTTAGCACATTCGATCACAGACATGAGGTCCTAGGTTAGAGTGCCGGGTCGGGCCAATTCAAAAACCTCAAGATTTTCCCAATATTTGCCTACAGTTCGGAAGTTGGCGGTGTGATCCACCCCCGTGCCTCGGAGAGCACGTTGGAGTCGGAGTCACATCGGCCTATGACAGTGAAGGAAATAGAGAGTGCACTTATGTACTATGTGCTTGACAACCCGCAGGAGCAGGGTGATGAATCTTTGCTGTAAATAGCCTCTCTCATAAGAGTGAGGAGGCCTGTGCCAAGCAGGACGTTATTGGGCTGTTACTTACAATATCATAAAATAAAACCAATTCAAACTGCGTCTTGCAGTAACTTGTTAACATCAAGATTTAAATCTATTCGCGCTTGCAATAGATAGCGCACTGCACAATATTTTGGAAAATACATTTAGTGAATGAGTAAATATTTGAAAAAAATTGAAATAACATCACGATTTTTTAAACTAGTAGTGGATGACCACTACTAGTTTAAAAAATGTAATTACTTGAGTGAATGGTTAAATACATATTTTATTACATCACTGAAAATTTTAATAAGATATGAATAAAAGGAAAGTGTGCGAATTTCAATATCATGGATTGAGATGGAAACTTTAATTAAAATACATCTTCTAATCCTTATTTATTTCACTTAAGAATATATTAATGGTGTGTTTAGTGGTCCAAAACCATCTTCTCATTGTGACATTCTAATAAATAGGTTTTGAGTATTTGATTTTTGGCTTTGATTGGATGGCTTTTTGAATTGATTTCAAAAAAAGAAAGTGGAACTCAAGTTGTCTGTATATTTTATACGTGTAAAATTTGTAAATTATTTCAACTTTTAATGAGTGAACAAAGAAAATTATATGTAATTGTATTCCGCCAGCGTTTGTCCCAAACACCGTCTAGTAACCTTGATCTTGCTCGATGTAATTATCCACGCACGAGCTGAGGAAGTCACTGTGATACCGCATCAAGTTTATAATGCAAGTAAATTAGCAAATTATCAAATAAGATGCAAAGCAAAAAAGCTGATTTCACGCAAGGTAAATTCCGGTGGTTCAACTACATGAAAATTTGGTTTAATGACTAATTTAAACGTTGCTGTTAATAAATTTTAGGTACTTTTGAAAAAACTAAAATACAACCAAGTATTGTTATAAGGGATGAATTATGAGCACTATTATGGAAACTTATAGCAACAAATAAAAGGCAAACTGTTAAGTAGCAACCTATCAACGTTCCTCATTGAAAGGATATTTACTATTCATTTAACTGTATAACATGGAAAATAGAGCTAAAGCTATACTAAAATAGAGCTGAATAAAAGGCGATTTAATCGCTTCATAGCAATATCTTTTTGACAATATTACGAGCAAAGTAATACAGTAAGTTAAAACGTTGTTTTTAGAGCATAGACGGTTTGATAAGCTCCACATATCCTAGTATAGATTCAAGGATTTGCAGGCTTCCTCACGATGTTTTCCCTCAGAGAATAGTCGTTATATAACATAAAATGTATATGTATTTCAAGATTAACTATGTGATTCATTATAGCTGAAGATTAGGCACCAATGGTATAATCAATCAATACACAATTAAATATTTTCTTAATGCTTCTATAAAAATATATCAAACGTTCAAAACTATAAATTTTGTTGATGTTTTTTTAACATATAAAGCCAAATGCAATCACAAGTGTTAAACTATATTTTACTTCTTCTATGGGTTATAGTCTATTAGTTTATACTTAGTTTATACTTACCGTATATAGATATAGTTTATAACTTTCAATCGTTTATAAAATTCATTTTAATTTGATGACTATACAGTTGCTTCAATAAATAAAATTATTTTGCCTAAATATAAATACCGCCATCTAAAAGCGAATGTAAAAGGTTTCAAAGTTTCTTTCTATATATCTCGAGCATAAGAAGTTCGTAATAGATTGGCGTTGGAATTGATTTTAATTAATTTTATTATAGTCTGCACTCTACAGTCTATCAAATAGGATGAAATAGTCTAATTACCCTTCAATCATGACCGTAATCTTTCCCCGAGAGCCTGCCTTGATCTTGTTGTAATTATAAAGCGAAGTTCGCAGTCCTCGCGTCAATGTGACGTAATGATACCATTGTTATGTCTAATTACAGCACTTTACTAGTAGTTTTATTGTTGTTATGGCATCTTTCTTGATCTATACATCAGTTTTAAGTATTTTGATGACCTATTTGCAGTATCATACACAAAAATTGTTTCTAAACTTTATAGACTTTAAAACCATCAACCACTAATAGATGTTCAAAATTGTTCGCGATTGATTTGAAATTTTGCAAAGACACTTTTCGAAGTTCCCATATACCTACCAGACTTTAAACTATTCCTAAATGATAGATAAATAGTAATATGAATGTTAATTTCAGAAATATAACAAAAAAACTACATGACTTAGTTAATTTTCTAAATAAGTTGACTTTTTTGGACCGAAACTTCTACAGGAACTTGAAATTGTAACTCGTTTTTATATATAAATATTTGTATGTTGTTAAATTGGTATATGATATATTCTTTATACTTATAATTTTTGTACATGTTTGTCAGCGGACAATGCTGAAACGGTTGGGTCGATTTTGATATAACTATCGTGTTTTCAGAAAGATACAAAAATTGATTCGGTAAATTCGATCTATTAAAATCCCATATTTTTAGGAGTTGGGCATTAAGCGGTTAATACATCAGAAAATAGCGTTTATTTTAAATAAATAAAGAGTTAGATAGCAGACTATTAACGTCCCATTTCAGGGTATAGGCCTCCTCTCTCAAAGAGAAGGTTTTCTGAGCATAGGTCCACCACATTGCCCTACTGCAAGTTGGCAGGCTACAAACAATATAGAGTTATTCCCAGGATATGCAGGATATTACAACGATGGATTAAAACAATGTAAGCCTTTTTCTGTAAAAAAGTGCTTATTCAGGATTTGAACTCGAGATTTTTCTGAACGGATGCGTGGATACGCATTTCACCACTATGTCATCGTGGCTTATTTCAAATAGAATAGTACCCTTAGCTTTAATTTGTTACGTCACCAACAAAAACATATGTACTGAAATACATTGTGTATACCAAGAAGTTAACTGTAATAACACATTGAATAAACACGATTACACATAGCGAAATAGGCTGAAGATATAAACAATTTCAATTCAATACACATTGCGATATGGCAGTCGAGAGGTCATTCTGAAATCATCATAACGTGTTTCACAATTAATAAACCGATACACAATAAATAGAAATAGGAGATTCACAAGGAATGCAAGGCGTAATCTCACTCGACTGACAGTACAATAAGCTCAGGTGTTATTTGTGAAAATCAATCATGGACCGGACGACACAGCGCGGTCATAAAATTGAAATTCAATAGTAAATGTCAACCGAGTTATTGCTACTTATTACGTTTGGCCACACTGTACATCTACGACCCGTAACCGATACGATTTTATGGCGACATGCCTTTCTATTCGTTGTTACATACAACGGATTGTGTAACGACTATTTGTCAGAAGATTTAATTACAAATATTACATTGTTATGCACAAAATTGTCCACTAATGATATATTGTTTTAACTGATACAAGCCAAATCCTGGTTAAAATTATGTGTTATTTGCAAAAATGTGACAAGCGACAATGAATCACTTTGTATTAATTTGTAAGTGTTTAAAGTTTTAAAATTGTCTATAAACTCCTGTCTCATAATACGGAAATAGATGGATGTTAAGTGCACGCTAATCTCAGCAACTACTGGTCTTATTTAAAAACTCTTTCAGTGTTAGATAGTCCATTTATCAATGAAGGCTATATATCATCATGATAAGACAAAAAGGAGTGTTGCACTAAAGAAGAATGTTTCAAAATCGGGGTTTTTTTTGTTTTGAAAGCTCTACTATTCGTTTTGAGACCTTAATCGGTTAAAGTTTCGCAAAAATTATGTGTAACTGAATTGTCCTCCTTTAAACGTTAAATAAAAAGTCCTTGATAGTAGATGTCTATATTTTAATATTGGCCTACTATAATTTTTTTATGCCAGTTGTAGACGGAGTTGCGAGAATCAGCTAGTTATCAATAATTAGTTTTTTTTATTATCTCTTAAAGAGTTTAGATTTTTGGTAATAACGATATTAAAATATATTTTATTTATAAAATACGACAACAGACGTAGAGTGTAAAACTACGTTATGCAATAGCAGACTTTACGGCGCCAATTGTCGTGAAGTGCCATTTAAGATAGTATTGATTTGCAAAAGGGGTTAACAAACTGGAAAAAACTACTTAACTTATAATTTAGGTAACAATTTGGGACAAATTTTATCATAGTTCGAATGTTATATATCAATATTTTAACCATAGGTTACAAATAATTAAAATATAGCCTTCCGTTTATAAACAGGAAACAAGATGACATATAAAATTATTATTTAGTAAAAAAAGAACAGGCCTTTATCTAGTTCTGGACTGGAGGAAGGTTTCGACAAGTTTAACATTCCATCTTTTCAATTCTATGCAGAAATTATAATAGGTAAAACTCATCAGGTTAAGATACTTGTTTTAATGTATCATTTATTTTTACGTAGAAACACAATGAACCGCTTTCCTATAAATAAATTACGCATAATGACATCTTATTTAAATTTAATAGTATAGCATACATTTTTTTTGATCGAATATAAAAGGACTACAAGAATAATCAGGCTATAAATACCGTTTAATGCTGTAAAAATCACTGGTACTTAAGTTGATAACGATGACCCTTCATCTCAGTAAATAACGTAACAATACATATGACATTTAAACTCGATATACCATGTTTCATCACTCAATGATTTCTTAAAAAGAAGAAAATAATTAAAACGTAATAACAAGGCTGTCAACAGAAACATTGACAAATTAAATATCAACGGTTCGCGCCAAGTTGTTTTTACCGTTGGCTAAATAAAGAACATACGGTGTTGTATCAGTTTTGAACACTTTATATATTTGAACATGTTTAGATGTACGTTGGCAGTATGTGTGCCATCAAATTTTCGCTACACTGTAATTAGAGATTGGTGAGTGACGCAAGTGGTCATGCGAACGGAGTGATAGAAATCATCTTTGAATAATTGTTGTTGCGGTACAAGGAATAAGTTATCAGATAGCTCGCATATATATGCTTGTAACGTTTGAACTACTGGACCGATTTCATTTGTTTCAACATTAGAATGATGCTTTTTCACTGAGCGACAAAGAATATATAACTTTCTAAAAAAAAAACAGGGACTCCTAATAAAAATGCATTAACGTAACCCAAGGAGTGAAAAAATTGCTTACATAAAATCTGTCATGGATAGGGAAACTATTGATGGTAGAACAAAAAAATGTTCTACAATATTATAGAACGTATTAATATTTACAAAAAAGTCCGCGATACCCTATATCTAACTACTGTAGTTTTGCCACTATAACTACTTTTTTTGCATTTTAAAAGTTAATAAAAGTGCCGACAATAATCAAAGCATTACCTCTGTATTAATCCATATCCTATTAAGTTACATTTTATTAAGAACCGTTTCAATGTCTTTAAAATACTTTTTAAATAATTAAAATTGCATCGTGCACTCAAAAGATGTAACGAATTTTAAAATGTCAATATAAAGAAAATTGTATCGACCCTTATGGCTGGGCCTGCGGCTGGTGAGTTAGCTCATATTCCAAGGATACGGACAATATGTTTTTATTTTTATCAAGCTAAAAATTACTGGAGCGATTAAAAATACCTACCTTCTTAGATTGTGTCTTATCTTACTACCAGATAGTTTATTTATTAAGGTTAGCCAACAAATGCGACACTAATTACTACATTGAAATAACATAGAAATGAGTGCCATTGCCATCCAGTTACTAACAAACTCCGCATGGATTATATATAGAGGCAAATACGGATTTGTAAGATTACAAATACACAAAAATTTACAATATAATATTTATAAAAGATATCAAAGTCAAGCGTGAAACTTTTTGTAAAATTATGTTGTAGGAAATCGCCATGCGCTTATGAATAGAGTCACATCATAATAAGTTTCGATTCGATTTAATTAAAATTAATAGTCGTTAACCGATGCTATTGTAATTAATGATATATAAAGCTTTGCATGCTACTTGAGGGTGAGTGATAAAAAACTAATGACGTTCATCATACAGAACGTATTGTTTGATGATGTGCCGTGCTATATTAATTAGTAACTGTTTTCTCCGATTGATTGTTTATTGACCCGGGGCTAAATCAATTTTTAATTGACAAAAGATGATAGAGAACACTTCATTCTCTTTGTAAAACTTTTCTATGCATACAAATAAATTTAACTAGCTGACAGGAATAGTACTTGGAGAAGAGCTTTTTTTTAAATTTATGCAAGCACTAGTTATGCCCGCCTGGATTACGCGCGTAGTTTTCGATCTCACTGGGCATATTAAGGCATAATGAAGTTTTATAAGCTCCCTCAGTGGCGACGTATCCCGTGGTGACGCATCGCCATGGTATGATTCCGTCTATATATGTTTAAATGGTCCAGTCATTTAGTAGGGTTTCAAAATCAAAATCAAAATCAAAATATTCTTTATTCAAGTAGGCTCAAAAAGCACTTTTGAATCGTCAGTAGTCGTCCGTTGGTAACAAATATACTACCGGTTCGGAAAGATGAATCCGCTGAGAAGAAACCGGCAAAGAAACTGAACGGTTACTCTTTTAAAGATAGTTTTGTATGCTACAATGCGTAATATATTCCTTCTGTGAGCAACTGGAATCAAATCACAACATTTCTATCGCTTAAATAATCCTCAACATTATAATTTGCCTTTTGTAAAAGGATGTTTTTGATATATTTCTTAAAACTATGCGGAGGCAAAACCAAAACTGATTGAGGTATCTTATTCTTTCAACGACATACACACGTAGATAAGAATTGTACATATATAAAGATAAATATGCTGCTGTCGATACGATTTCTGGCAGGGAAATGTAGGTAATAGTTTTCTGATTTGTCTATGTCTAGACTGGTGGGAGGCTTCGGCCGTGGCTCCTTACCACCATACCAGAAACGACTACTGTATAAAAATCATTAAGAGGTGTATATATATATTACATAACACTTGATTGTTGTACTAATATTTTATATTATATTCTTTTTTACTACAAGGTTACAGTCAATAACTAACATACAGAGAGAGAAAATCAATTTCCTTTTGTATTTTCTAGAATATTGACGGTTTTAGGATCATTTTCTGAACCCGCGACGAATAAACATGACCTCTACTTGGCAAAAGGAATAATACCTAAATTATACCTACTACCAAATTTCAAGTCTCTATGCCTTATGATTCCAGAGAGATTTTGATGAGCCAATAGATAACTGGATATATCTTATATATATAGATAGGTTAAAGATTGAATCCCTGGCTTCATAAATCTTCAGTAGTTACGTAAAATCCTAATTTTGTAAGACAGTGCTTTTATGATAAATATTTTTATTACATCCATACATATCGACGACGACGACGATACATAGCATCACGTCTTATTCCCATAGGGGTAGATGGAGACCACGTCCTTTCACTTGCCACGATCCTTGCATATCTCCTTCGCTTCTTTCATTCTCATTAAACCTTTCATACAAGTTCGTCGGTTTAGAGTTCTCTTGACCTGGCCCTTATTTAAAATGACCTGGATTTGGTCCAGGAACGTCCCACTTCGTCTTCCCCTTCCAACTTTCCCATTCATTCATACTTTCTCAACTTTAGTCACTACATCTTCTGGTTTTATGCCACAACGTGATATTTATTACTGCTACACCTTTTGTACTCACGGTTTGTATTTTTAATATATATAATTTTAATAAATCGATGACCTAGATTGATGGGCGATCATTTAAATTGCGGAAACATCGTTATAAAATGCAAGTTGAGTTTACGTAGGCGATATGTAATAAACTAAATTTGTAAAGCCAGGAACAGTACTCAGGTTGAATAATATTTTGAAGAGTATAATGTCATCAGTGTCACGAAACCCCTATAAAATGTAAGTGCTTTCGCATCGTAAACAAGAATATCGTTCTAGTGCCGAAGTAAGGCTGCTTATGGATCGAAGACATTACATAAAGTAAAACTGCGTTAAATTGACAGTTCACTGCGTATATATTAGAAAACTTGTTGTATGTACATAAAATATTGACTCTTTAAATAAGAGTGAATGTACATCATATAACTTACGAAACCAAAACAAACTTGTTATAAATTCTAGTAGGCTGCATAAGATTAACAACTCATTTAAGGGTAACTGTATACGTTTCTATAATAAACTCCCACAAGACGTTCTAAAGACGTCAATTAATAGACGATAGAAACGCCTGGGAGTGAACGAATTGCTCTAATTTTAATTTAAATATAGTAACCTAATATGATATTGTAATGATGGTAACAAAAAAAAATACCCGACTGAGTTAGTTGTGGGTTCTTCTCGGATCAGGACGCGAATGAACCCTCGTAACTTTAGATTTTAAGCCGTTCTTGAGTACCATCATCAGACGTATATTAGAATCAGAGTGTGGAAAAAAAATATAATTTGACGATTCAAAAGTGCTGTAATATGCCTACTTGAATAAAGATATTTTGATTTGATTTGACATTTTAAATATACTCGAACATTTCTGTCTTAAAGTTGCTAATACAATTGAAAAAAATATTGTGGAGATAGCTAAATCCGTTTGTTGTGAGCGTCTAGGTTGCGAAAGGACGTCAGTTGGCTAAATTATATATTTAGATGGAAGATTAATTTCACTTAAAAATACCTAAGCTTAATATATTCTCTATAACTTATTCCTTATATACTGAAGATAAATGTTAATTTTTGTTTATTTTATTTATGTACCATCTTTATATTTAATAAATAGTTACAACATCCCTTACACGTAGATTAATAGTTTAATTTTATAAGTTTTAACATTAGTTTTCTGTATTTCTGATTTTATGTGCAATAAAGTATTTCTATCTATACTCATGACAGAGAGATATTGGATCAGAAACCCACCACGCTACTCCACCATGGGATGGCGTACTAGATTTAAAAAATATTCTACTATTCGAATGCGTATTATTTATTGCAATTAAATTGAATATTAAAAAGCTTAATGGCGTCGTGGAGAGGGTTGTTAGAGCATAAACCCACCACACAGCTTCATTGCGGGATGGAGTGCAACATATGCTGAAGAATTACTTCTAGAATTTGCAGGTATAACGTCTTCCTTAATCGTAAATCGAATTGGATTGGAAAGAATAGTAGAGCACGTAAGTTTCTATTCGTAAAGAGAAACTTAGTGGTATCAGTCCAGGATTCGAATACGGGACTTTTCAGAACGAGAATCCATGCACACCACTAAGCCATCATGGCTTAATTAGATATACACATTTTAGATACATAGGTAATATATAGATTTGGTTAGAATGGTAAAAGGACTCACAACTTTTTTAAAGAATTTAATTAAAACTTATTAACCGTTCCTACGTATAAAGAGTCAAGTATAAAATGATAACTTTCTGGGGCAGAGGCTCAAAGATAAATAACTCGTTGCTAAATTACCTTTTGTACAACTGATATGTTTGTTAAGTAAAATGATGAAATAGGATAACAAATGGGGTGATACAATCATAAATGTCTTAAATTCGAGTTGACTCTTTATACGTAGGGCCCATCTTCATGGAACAATCCTCCTAAATAAATGACAATTCCAATAGGGTGTACAGGCTTAACCTCTAAGCACTCACGAGCACGATTTCAACCGAATAAAGTTGTACCACTTCGTGTTTCCACTTTTGTACCAGAAATGTACCACCCGGAAGATTCCCATGGCGACATGGGACATAAAATTATAATCACTATCGTAAAATGTTCTATCGATTACTTCGATGTTTAGTCTAGTGCAGACAACTTTGTATATGTCCCTTGAAGTGAATAAGTGTAGTTATTTCCTTAGGTAAAGTTGCTATCCATGCTTTTAATCTACATGGAATTTATTATTTAACTTATCTTAATAATATTGTTATCTTATTAACAAGAAAATAAATTAAAGAAATAAAAACTCTCATAAAAATCAAAAAAGAAAAGGTGACTCTTCTTTGTAACGTTGTCTTTGTCGTACTCATTATGACTTTATTTAATTTATCGGGATATAATCATACCTCTATCAATAATGCCTTGAAATGTGTTTTTTTCTCCTTTAAAAATTATGTAACCCTTTTGCACTGTATCATCACTTAGCATCATTGGCGATTACAGTCATGTATTACCGTGTATGCTATAAAAAAGTGTCTTCGGTATATATAATAAAAAAAATACGTTATTAACGTGTGTTTATTAAATATATTATTACTTTTCATTATCTTTTTCCATAACTTAAAAAACAGTGTAGATAATGATATTAATTTCGCAATTATAAACAGAAGTTTTAATAAATTTAAGTCAGGTTACATTAACCCCCTTTAGTGGCCCTTAAATAAAGTTAGGGGACACATAGACGACATTATGGATTTGTATTTGATAACAAAGTTATGACTATTTTAATTGGTTTGATGTGATAGCATTCCGAGAAGATAATGTTTAAAATAGAAACACAGAATTTCAAGTTAAAAAGGTACATATATTTCGACTATTTGAACGGGTACATATCACGATGGCGATTTTTAATTTTTTTTTTTTAATTTTTAATTTTGCCGATATTTCGACCCAGTTGCATGGATCGTGGTCACGACGTTAGTGACGTCAGTAAAAAAAAATAAAAATCGCCATCGTGATATGTACCCGTTCAAATAGTCAATATGTTAATAAACCACGAAAATTTAAGTTTAAAACAATTAGTTACATATATTTCGACCGCAACTATGTATAAAGAGAGAGAGAACACTTAATTACACACACATTACACACACAGAAGATAAAAATAAAAGACATATAAACTTAGATACTTATTACTATAATATAGTGTACAAAGGCGGTCTTATTGCAACAAGCAATCTCTTCGAGACAAACTTATTTAAACTTATTTAGCCAAGGATTAAATCTATAACCAAAGTTATTGATACGAAATAGGTCGTAAAACCTTTCGTAGGCAGAAGGTAATAGTTGCGATTACAGTTAAATTTAAGTATTTTAAATGAGTATTCACACAAAAAAAAACGAGAGCCAGTTTCTAAACAGTTGAAAGGTCGGTTGCGACAATTCTATAGCGTTCGGTAGCCAATGGGGCAAGACGATAATTTGTGGGCAATTAGTCTTTCTAAAAGTGTCGAAATAACAGCGGCTATGATGGATTATGCGCTAATTATTTAACGAGATAATTCATAGAAAATTGTATTTTTAAACTAAGTAATACAAAAGTATTATGTAAGTAGTAACGTTCAAGGTTTGAAGCGATGCTGCATAAAATTACCAAGGCCTACAATGAAGGATTAATCCATCATGTACAATATGTGAATATGACGAACTCTCTTTGAGGGTTACTAGAAACTAAAGATTACGATGCCTCTGATAATAATTAGATAAATTGGCAGTAGGATTTTCAAATCAATTTTAATCGTCAAATATAGTATTTTTCCCACGTATTTTATGCCGGCTGGTGGTAAACAATCTTATTTCTAAAGTTACAAAGGTTTTTTCGCGTCCTGTACCGAGAAGAACCCGTGACAAACTTAATCTGGTTTATTTATTATTTTACTAAGATTTTTTTATATAAATGTTAAGAAACTAAAGCTTGTGAGGAAGTTCTTATTGGATAAACAACTCCTTAACAGATAATCTTTCTTAGAAAACTGTCAATAAAAGAGAACAGGTAGTGCGGTTAAAAAGTACGTAAAATATATAAATGGGAATGTACAAGCAATTATAAATAGCATAGATAGATGATGATGGGGGGGGGGGGGAGTTTAAACAAGAGATTAATTTATTAGAATTTAGAATTATTAAACCGTTTAATAGATTCGACATAATCGAACGATATTTATCGCTAGATATTCATAAAAGGTATGGTAAGCTTATTAACGTCTCACTGGCATACAGGGCTCCTCACACATTGTAGAGAGGGTTTTAGAGCATGGACCCACCACGCTGCTCCACTACGGGTTAGATATTCATATTTTATATATATATATTATTTATATTTTAACCTTTTATATGTCATATGAAATCAGATAAAATGAGCGCAGCATACTGTAATCATCATTTTGAATTGCCATACAATTTTAAATGCAATTCTTATAAAAATATATTTTGTATTCACGACCGCAAAGTTAGTTGATATATATACGGTAAAGTTCCACTATTGGGCACAGGCCTCCTAACTCATAGCAAAGTGGGTTTTGAGAGCAAATACCTACCACGCTGTTCCACTCTCATAGTCCGATGTGACGGAAAGTCGACACTACTGGTGAGAGATCAGGTGCAGTATTGGCGGCATAACATGCTCTCCGAGGCACGGGGTAGAGTGCACCGTCAATTTTCCAATATTGGTCCAATAATTAGAAAATCTTAACAGAAAACTCAATATCAATTGAATTCGACCAACTAGGGACTTATCCTTCTGCGAGGTCGTCATTTCTTTGAAGGAGACAATGGAGCGAGAATGGGATGCTGTAGTAGATGCCACTTCACTTCGGAGGAGGAGGCTAAGCTGCAGGAAGTGTCTTTACGAACGCCTCTTGTCTCCTCCTTGAACATCCTCAGACGGTGTCATCTGGGAGTGTCAGGGTGAATGCGCAAGGGAGCACCTGACACTCCCAATTCAAGGTGAAGAGGATGTCGCTGGGTTTTAGTCGGTATTTTGGCCTTGCCGGATAGTCCCACGCTCCCTGCCTGTGGCAGGGGTGCGCACTGTCACTGCGACACTGGATTGATGATGATGAGATGAGTCATGGTAGGGAATAAAATCCTAGCTGGATGAGTCTTATGGACTTTTGCACGAGGGTAGCTTCAGCGAATTTCGTTAGAGAACCCGGAGCTATCTTACATGTGTAAAGGTAGGTAGTCGAGGGGGTTTGAGTGGGTAAAACCCCACATAACCCGATATCCTGACCCAAGTTTTAGGGTAGCTTATTTAAGATTTCCCCCGCGATAAAAAAGGGCAAAAGAATTTCCCAGCGGAAAAAGTATAGTGTCTATAGTCGAACAAGGTGGCATTGCATTGTACTAGCTCGTATTCTATCAATACGTATGCCCTTACTCATGTACTTGTTAGTCCCAAAAGTAAGCATTCAGCAGTAACAAGAGCCCTGCTTGAAATAGTATAGAAGCAGGCATATCTATGTGCAATTATTTCGATACATGAACATTAGGTTTGTATTATCTCAAATCGCGAATAGAGTTATCATAATTCTGCTTCCATAATGCCTTATCGCTGCCCGTTTTCCAACAATCGTCATTGTATTCCGTCTCAACTCTTATTACCTATTTAAGTCGAACAAGAATGACACAGTGTTTTTGTGTGCTATCATATAACCACGTGGGAATATCTCCCACGGCGGTATTGTCTACCTCAATATTGTTTTTATCGTTGTTTTTAAATAACTTGTACTATTACAAACATAATGGTCAATTGTTCAATTGATTTTTAAATGGGTCAAAGTGATATGAGTTTTTGCGTTGCCATACTGATGTCAAATATTATAATAATTTAGTACCTCTTGCGAGGGTAGTGGGAACTACACAGTTATTAAAATAAATACTTAATTCAGTTAACACTTTAAGCCTGCAATTTTATAGAAACTTAACTATTATACTCGTATATGTACAATGCAGGATTTATTTCATGTCTTTGTTATTAAATGTGGCAAAATTTATGTAATGCTTATGTAAGGTATTTGACAGCAGAATTCTTAATTAAAGGCTCTATTGCAATTTTTTTTTATTAGAAGGTAAAATTAAACCTTTCATTTGCTCTAAGTCAGAACAAATCAAGGAAATTGTGGAAAAGTCATCACAATCACAATTATGTAAGTAAAGTAGTAAAGCTGACGAGTTTGTGTGTTTCAATACGCTTAACTCAGGAATTACTGGTCTGATTAGAAAAATTCTTTCAGTGTTAGAGATCCCATTTATCGTTATGTTTATATATGTTTCAATATCAGGCATCATTTTTTCTTTTTGATAGCTTGCACTGCGCAAATGGTTAAAGTTTCATAAAAATCAAGTATGAGAAAAACGTTCTCCTTTAAAATCTGGAAATAAAATTGGAGACAGCATATGTCTATCTTTTGAGGTTGCCTCAGTATAACTTATTTTATGCTAACAATAAATGTTCCTGTTTCTCTTATGGAGGTCGAGAGGGATTTGCGCGGATCTATTAGTATTTTAGTATTAGATACAGATATAAAATTCTATTGATGATTTATAGCCTACATTACTATTTATTTATTTAGTGGAGAAATGAGGATATTTGTGGTTATTGAAACATTGAAAAAGGGGTCACTTTGCTAAATTTTAATGAATTTAGTGGTCTAACATTTTTCGCGTTAAATTGCTTTTCTATTAAAACCTGTTTACGATACATCGCTTGGATAGTTTCATTGATTATAAGGGATATATTTAAAAACATATAAATAGATGAAAACCATCTAGGTTTAAATTGTTCCATCTAAAAAGATCATCGGAAAGACGGTGGGTAAAATTAAAGCCTACTACAATATTGGATCTGATCAGAGAAAAAATAATTTTAAAAACTTTCTGGCTGCACGAAATTTGGTAATACGATACTAGCGAATAGGCAGGTTTCCTTACATCGTTTTCCTTAAGCGAAAACCGCAGTGACTTGTAATATACATTCAGATAAGATTGTTAAGAAAACCTTGAGATGCCCAGGCTAACTCGGACTATTAAGCAAAAAAGCTTCTTACCCGCAAAGTTAGTAGACCAACAATAAGATTGTGTATAAATTACGTTTAACTGAAATATCATTAACCTAGTACTGAGTATAGTTAATATAAATAATAAGAAATAGTACACATAAATATAACAAGCACGATTATTATGTATATTTAAATATTAGTAAAATAAGAAGTAGAATTGAAAATTATTTCAAAATAAAAAGCCATACATATTATAGTATGTTGTAGTGTTTTATTCCAAAAATACCACGTAAACCATTATTCTATTATTGACTATCGATAAAATGGTGCATAATATATATTTAACATTTCTATTATTGTTTTATTGTAATTATATAACGTCTTAATTAGAAATGTGTATATTTTTAGCAGAAAATGTCCCCGACATAGACCAATGAATTGAAAAGCCGAAGGGGCATTAGACGATGCATTTAAAAGCAAATTTAACCTTTTTTTTTTGAATTATTTATTAGTGGGAGTCTGCTGTGTTACACGCGTAGTTGCTGATCTTGTGGCAATATAAGTATATGTTCTTTATTTATCGGATAGAATTGTTCTATAAACCATTTAATTTGCACACAATTTTATAACAAATTCGGTCCAGTGTTTCAGGAAGACTTCCTGTAAACGTACAGAAGAATCGTATAAATAGAGAGTGGTGTTAAAAGCAAAGCTCGAGATAAAAATGTATTTCTTTTTCTTTTCAGGTAAAAGTTTTATACGCTATGACTCAGGTTCGTAAATTTTTTAATTGTTTCGTAATTGATTAGCTCAATATATATTTGGAAAATATTTTATGTGCAATAAAGGCAAATCAATGATTTACCTACTTATTTATTATGAATGACGAAATCCATATGTTTTGAAAGGATAGATAAAGTTATGTCTTTATATCTTCTATTACATAGTTGTTATAGCTACTTTTATTATAATTTTATATACATTTTTTTTATTAACGAAACAACATACATTAAAAAGAGACTGACGAAAACTACACAGTGAGCCGGAACGAATAGTTTAATAAAATTTATCTTACTAACTATATAAGCTTTTTTCATGATATTTATAATCTTGCATTTTGATTCGTTGGGAGAATTTTATGGTTCTTTATAATATAACTTTTTATGAAATGATAACTTTGAAAATGTTAATACTCGCGCTGGTATAGTTTTAAAGACTATAGCGTTGTAGTAATTGTAAGTATACAACAATAAAACTAATATGAAAAGGTTAAAAGTAATATTTAGCAAGCGATAGGATTAAAAACTTAACAGTACTCAAGGAATTTATCTTTTAATCCATATTAAAATTAGGATAATACAGAGAAAGCGCGTTTAAGTCTTTCACTACAAGGAGTTCAAGGAATAACGGTTTAACATTGCTGTTCTATAGTTTATATACGGTAAGTTTATATAAAATAACTTTGAGGTTTACTTATGTCGTATGATCTATTTTTAACCGCAAATAATATTCAACACAAAATTATAAAGCCAAATATAATATTGTATTAATTCCGATGGCAAAAAACTACTTGTTTGATGAAATTATAATTATTTATTTGAATACGCGAATTTAAAAATTGTTATGTAAGTATAATATAAATATTAATTATTAACATATCTATTAGCGGAGATTTTTATAGAATTAGGACGACTATAAAGACGGAAATCAAGTGAAAAAAGCTATTTATAATAAAATTTAAGTGTTACAGAAAGAGAGCTTGTATATTTAATTTAATTTTGAAGTGACTAAAATTGATGTTATTCTTAAATTATAAGATCTAACAATTGAAAGTCAGAACACGGTTTTAGACATTACGTTTATAAGTAAAGATTCAGTAAACATTCAAGAGATTATTTTATAAATCTGAACTTTGTATTAAAAGAAAGATAATTGAAAAATCATTCTATAATATGAGGAATAAAATTGTCATTGTGAGTATAAAAAATATATTTTGCTGAGTTCGTTGTGACTTCTTTTCAGAACACGGAACGAAAGAACTCTAGTAACTTTATAGATTTAACTAGTTTTTTAATATAATTTTCTACTACTACAAGAAATAAGAACAAGCCTTATAGAATAAAGAATTTTTAATTTTTATTATAAAATTTCAGGTAAAATAGACGTTAAATTTGTAGTATAGATATTCTATAAATATTATAATTATATATTATGTAAATCGTGTTATATTTATACAATACTTCAGTAAAATGATTATTTACAGTATATATATACGGTATAGGCAGTTTTTTTAACCATATTCCCCTTCACCAAAAACCATAATATTAAAGTTTAAATAACAATTATGCTGATTAATTTAATAAGGAAATTTATAGAGACACATTCAAAGTCTATCATAGCTCCTCAATATATAAGTAATTCGTCTTATATTATAATTATAATAAATATAAGACGAGTAGTTAATCTCAGTAATGAAGCTTCAGTTAAATATAAATGTATAAATCTTATAACCTACATGCATTTTATAAAATATTTAACCGTATTAACAATTTTTTATGACAACTCATCACGATTTATCATCGCAGCGACTTTTTGTAATTGTTTAATGTACAAAAAGTGACCTTCCGAAGGCCTGATTATTAATTTATATATTATAATAAAACGTAATTATAACGCTCGAGTTGTCCGGGTAATGTATAATAATTAGTCATGAAGCGCTTTTGATAAGAAATTTGAATAGCGCCTTTTTTGTTGAGTTCCTTGTGTTTTTTCTCATAGGTTGAATTTTAATGAAATTAATGTTTACTTATAAATACACTATTTAGCATTGTATTTATTTGGCTGTATATATTCATTTGGATGAAATTGGTATTTTATAACGAAAATTGTCAAAAGTTGGCTTTAAAGATATTTTGCTTTTAATATATTAATTTTATTTATGTATTTTATACGATGTAGTTAAAAAGCGTTTTCGAAATTTAAATTAAAATTGCATTGATTATGAACGATTTCATAAATATTATCTAACGTAAATTTTATTAATATTTTTAAAAAAGAAGAATTTAATGTAATATTGATTTATACACAGAAAATTTAATAATATACACACAGTTATTTATAAAGTGTTTATACATATATAAAACCTTAAAATGAGTTTAGCCTTTTTGCTAATACGCCTTTACTTTCTGTATAATCTTCATTATTTATTGTAACATTATGGTTACAATACTCCCTTTGTTTAATAAATAAAGTTCTTAATTATACGAAATAATTTGTAATTTGATCGGTAGTATAAAATATTGATGATTATAAAGTTAAGATAAATACGCCCTTTCTTGACTTGTATCGTATAAAAGTATCAGGGATTTATCACCTAAAGTATACAGGTAATAATATACTTTATTAACACTTACCTTAGCAGTCTTTGGTGTAAAAAGCCTTTAATAAATCCCACTGGCACTTCACTAAGTTCACAAGTCAATACGGTCACAACTGAAACAGTTTTCAGATAAGTCACTCTCTTAACGCTAACTGAAATCACTTTCAACAACAATTGCGTTAGTTGTGATATAATTAGGCTGCATCAGTTTCAGAAATGTGGTAAGGTACATTCATTTTTATATATATATAATCATTTTGCGTGTTTAAATTTATCATTATTTTATAAACACTGAACGTGTTGCTTCGGCGGCGCGCGCGCACGAATGCCTCCGGAGGTGTCGACGCAAAGCTGATCGTTGGGAAGGCGTGGCTTCTATCTAACGTAACATCTATCTATACATCTATCTCTTTTACTCCTACACAAGTTTAGATATCGCCATCTCGCTCTGTGAAACTTGTGCGTTATGAAGTACAATAGTGGGGGCGAACTTTAGCTGGATTAATGAAATACGTTAGATCGTAGTAAGCTTAGCTGCTTACAATGTTTTATTGGCGTTTGTTCCTATTGAATAAGGGTTTTTATTTTAAAATTTTTGTATTAAATTTTATAATCGCATTTATTAGTGATACAGTATAAGAATCTATCGCGTTGTTATCTTAATTATGTTATGAGGTTAAACATTATTAAAATTACTGTCACAGATTACGCCAAGGCTGCTCTGTTAATTTGCCGTCTTTCTTAATTAAACAATATCTTTTTACATTTATATATTAAAGCAAAAAACTATACAAAAGTTCTGTACATTGAATTCGATATGTTTCGAAATTAATAATGATTCCAAACTTCTCAGTGAACGAATTAAAAAAAAAGAACTCATCGTTTGCTATTTTTTTTGTGTTGTGCTTTCTCAGAAGGTTCGTGTGACAGGAAAATGTTTACAAAGTCACGTAAAAAATCAGAAATTTTAAGACAATTTAACCTCTATAATAACTTTTCTAATTAAACCTCTTTTGTGCTTTTGAAAATATAAACTTTTTAACTATAACCTTTGACGTTTGACATAATTGTCAGGGCTTGACAAAAATAATGTATGTATTATTTATTACACGTATAATTAAAACAAGTCAGCATTTTGCGCTTTTTCTTTGCAAAAATAAAAGTGTGGGAAATTTTAGTTGTTAAAACGTGTATGAAATTATTGCTTTACGTATTAATTTGTTTTAATGTTACTTTTTACGTTACTTTCTAATTTTTAACGTAACTATTAATGCTGTCTTATTCTTTAATCTGAGTGCTATCACTTCTCTTGTTAATGGCAGTTAGTGCAATTAATAATATGGGTCTAAAAGAGACGCTAAGAAACAAATTCATATCAGTGAAAATAATGACAGTTCACGGCGTATATATATTAGAAAACTTGTTGTACGTCCATAAAAATATTGACTCTTTTACGAAAAGAAGTGCACCTCATATAACATAAGAAATAAAAATAAAATTGCTGTAAATTCTATTACACGTTTCTATAACAACCTCCCAGAAGAAGTTACAAAGATATCGCTGAGTAAATTTAAATCTTTCATGAAAAGAAAGCTTATAGATAAATCAGTCTATAATTTGAAGGAATACTTGGAAGACAAAAAGGTGTGGGAGTGAATGAATTGCTCTATATATATTTTCATATAGAATAAATTAAAAATAGATATTGTAATAACGATGACATAAAGAAACGTACACCCGAGTTTGTCGTGGGCTCTTCTCAGATCAGGGGGCGAAGGATCCCTCGTAACTTTGGATTGTAAGTCGTTCTTTAATGTTATCACCAGTCATAAATTTAAATATTATATAAAAAAAAACTATATTTGACGATTTTAAAAGTGCTGTAATATGCCTACTTGAAAAATATTAGTCCTTCCACTTCATCGGGTATATGTTGAATTTGCTGTTAAGTTTATTAAAAAGCATCTGAGATTTAAAAACATACTGCCTTTGTTGAAATTTCGTCCTGCATTGTGGGATATGGCAGATAGTATTACCTCTCCGTTTTGCCGGCTATTGCGAAAACTGGTGATGAACCTTAATAATGCATCTTGAAATATACAATTGGCGATATATAAGTACCTCAGTTATCTAAAGTAAAAAAATAAATAGCACGCAGACCTTCTCATAGCAGAGGGGATTTCTAGACCTTAGACCCACCACACTGCTATTTTATTGCTGACAGTTTAGCGCTTGACTGTGATCTAACCAAATGGTAAGTGAAGATACAGTCTAAGATGGAAGCGCGCTAATCTGATAAGAGGTGATATACCCCTTATGGTTTCTACACAGCATCGTACCGGAACATAAATCTCTTTGTTTGGCGGTACGTCTTTGCTGGTAGGGTGGCTACTAGCCGCGGCCAAAGCCTCCCACCAGTCTAGACTCAGACAAATTGGAAAATACTATTTCCAAAATTCGTCCTACCGGGGTTCGAACCCGGGACCACCACTAGCAAAGCGAATACGTGCAACACTGCGCCAGCGAGGCCGTCGAACTGCTCTACTATAGGTTCTCATAGTCTGACGAACCGGAAATCCGACTCAATATCGATTTTTTTATTTCAACCGACCCTGGACTCGAAACTATCACCTCATGTCTACAGCAGAACAACCCACTGGACTACTAGACTAATGTGACAGGTCGTATATCTACAATCAATAAATTTCATTATCAATATATTCAATTCCTTGCATAATCAATAAAAATGTATGTTCTTTGTATCACATATAAGAAAGAAAGTTATTTACCGCCCTAACTTCTAACATATTTTAAGTATTATAAAACAATTATTTAAACTGAGCTTTAAAACTAAATATCCAGTTTTGACCTACAAAATTGCCCTTTTTTAAATACAATTAAAATTTCTTTAGGGTTTGCAATAACTGCCACATTGTCGAAACAATAGTAACAAGTTGTGCAAATGCAGAAATTCGCCAGTTAACCCATAACTAAAAAAAGGTTGCAAAAGTGAGCCGACATAATAAAAAAAAAACACATTTCTGTGAAAAGAAATTTGATTTGCGCAAAACGGTAAAACTAATTACTTTATAGCTCTGTTCCTTAAGTATTACAACGATACGGTATAGTTTTTTTAAACGAACCGTTACGTAACGTGTACAACGTGACGTCAATGTTTTTTTGTTTTATTTTCCGTCTGGGACCCTTGTACTACTATTATAGATGACTAAGAATGTAAATTTTAATTTAATTTATCTCTAAAACTCCTATAGGGTAATGTGCTTACTAATATTATAAATGCGGAAGTAAAAACTACTACACTGATTTATATGAAAGGATATAGTCTACTTTTTATTGATAAAAAGCGCTGTAAGGAGTGGAAGTATCGTCATTTTTAAAACTTGAAACTTATAATCTAGGTTGTTAATTACATGTAAATAAATATGATATTTAAAGTTTTACCTTCAAGGGTGAAAAATAACAATCCTTACTAGTATTAAAAATGTAAAAGTTAGTCTAATTGTCTGTTTATTGAACCGATTTCAATAAAAAAATACTATTCCACGCGGACGAAGTCGAGGAAACAGCTAGTATATAATAAATTGGTGTCTTCTTTTAAGTATAGCAATAATATACTTGTACATAAAATCACCGATTTTTCTGGATACAATGTTACTTGGAATTACATTTTATGTGTAAAATTCGAACAATAAAACAAAATAAAAAGAGAGCAAGACTTGATTAAAATGAGACCGTATTGTAAGCTTTTCCAGCCTTCACCTTGTTCAATAAAGGACCTAAAATTTCAATGAAATTCATAGGTTTAATTTCCATGCTTCGACATTCTATGATATAGCTAATTATGATGTACATTAGTTTTTTAATGATAAGTAATTCGTACTTTGATAGAAAAGAGTTCAACGCGTCTGATAACATGCAGTAATTAACCATGAAATAGATTAATAAAAAAATAGCAGATGTGTTCGTTATTATTGCTAGCTTTTTATATATTGACTTAATATGACGTTTTGTGGGGTATTAAAAGCTTAAATTTGTCAAGCGTATTACGTACACGTGCGAATGATTAGCAAGTTTTTCATATGTGAACTTTGTTATATACTAAATTCAATTTCTAAAGATCTTTATACTTTTTTTCTATTTCTGACAGGTTAGCGCTTGACTGTAATCACAACTGATGTTACTGATGATACAGTCTAAGATGGAAGCGCGCTAATTTGGTAAGATGCAATTTACCTGTTAAGGTTTCCACACAGCATCGTACCGGAACACAAATCTTGTATGGTGGTAGGTCTTTGCTGGCAGGGTGATAACTTACGACAGCCGAAGCCTCCCACCAGACTTAGACAAATTATCAAATACATTTCCTACATTCATCCTACCCCGGTAGGCACCCAATAAAGCACAGATAAAGTATTGAAGCTGCTATATAAAGTCCATTCTATCTCTTAGTGATATAGTAGTTTGATGAAGAAGAAAAAAATCTGCTTGGATTTTTAGCTTCGTATAACTGTAACTATCATAGGTGCAGTGTGGTGGGTCTGTGCTCTGACAATCCTCTCTTCTATGAGTGAGGAGGCATGTACCCAACTGTGGGTCTCTAATGGGCTTTTTTTGTCGCTGGGAAATGCATTTATGCACCCCATCTGTGGGGTTTCGAGTGTGGGACTCCGCGAGGGTACGAACTTGCAATACCCACTATAAACCAGCGGGACCGCCATCAACCATGATCGGGGAGCCAGGGGTTCGTGGAGGCATTCCTCTCTGGCCCCTTGGTTGCAGTCAGCTCATAGATATTCACGGCTACAGGGGAGGAGTTGTATGGGCCTCCACCTCCTGTTTCTCCTGTTTCCTGCACCCCTTCGTCGGGGATGGTGTTTCGATGGCATTCACCCTGTCCCTTTGCCGTGCCTTCTTAAGCGAGATAATATTCTCGCAGATGGAGGCAACCGTTCTCTAGGCCTGCTCACTGATAAGTATTGCTCCTACAATACTTGCCAGTGAGAGGTCTGTGCCGACAGCGACGTCATAATGACTCGCTGAGGGCCCCAGGCAGGACATTCTGCCACCGTGTGGCGGGCTGTGTCTAAGGAGGCACCACACTCGTGACAGCTGTTTGCCGTAAAAACCATGACTACTAAACACTTGTATTATCCTGAAGACCAGCGATCCGTACTCTCTGGCCTGCCATTTGTCCAGATGATGGCGGATCGCCCCTAATATGGCCCCGCCCTCTACTGGGGACCCAAGATCCTCCTTCCATTTTGTAGTCAAGCCTTTGTTGGCTACAATCCTGACTTTCCTTATATCATCAGCGTCTGGTGATTCCCCTCTGGTTTTCTCGTCTCGGTCTCAGTAGGAACTTCCGCACTGAGCTCCCATAGGGGATCATCTACCAGGAGTGTTGCTGCAGTCCATGACACTGTACGGTACCCACGTATAGCTCTGATCGCTATAAATCTATAGGGACATTAATGGGGTGCTACTTTCATCTTAGGAAAATAATTATAAATCTGTTTAAATAACTTCAAACTATGTATGTATTCAAACTGTAAATAAAGATAAAAATTAAAATAACAAGGTAGTTTTTCATTGACATCTCTAATTAATATATTACTGTATATGTTCTACATGTTACTGAAAAGGTATAATGGACATTAAAATTATTTTTTTTGTCTTTTTATTAGCAAAAGCGTTACATTTTGTATTTGATAACTTTGTCGGTAACCTTAAATAAGACAGCAATTTGAGTTAGAAGCTTATGGTGCTTTGAAAGTTAGACTTTTTAAAATAATTTATGCTTTCTCGATATCTTATTTATATTATCGACCTGATTTTGAAATGTTAACGAACATATTTATATCGCCGTTTAATTAGACGGACGGATGTCCACTTATGGTTATATGTTTTACCCTAATGACTTCCACAAATCTCGATCTGTCGCTTGCATCCAGTAACTACCAGACCTAATATATACCTTCTATATGTAAATTGGTTTTTATTTATTTTATTTGATAGTTTGTTCATACGTTTTTTTCAATTATATATAGACTAAACATAACATAACATTCATTCATTCACTCATTACCAAAGCTTCGAAACTATTGCGTTTGACACCTGTTAATTTTAGATTTACTAAAGATATTCTTTTCGCGATGTAGACATTTACAAAGAAGAGATGCCAAAATTCCCAAGGGATCAGGAAATATATCAGTGATACAGGTCACAGCGAGTACATTATACAAGTGGAGTTACAAAAAATATGCGTTTTTATTAATTTATTTGATTTTATTGCACACTTCTTTTGCTGCTAAATGCTTTTATGCAAAATCCTCACTTACATCCAGCGGAATCCTCTTTATCAATGATTTAGGCATAAAGGGTTCAACTTTCATATACCTGGTATCCCGATTGAGTCCGACTGAGGAGCACGCCTTGTACCCCGCTTTCTCTGGTGATGTAAATTTTATTGCCATCATACAAATAAGATTTACAAGAATTAAAACTAACCGATATTTAACAAAGGGCGTGCAAAGGCGTTGTTATTGCTTGAAGCAATTTCAACAAGTTAAGATTTTTTAATGTGGAAATGAAGATGACTGAGTGAAAAATATATATGTAGTAAGTTCTTAATAATTCTATTAAACATCTCTGTCAATCTATTACAAGTAAATATCTTAGGTTACTTCCGCATTATTTAGGCACCCTGTTGTAAATGTTTTCTTGTTCAATGAAACAACAACTGCTACTGGAATTGGAAAAAAAAACTATCGTTTATTTGATTATCAATAATGTATTATATATAATTAATAAATGTATAATAGATATAAGACACGATGGCCTAGTGGTGGGACTCGACTATCTAGATGAGAACTCGTGGTTTCAAATGTACTGTAGGTACCGTTAACTTTCTTTTTATAGTAAAGAATCGATTGTTCTTTTCAATCTATCATTTTGTTATTCGGTACAGGAAAACATTGTGAGAAAACCTGCATAACCCGGGAGTAATTATGGGATAAGGCAATGCTCTAAACTCCTTTCTCCTTTGATGATGTTTAAGTCAAACTCAAACTCAAAATAACTCTATTCAAGTAGGCCTATTACTGCAGTTTTGAATCGTCACGTTTATATATTTTCCCACACATTCATTCTAATGTACGACTGATGATGGTATTAAAGAAGAATTCCTTCGTGCCCTGTTCTGAGAAAAGCCCACAACGGTCAGTCGGATATTTTGATTTTTTTTTAACACCATCATCACAATATCAGATTAGTTTATTATATTTAAATTTAAATTAAAGCAAAACGTGGAAGTAATTCCACGGGTTTATATCGTCTAAGTAATCTTGCAGATTATAGTATGATTTTTCAATCAGTTTTCTTTTAACAAAGACTTGGTATTTATTAAGCGACATCTCTAGAACGTCTTCTAGGAGTTTATTATAGCAACGTATACAGTTACCCTTAAAGGAGTTGTTAATTTAATGCAGCCTACTAGAATTTATAACATTACTTTACCTTTCTTTTCGGTGGGAAATACATTTACGTACGGGGTGTGGGACTCGCTGTTTCCAGAATACCCACTAAAATCTAGCGGAGCCCTCTGCATCGGAAGTAGGGGGCCAGAAGATAGCAAAAGCATTCGACTCCGATGGCACCCCAGATGCACTCTACAAAAGGCTCATTCAAGTAAGTGATAGCAGCGGGCAAACGTACGCCTTCTGCTCCTTAACCTCCTATGATTGGGACGTCGCGATTTCTCCCCAGCGCCTCTTTCTGCAAGATGACAGTCTCACAGAAAGAAGCAACCGCCTTCCATCCCGCTTCACAGCCGATCATATATTACTTTACCTTTTTTTTGCGATGGGAAATGCCTTTACGCACCCCGATGAACGACTAATTCCATCGGCAGTGTGGGACTCACTGATAAGAGAATACCCACAAAAACCCAGCGGATCCCTTCACATCCATGAGTGAGATCACTAGAGGTTCCCTAACTGCATTCCACTCTAGTGACCCAGATGGTACCGAATATGAGGATCTACCACTCAATACAGTGAGACATGAAGTGCATAAGTGCGACTTCTGACATCAAGCCTGCCCTTAACCTCTCATTTACCTCCTTCAGCGAGATGACGGTCTCGCGAAAGGAGGCAACCGCCCTCCACCCAACTTCACTGGCGAGCATTACCCCAATTATGCTCTCCAGTGAAAGATCTCCTTTAATCAGCGACTACAAGAGATGCCGCTGGGGTGCCTACGCTGGAATGTTACTTTACCTTAACATAACATATAGATGAAACATACTTATGAGTCTTGGCCCTTTCAAAATGCAGTAATATAGCATAAATTCTTTATACATAAACATCTCATACACTCGGAAGAGTTTAATTGTGTTATGCTGCATACCAAAACATTTTAATCCAAAAAGTACAAGAAGGCCGCATTAGTGGACACGACATTCTATACGTTTTTTATACGAAATAAATCTATTCAGTACATAAATCACCGCCTGAGATTAGATCTCGTTCATACGTCTTAATTTTACAATAAATTTATTAGTTTGACTGGAGGAGCATATTTATTGTGTCGACTGTACCTAAGTACGTCGTTACAAGATAGCAGCCGTATTGAGTAACGGACCTTTTTGATATTTATTGGTCTACTTTGATAGCTAAGTGTGAATAATGTTACATTAATTACAAGTTCCTTTCTTAAATAAAAACATACTACTTTCTTTGCTTATACTAATATAGATTTTTGAAGTGAAACTTCTTTAGTCGATAAGGTAAAATTTTTACGCATGAAACGCGTGATTAGCGTCTCGAAGATGTGCAGCGTGTTTTATGCTAATTCGTTTGAAGGCAAGGTAGTTTTGATGTTTACAAATGTAACATTTCAATTTGCCACTTGTCATTTAATAATTTAATGTACTTGTTGGAGTGCAATAGTCTGTGGAACGCTGGCGCCATCTGTCTGTCAGCGTGGGGCAGAGTCAATAGTGACAATCAGGTGCGCGTCTCTCGAGTTCTCGAGTGACGGTCCGCCAGAGCGGTCGACTATTGAAACTGTCGCGTTTCTAGCTATTATTATTAATGAGTTTGTGTAAATTGATATCAGAAACATTAAGTGATTAAGCATAATAATCTGAGTTAATTAATAAAGTGTTTGATTGCACCAACATTAGCCACCAACGCCCACAGTATGGAAATTGAGTTATGGATGTCATTAATAACGATTTCGGCAGAGAACTATACGCCCCTATGCTTTATGCTTGTTCTCTCTCTTATTCTCCGACATACTATTTTTCATAAAATATAAAATAAAAATATTTCATAAATTATCTTTTCTAAATGTTAAATTCAAAAACAAAATTTAATTAATAATTTCTAGTATTGACGAAAGTACGTGGCGTTTTTATTTACAATTCGTCATTTGAGATTTCAATAAATTATTTAAATTAATTTTCGACACTTTTAATATTTTAATAGTATTTAAATTCCTTACATGTCTTCCTTTTTCCCTCCCTCTAAGTCTCGGTAATCTTAAGTTTTAGACTTGCATAAATATAAATAAGACTTGAAAATTAGTTTACTAAAGAAGTTTCACTTCTAACATGTGTACTTTGTACGCAACGGTTTTAACTTTTTTTTTGTAATAAAAGATTAAATATTTCTTACAACTGGCAATACTCTAAACAAGCAAATTGGAGCTTTTATTTGTAATTTCAGGCAGATACTGGCAGATAGCAGATATTATAAATAAAGAGTAACGTAGTCTTCTTTTACTTTATAAAAAAGGTCATCCGGAATTAGGAGGTTGGAACAGTTAGTTCACAACATTTCTCAAGGTCGTTTATACTACTAAAGCAGTATACTGTTCAGTCTCTCTATCTACTAGCTGCTACCCAACTACTCTGCCTACTTACACATAACTGAATTGGAAGCAGAAATCGTACTCATATCTCTTGATCTACTGTTATTATTTGAAATGTTTCAATTAAAGCCAAATTACACACTGTATATTACATACACACATAGAATCACGCCTCATTCCCATAGGGGTAGACAGAGACCACGTCATTCCACTTGCCACGATCCTTGCATATCTCCTTCGCTTCTTTCATTCTCATTAAACCTTTCATACAAGTTCGTCGGTTTAGAGTACTCTTGACCTGGCCCTTACTTAAAATGTCCTGGAAATTTGGTCCAGGCGCGTTCGCCTTGGTCTTCCCCTTCCAACTTTCGCATTCACTCTTGAGTCATAAATCCTTTTTGTCAGTCTCCTTTCATTCATCTCTATATGCCCAAACCATCTAAGCATACCTTTCTCATTTTTAGTCACTACATCTTTTTTTATACCACATCAATCAATCACTTATCTGCCACTGTATATTAAATTTCATCAAAACCGATTGATTAGTTTTGGAACAGTTTTTATATGTAAAGATAAAACTAAAAAAATGTTTCCATCCATGTCTCTAATGGATTTCGAAAGCATCCAACCGATTTGCTTCAAATCGGTTTTATTAACAAGGCAATAATACAAAGGTGGTTTAAAACCGTAATTGACGAAAGTCTCCAAAATTATACATATTTGTCTAGAAATGTAATAGATTTTTTTGGCTATGAGTTATTAAGTAACAACTAATTAAGCCAATAAACTATTGTCAAAGACATATAACTTATATATGTAATTCTTATAGGCGTGTGTATGTCACTGAATTCTTCCTAAACAACCAAAATAGTTAAATTTTATGTCTTCAGGTGCAATCGAGATTGGTGTACTGACAATTCAATCCGATACATAACGGACCATATCTCCACGGGATCATAAACTACGTGGATGACATCATTGGGAACAGTTAGTATTTAAATGCCAACGACATAATCTGAATAAATATATGTTGTAACTCTTTTCATGTACACTAAGATTAAGGTTTGGAAATCAATTTACTCAATTGATACACAGAGAATATTGTAAAACTATGTATTATAAATATATTTTAAATTGCCGTCCGTAACTAGTATTAAATGACAACTTTTTTTCTCTCCAATATTTAAATATACACAACTTGTACTATACTGATAATTCTTTAATATTTGAATTTATACAATTTAGCATTATTTCTCTTTAAAACAACTTTCCCACGAAGGAGCTGGATAGACTAACTATACGAAATGTTATGCAATACGATGTAACTTTAACGAACGGTAAAGTTACATCGTATTGCATAACATTTCGTACGTAACGTAACGTTTTAATACTATAGTTATTACTTAATAAATCCCAACGTTTCAGAGCTATCAGTGTTGTCACCAACCTATCTATAAATTAGAACACGAATCATTAAAATTTCTTATATTTAATGTGTCACTGTTCCTCCAAAAATTACATATTTCCTATTTTTTTATTAGACTTATGAATTTGTACATTGTATATATTTTTGCTGACACATAGTATTTGTCTAAGTCAATTCTAGTAACATTAAGTTATGGCGATTTAAATACCTTTAAAATCAACATTCAAAACTAAGGTTCTACGTATATTGTATTCGTCGTTGTAATAAAATTATTGGAGAACGTTAAAATTCTCGAAATACATTAAGGAACCCTAAAATCCTATCATTTTCTCCGAGTTGAATTAACACATCCAACGCCAGATATCGCTCGTACGTTTAAGGCCTGTTAATCCGATACTATGATACTTTAGGGAGCTTGCCTCGATTTATGTACACGATGTGTTTTGATTAATACATATATATCCTCTTTTAGAAAACTGCTTTATTTCTTGTGTAATAAAGTTCAATTTAACTTGCTGTTCATTACAGTTTGGACTTGAATGGACAAGTGCAATGACCTGTAGAAAAAAATCGTCGCCAATACACGTCTTATGTCATTTAGCAAATATGTCCACTGTGATTTTATAGCAGGCAGCCACGTGTCATGAATAAGCTTTTTGAAGTGAAACTACTTTTAAATTTTTACGGATGAAACGCTTGATTAGCGTCACGAAGATGTGCAACGTTTTTTTGCTAATTCGTTCGAAGATTAGGAAGTTTTCGGTTTAAAGACATTTATTTTTCTTAACAAAGAACACTTAAGGTGAGAATTTTACATCATTTTGAATTTTGTTTGAAATTTTAAAAGTTTTACAAGCGTCGAACACATTACTTTACAGAAAAGAAAGTCACATTAAAAATGAGAAAGAAAATCACAAAAAAAAAGAAAACAAAACAAATATGTAACATCAAATTATGCTATGATAGGTATAAGAACTAATGTTAGGGTGAGGCTCCACTGAACTTCTCGCACACATATTCCACGAGATTATATTTACAAATAACATGTGGCATTTTAATTTGCCACTCGTCATTTAATATACTATTTTTCATAAAATTCTTTTCGAAGGTTACTAATAGTGCCAAAAATAAGGAGTGTTAAAGGTTTATAATTGAAGGATATGAGTTAATAGTTGATTTCATAGGAAAGGTAATTCATTAACGAACTCACTGAGTCATCATTACATCTTCAAAACTATTTGCGATTGACTTAAAATCTTCGCAATGTAATTTTGAATAGTATCCTCTTATTTGCACGAGAGCTACGTAGTTGACACCACGGGGAACATCTAGAATTAGTATAGATACCTTAGATTTAATACTAACAACATGTCTTTAGAATAACAGTGAAAAAGATCACAAAAGAGTACATTTTAGAAATAATCGACTTATTTATAATCCGCTTATTACTATAAACAAACCATTTATGAGAAGGAAACTAGAAGAAACTTCCTGAGATTATAAATCTAGGTAGTTTTTGAGGGATAACATTAAAACAGATTAAATCGTTCAGGTAATATATTATTAACTGGACTACTTAACAGCTTCGAAAAATAGGGTATTAAATTCAATTTTACTCAATAATTATAACGGTAAAAATTTGACAGCCGTGTGGTTTTATAGTGCGAGTGTTTGCTATATTAAAAAGTCCTGGATATGATTCCAGCAGGGTATATTTAGGCAAAAACAGAAATTTGTCGTACAATCTATGCGTGTATCTGTAGGAATGTCTGTTTCATGCGAGTGTATATATTCTAGGATTTTTTTTCAATACTCCTTATAATATAACATTTTTTTTGATATCTTAATTTTTTTATCAGTAACTAACTGGCCCTGCAAACTTAGTAGCGTTTCAGAATCAATATATATAAAAAAAAACTGAATTACAATTGCAGAATGTTTCAAATTCAGTAAAAAATGTAGTCAAAACTCAATCGCAACATAAAAATTCGTAATCAGACGCGCAACCTTTATGCCCAAGTCCGTCAAATATAATATTTGCCATCAGAAATTGTTGGTCAATGTCAAAAGGCAAAATTTTATGACAAAAAAAACCCTTATTTTAATTTGATTTCTGAACAACGAAACCAACATTAAACGTTTGACATTTAAAAAAAGATGACAAACGTCATTTTTAAATTTAAATTAATTTCTAAAAAACATTTAACTTTAATAGACTTCTAAACGAAGGGACTAACATCAAAGGTATGACAGGAAGGTGTATTTGTAATAGAAAGAGGAATTGTTGCATTTACTATATTCCGAGTATTTTTTTCATATTCACTCACTCTGTAAACTTTCCCTGGCCTTCCACAAATAATTCAAAACCAAGATTAGCCAAATCAGTCCAGCCGATTTCATGTTTTAGCAAGAATATCGAACAGCAATTCAATTTAACATATAAAACCTTCAGTCTTGGGAGGGTGTGTAACTTGGAACTGGAACTAATAAAAGGAATGGAATAAACAGTTAAAACTGCATTTAGATTCTAATAAGGTTTTGTGGGTATCTTTATATCGAAAACAACAGTATTATTTTGTAAAAATAAATGTCCTTATTGCAATTGTAAAATAGATTTACCATAAGGTTTCGCCACATTTCGGCTACATCTAATAACGGATTATGAATTCTTGAAATAGGAAATAAATACGACAATACTGAAAACTAATTGGTATGCATTCGCCATTTGAACTCGCGACCCTTCGCACGGGACGGTCTCCCTCGAATCTGTTAAGTTAACCAAAGCCGTAGCCAGGAAAGCAAGTTGGTTATATTTTCTTTTAAATCTACCAAAATCAAAATCTTCTTTATTAGTTGGAATCACTTTTGAATCGTCAGTAGTCTGTATGTTGGTAAAAAATCTACCACGGGTTCGGAGAGTTGAATCCGCTGAGAAGAAATCGGCAAGAAACTAAACGGTTACTCTTTTAAAGATAGTTTTGTATTGTACAATATGTAATATATTGCTTTTATGAGCAACTGGAATCAAGTTTAATCAACATTATAATATGCGTTTTGTAAAAAGATGTTTGAGACATATTTCTTAATATTATGTGGAGACAAATCTAAAACTGATTGAGGTATCTTATTAAAAATGCGTATGTTCAACCCGACATATGATTTCTTAACCTTTTTCACTCTAAAATATGGAATTACAAGTTTGTTTTTTATTTCTAGTATTAAAGTTCTGTATTTCACTTTTCTTACAGTATAAATGTATATTATCACGGATATATAAAATATTATTAAATATATATTGCGACGGTACTGTGAGTATTGAAGTTTAATTATAGAATATCATTTTATCTTGGGTACAATATAGTGTTTTTTCTCTCTCTCTCTCTCTCTCTTTTATTTTCCATATTAAAAACATGGTCATTACTTTATTTCCCGCTATCAGGGCTAACTCTAATATTATGTTGTATTTCATTTGAAAGTTGTAATGAATATGATGTTTACGGTAAAATTTTCAATTCCTTATATTAGCTAACAATCTCCCTATACATATCTAAATTAAATCGTTAAATACACTTTTTAAAGGTATAGTACGCTTAAGATTAGCGCAATAATGTTAATTGATTAATTAATCTAATAGTATTTGTAAAAAATTGAAGAGTGCTATTGAGAATGAATGAATTACTCATCAAATGTTTACTCTGATGATCAAGTAATACTTGCATCATCTGCTAATGAGCTATAAGGGATGGTAAATGTTATGAATGAAGCTTTGAAAAGGAAAGAATGCAAGTGCGAATGTTATGCTTTTTGAAAGAGATGAATCTATGATGAATGATAATATTTTGATAGAGGGGAACAAGTGGTAGAGGTGAAAGAATTTGTATACTCAAGTACATATATCTAAATTTGCAAAAGATGGAACATGTGAAAATGATATTGAAACGACAGTGAATACAGGGAATTTGGTAAATGGTGCTCTGCACGCCTTTATAAATAGCCAGATGGTGTGTCAAAGGGCCATATTGGCTGTACATGAATGGTAGTGAAAGTTGGGTATGGCAGAAGAATCACATAAGTAAAATAAATGCGGTTGAGATGAGAGCGTTGAGAAGTATCAATGGATTTAAATTGAGCGACAAAGTAAGAAATAGTGTGATAAAAGAACGTTGTGGTATAAAAGAAGATGTAGTGACTAAAATTGAGAAAGAATAGATGAAAAAAGACTGACAAAAAGGATTTATGAGTCAAGAGTGAATGCGAAAGTTGGAAGGGGAAGANAATACAGGTAAATGGTGCTCTGCACGCCTTTGTAAAGAGCCAGATGGTGTGTCAAAGGGCCAGATTGGCTGTACATGCAGGAGTTTTGGCACCAACGCTTATGAATGGTAGTGAAAGTTGGGTATGGCAGAAGAATCACATAAGTAAAATAAATGCGGTTGAGATGAGAGCGTTGAGAAGTATCAATGGATTGAAACTGAGTGACAAAGTAAGAAATAGTGTGATAATAGAACGTTGTGGTATAAAAGAAGATTTAGTGACTAAAATTGAGAAAGGTATACTTAGATGGTTTGGGCACGTAGAAAGAATAAATGAAAGAAGACTGACAAAAAGGATTTATAAGTCAAGAGTGAATGCGAAAGTTGGAAGTGGAAGACCAAGGCGAACGTTCCGGGACCAAATCCAGGACATTTTAAGTAAGGGCCAGGTCAAGAGTACTGTAAACCGACGAACTTGTATGAAAGATTTAATGAGAATGAAAGAAGCGAAGGAGAGATGTAAGGATCGTGGCAAGTGGAAGGACGTGGTCTCTGCCAACCCCTATGGGAATGAAGCGTGATACTGTGTATGTATGTATCACAAGTTTAAAGGTTCCTTTCTATAAAACGAATTTAAGGATTACGTATTAGATGGCCTAGGTATTGACTTTAGTTTAATAACCTTAGAAATCCTTCTCGCTACGGCCCTGGAGAAGAATGCCATGGTAGTCAGAGTTATTAAACCATAATGATTAAAAGCAAATATTTCTCACACCCGTTAATGTTAAATTATTCATTTAGATAATGGAACCCGTTAGATTTATTCGATTTCATATGTCGGATCTAAGCATTCGTGCTATTGTACGACGATGAAAATTACCATGCCTTGGACGACGTAAATTTGATCACCATTTCATAAAATATTGATTTTCCATTTATGTTTAGATATTATATATATAGTTCGTCTGAACATAAACTCCTTTAAAACGACTGGGCCAATATTGATGCGTTTTTGTGGATGTCAGGTGAACAAATATACAGTTCTTAATGTTAGCGAACTATGTTAAATATATCATTGTAATTTTGGTAAAGGTAATAGTGTAATTCTAAAATTTATAAATGCGAATGTCACTCTGTCTGTCGCGCTGTCACGTCTACTACTAGTACTAGAGCGGTGTAAAAGAAATTTTGTACACTTAGCGTCTCAGAAAGTACAATAAGCCCTTCGCAGTGTAAATAGTTAAATAATTCTTATTTAAAGAATAATTAGACTAAATGATTAAAAATGCTATCCAAAACACTTTTTCACGCGGAGAAACTCGCGTGTTTAGCTAGTTAGCTATATATTACCATATAAGTATAAAAAAGGTAAGTAGCAGCCCATTCGGGTTTTTAAAGCATAGACCTACCACGCTACTCCACTACGGATTGGCAGGCATTGTTACAAGTGAATCGAAAACGATCGGAGAGAGATCAGGCATAGGATCGACGACTTAATATGCTTTTCGAGGCACGAGGTTGGAGCATACCCCCAACTTTCCAACTTCGGGCAAATATTGAGAAAATCTTAATAGAAAACTCCATATCGATTTTTAACTGATTAATGAGGCAGTCATTTATATATATATATATATATATATATATATATATATATATATAAAATTCGGAAACATTAGGACGGAACAGTCTCTTTGAAAATTACTCTGTGTCAATTGATATAATTGAGAGCTAATTCATACATAATATAATTTTCTCGTTTGTCTAATGGTTCAGCTTATTCGTCTGCAGACATGAGGTCTTAGGTTTGAGCTCCGGGTTAGGCGAATAGAATAATTGACATTGACTTTTTTATTAAAGAAATTCTCACTATATGTCCGAAGTTGGGGAGATTTCCCCGTGCATCGGAGAGCACGACACATCGGACATTGAGAGTGAATGAATAAAGAGTGTACTTGTGTAATAATGCCTGCCAACCCAGCGTAGTGTGTCTATGTTCTAAAAACTCTCTCTATGAAAAAGGAGGCCTTTACGCGGCTGTGTGAGGTCATAGTCATGTATTAAGCTGTACACAGTCAATATACTTTAGTGATACTAGACTTTTGTAAACAATAGTATAATATACTTAAATGGTTTTTGTAATTTTATCTGTATGGAATCAAGTTCCAAATTTATTACAAATATTTAACATTACAATACAAAGCGAGAGACTGTTCATGGTGATAATTATAAAATATTCATCTAATTAATTATTTCACAAACAAGAAACGACAACCGGGTCTTTAACCCCGAGTCAAGTAAACGATTTACGATTATGGCGTCTTGAAATTATCGAATAAATCACTAACGCTTATGGTAACTCGGCACGAAAGAATTAAATAGGTCATAGTTTAACAAAACAATTCTTTAAATTGAAATGTTTCTCGAACTAAAACTAGTATAATAATGTTGGAACTATATATATAAAACTAGCTGTACATATAAAAATGATTCCTCGTGTTACGGCATCACGCTTAAACCGCTGGAGCAATTTTGATGATTCTTTTTTATTGTGTTTCTTTTAGTTAAAAGAGGTTTCTTATAAGAGAAAAAATTTAAAATGTTGCGTAGAACAACAGAGATTTTAAGAAAACTTCACCAACGTAGTAACTTTTCTAAAGTAACCTCTTTAGTACTTTTGACAAATATAACCTTTTTTTTAATGTAACCTTGTTTGACAAATATCAGCGATTGACAGCCTGCGTACTGCTGTCAAATAATTAACAAATTATTATATATGTAATGTTCTCTGTAAATATATTACAATAAATAAAATTAAACTATAATAATGTCCCATTTTGTGTGTGTGTATGTAGTGTAGTTATGCAATTATATGACATGTTATGTTTGTTGGTTTTGTGTAGTTAATGGTACTGGACTAACATGTAGAAAGTACAAGTACCATTATTTCTTTGAGTAGTAATTTGAAATTGAAATTACAGGGATAGAAGTTACGTTTACGAAAAAAGACCTTGTACGTGCGTCTTCCATATTTACGTCATACTGGCGACGTAAACTGTGCCAGTCTGGCACAGGAAAAGGCCATGACTCCAACAATACAATAATTATATGTATTATAAAATATACGTGAATATATATATATAGCAAAGGCAATAGCTATGTGTTTGTGACATAGGGCATATTTAATTGTCGGATTACCAACATAACTATTTAAATCTAGGTTGAAAGGCAAACACGTAGTAATGCTCAGAATATTGTTTAAAAAAAGTTTAGGATAATGCCTTTTACCAGATTAGCGCGCTCATCGTCACTAAATAAAAACTCACTAAAACTACCTAACCTTCAAACGTCTTGGCATATATAAATACAAGCTGAACCCGCGACATCGTCTGCGTTGAATGTTTTTTCATAGGTTTGAATGGGTAGCATTTTCATTAATTTAGGCAAATTGTTTTACAAATAAAAAACATACGTTTAAATACTTCAATCAGTTATTTGCTGTGTATTACTGCAGAGCTTATAGTCCTTTTTCAGGCTCTGGATAATCGCTGTACAAAATTACAATCAAGTTCGTAAAATCCGTTCTTACCTGACCTCTACTCGGCAAAAGGAATATTCCTACCAAATTTCAAATCTCTACGCCTTAGTTAACACTCCGGCAACCCCCCTTGCGGGTGGAATTTCGTAAAATCCGTTCTTAGCTGATTTCTACTCGACAAAAGGAATAATTTCGAGTCTATACGCCTTATGGTTCCAGAGATATCGTGATGAGTCAATGTATACCTGGATATCTCTTATATATACAGATAACGTCCAAAAGTGATAACTCTAGTCGTTGTAATATGAAAGATGCAACTTTTTGGAAAAGCTTTTCTATTTAGATGAACAATTTTGGGAATATGTAGACATGTATTTGCAATAAAACTCGTATCAATATGGATCTTGGTTGAGGAATCTACACCGTTAGATATACAATAGGAAATTATAAATAAGATGTCAAAGATATGTTTCAATGCCTAGTCATAAGCGCCCATCTGTACATCAGCGGAGGCCGGGAGTCTCTCAGGGTGTACCACTAAGCCCGCTCTATTACAATCTTGACACTTATCCCGGAGATCAACTAAAATATTTTGATACAATCGCTTTCAGATAAATGTCGTCGATTTATCACGAGGCTTCGGTGTGAATGCGACCGCGGCTGCTACGATCACTGTCTGATAATTCTCGTTTGCCACTATTTATATTATACAAGCATATTCCTGTAACATTGCCCGTGGAAAAATCCAATGAATTTAATCAAGAGTCTTCATGTAAAGTAATTAACATTACACACAAATATCTTTTGGTGATAGTTGATGTGCTGCACTACAATATTTTTGTGATTAATTACATAAAAATATATTAAAGAAGAAGTATAAGATAAAGTAAAAAAGCCTAATAATCTAGAAATAAAAGTAATGAATAAATATCTGTCCCTAAACAATAAATAGCTATGTTTTAGGCGACAGCGACTTGATATTAATTTATTTAAAAAATATCTCTTAGAGCATACTTAAGATTGAAACCTACTTGAAATAAACACGATATGTATTTCTTTCTTAATTATATTCTACTTGTAAATAATAATATATACATAATAGACTGCAGAACTAACAGCAGAGCAACTTGTTCTCGTATTTAACAGGCCAAAACACTAGAAAAAGTTGTAAATTAAAAAAAATGTCCACTGGGAATTATAGTCGAATTTCGACTACTTCGCTTATTAAATATAATTCTAACATTCACAGCCGTAGATAATACTTTACTTATTAGTTCTATTTATTTATCAGTTAACCCTAAATTTATTATATAAAATATACCACTAAATTTAACAGTCTCTTAATTAATATTGTCTGTTTCAGCCAATCTATATTTAAGTTGAATTTATATACCAAAAGTCAAGAGGGCCTAGTGGTCAGGCTTGTGGATTCTATTTAAGATAAAGTCGCAGCTTCGAATCAGGAACAGGCACCACTCCTTTTCTGTTTATAAACAGAAACTTACTTGATCGATCCATTTCTATTAATTGTTGTGCTATATGGTAAAGGAAAACATCGTTAGGTTAGTTTTGAGCATCTTTGAGCAGTTCTGGGGTTTATGTAACCTTTTTTTTTTCACTGGGAAATGCACCCCGGAGGAAGAAGAATTTCTTTCAAACGGGATTGTGGGACTCGCTGAGTTACCGGACTACTCACTAAAACCCAGCACATCCCTGGTCATCCTTGTGATGAGATCACTAGTGGGTCCATTTTGCATTCCACTCAAGTGACCCGACGAATGATGGCGCCTATAACAGTCTACAGCTTACTGAGGCGAATAGTAGAGCACATACCTGCGCCTATTGCTACCCAGCCTTCTTTGACGAAGAGGGAGGGCATCAGCCACATCCTCCATTTGCCTCTCATTTGTCTCCTTCAGCGATATGACGGTCTCACAAAAGAAGGCAACCGACCTCCATCTAAATTCACTGGTGAGCATCACATCCACTATGCTCTCCAGTGAGAGGTCACCTCCGACCAGCGACAATAAAATGTGCCGCTGAGGCTCCCACGCCGGACACTCTGCCAATGTAGCTACAGTGGCAACACACTCATTGCAGACGGGCGTTTCCTCACGACCTATCTGGTGCAGATACTTGCCGAAGAAACCATGCCCGGTGAGCACCTGAGGGACCCATGCCGCCTAATGATCCAATTCTCCAGATGAGGACGGATCTCTGCCACTGTGTATGTAAAACCTCTTACTCTGAAAGAGGTCTGTGCCCAGCAGTGGCACGTTAATGGCTGCTACTTTTTTACCATTACTCAGTACAATTACACAAAGAACTAGATTAAAAAACTTGTAAACAAACGCCTCTACATTCTAACATTTTTTATATGTATAAAAAACGAGCGACGTTTACTATCAGCGTGAATTTTTCTATTGGCTCCGATTGTAAACGCTAGGTGACGCTCCGCTCTAATGGAAATACATTAATCAACAGTTGCGTTATAGTAAAGTTTGGGAGATTAGACAATCCTCGTTATGAAGTCCCAGTATCGATTCTCACGCTCGACTCAACAAATTATTAGATGCTATTATCGATTTATTTAATCACAACATTCTCGGTTTTGAGTAGAGAAATTAAGCCAGTAATTTTGAATGATGGTCGTGTTTGATAGAACTCTTAGTTATTTCCAGTTTCCGGATATGAATGTACTACGTCGGATAGAGGGAAAGAGGACCCACGACGGTAACGTAGAGGCACAGGTTTCAGGGTTCCGTATTAACCGTAGTAAACTAGGAGTTTTCGAAACCAAAATCGAAACATTCCTTATTCCAGTAGGTTTTTGAATAGTCAATACACCATCAGCATCGAGGGTTAAAATTACCGACAACTTAATAAATGCAATGTCTTTTGAATCGTCAATTCTGTTGGTTGGTGATACATCTACCACCAGTTTAGAGGGTTGATTTTGCCGGGAGCCAATTAACTTAATTTTTTTTTTATAATTTATTATATGTTTATAGAATTATCCATGATAACATTATATCGAACTTAAATTGCTATTATTCTTATTTAATAGTACACATCACTAAACCAACCAAAAACAAAATATAGTAAGGCTTTACAATTTCTTTTGAATCGTTAAGACTGTCCGTTGGCGACGAATCCACCACTCATCAAGAATGGGAGATTCCAAGCACATAAATATCATTGTAAGTCATAGTAAAGCGGAGGCAGGTTTGTTAATACCTAATATGAGTAATTTTTTATAAGTTTGCTGGAAGTAAATCCATTTTAAGGAATTTATAGGCGTTTTTGAAGAAGTTGATGAATGCGAATGTTCGTTTAGCAGATAAGGGATTTGATTCATGATTCGGGACAAGTAGATTTCTTTAATTTAGAACAGTTTGAACTGGTGGGAGGCTTTGGTCGTGGCATGTTACTACTTTGCCAGCAAAGAAGTGACTCAAAAGTCGCTGTCCAAATACAATGCTATGTAGAAATCATTAACAGAGAAATTACCACGTTATCAGGTTACCATCTTGATCTATAAAATCACGTACTATTAAGTGATATCATAGTACAACGTATAACAGTTTCCAATAACAAGACATTCATGTAATATTAATTTAAGAATTGTTTAGGAAAAGCAACTACGGAACCTTCAAAGCGAATGCATGACAGTTACTTTTATAAGAAAAAACAAAAACGAGTAATGCGCTTTCCGCCTTGCCATATATCACATTAAAAACGCCGCTCATTACTTAAAATATAATAAAATTAATAAAAGATCTAATCAACAAGATGATCAGATCTATAATGAACATTCATTTTGTCATGTCTCATTAATACCGGTTCTTATTATTGGTGCTACAATTTTAATATGCTTATGATGAGATATGTTCCATTTAAATTGTACCCAAATTAAAATTGGAAATATTTCAAAGCCAAATAGCCGTAAACAAGAACTTTTATATGATTTTATTCTTTAAGTGTTTATCGGATGAAGCATATCGTATTAGATGACGTATTCACCATTAGTAATAAAGCAGTTAATAATCCTTGGCTTGACCTGTTTTAGATAAAAGGTTTTTGTTTATTGAAGTGAAACTTCTTTAGACGCATAAGGGTAAAATTTCTACGGATGAAACGTGTAATTAGCGTCATGAAAACGTGCAGCGTTTTTTATGCTAATTCGTTTGAAGGTTAGGTAATTTTAATATTTACGAATAACATGTGGCAATTTAATTTGCCACTCGTCATTTAACAATTTAATATATTATGTTTTCATAAAATATAAACTAATTTTATTCCCAAATTCTCTTTTCTAAATTTTAAAATTCAAAAACAAAATTTAATTAATAATTTCTAATATTAAAATTCGAGCGAAGCGGGGCAGAGTTGAGAGTGGGGCAATTTGGGTATGGGCAACGGAACCAGAGGGTACCGATGCTCGCTGATTTCATGGAAAAGGAGGGACTCTATATGATGAACTCTTTTTTCAAGAAACAGCCGCTCCGAAAATGGACCTGGCTGAGTCCTGATGGTTCCACGAGAAACGAGATTGACTTCATCATGTCTACGAAACGGAACATATTCAATGATGTCTCTGTGATCAATCAAGTGAAAACTGGGAGCGATCACCGTATGGTAAGAGGCACATTGAATATCAACGTACACCGAGAGCGGTTCAGACTGGTGAAGTCTACGCTCCGACCCACTCGCGCGCATATCCAAAACCCCGAGAGCTTTCAACTAGAGCTGCAAAACCGCTTCGCCTGCCTCGAGGATTGCGAATCTGTGGACGAGCTAAACGATAGGCTAGTGGAAACTGTCCATACGGTTGGGATGAAATTTTATAAACCCCGTAAAAAGCAAACCAAGAGATTCTCAGACCATACTCTTAATCTCATGGAACAGAGACATGCAATGAGCTTGCAGTCTACAGCAGACGCGTCCGCATATCGGCAGATCAATAGACAGATCTCTAAATCGCAAAAGCGTGATGTGCGACACTTTAATGCCGAGCGTATACGAGATACCATCGAACGCAACAAAGGCACTAAAGTGTTCGCAAAAGATTTGTCTATCGGTCAGAGCCAGTTGACGCGGCTGAAGACCCATAACGGCGAACTCATTGCATCTGGACCTGAGATTCGGAGGGAGGTTGAGAGCTTCTATGGACAGTTGTACACATCGACTTGCAAGCCTATTGATAGTTTGGCTAAAGATCCCCGTGCCAAACTGACCCGGCATTATACCGAAGATATCCCGGACGTCAGCTTGTACGAGATTAGTATGGCTCTCAAACAGATGAAGAACGGCAAGGCACCGGGTGATGACGGAATCACAGCGGAACTCCTGAAGGCGGGTGGAAAACCCATTCTTAAAGTCCTTCAGCGAATGTTCAATTCCGTCATCCTGGAAGGCACGGTGCCCAAGGCATGGCATAGGAGCGTGGTAGTTCTGTTCTTCAAGAAAGGTGACAACACCTTATTGAAGAACTATAGACCTATTGCGCTGCTAAGTCATGTCTATAAACTGTTCTCGAGGGTCATCACGAATCGTCTCGCTCGCAAGTTTGACGACTTCCAGCCTCCCGAACAAGCCGGATTCCGAAAAGGCTTTAGTACCATAGACCACATCTTTACGCTGCGGCAGATTATACAGAAGACCGAGGAGTATAATCGGCCACTTTGCTTGGCGTTCGTGGACTATGAGAAAGCCTTCGATTCGGTGGAAACATGGGCCGTGTTGAGATCTTTGCAGAGATGCCGAATTGACCACCGGTACATACACGTGTTGAAGTGTTTGTACGAAAACGCCACCATGTCAGTCCGTATACAGGACCAAAGCACAGCGTCTATCCAACTGCAGCGTGGAGTGCGACAGGGAGATGTTATCTCCCCGAAGCTCTTTACTGCGGCGTTGGAGGACCTGTTTAAGCTTATGGAGTGGAACGGACTGGGCATCAACATCAACGGCGAGTACATCACTCATCTACGGTTTGCCGACGACGTGGTCATTATGGCAGAGACTCTGGAAGATCTCAATGCAATGCTCGATGACCTCAGCAGAGCTTCTCGACAGGTGGGCCTAAAAATGAACATGGATAAGACGAAAGTTATGTCCAATATCCATGTTCCGCTCCACCCAGTCATCGTTGAGAACTCTACACTCGAAATTGTTGACGAGTATACATACCTGGGACACATAGTCCAGCTAGGTAGGTCCAATTTCGAGAAAGAGGTCAACCGCCGAATCCAACTCGGTTGGGCAGCGTTCGGGAAGTTCCGGAAGACTTTTTCGTCCAATATCCCTCAGTGCCTGAAGACCAAAGTCTTCGAACAGTGCGTGTTGCCAGTGATGACCTACGGTTCTGAGACGTGGTCGCTGACTATGGGCCTCATGCGGAAGCTCAGAGTCACTCAGCGTGCGATGGAGAGGGCTATGCTCGGAGTTTCTCTACGCGATCAAATCAGAAATGAGGAGATCCGTAGCAGAACCAAAGTCACCGACATAGCTCTACGAATCGCGAACCTGAAGTGGCAATGGGCGGGGCACATAGTCCGACGAACCGATGGACGTTGGGGTCGGAAAGTGCTGGAATGGCGACCCCGCACTGGACGACGCAGTGTAGGAAGACCCCCCACAAGGTGGACCGACGATATAAGGAGGATCGCCGGTAGCCGCTGGAGCCAGGCGGCACAAGATCGGGTCTTGTGGGCATCATTTCGTGAGACCTATGTCCAGCAGTGGACGTCCATCGGTTGAAGCGACGACGACGACGACGACGACGAATATTAAAATTAAATGATGTCGTGAAATTTACGACAGTATTAGGTTTCTGAGTATTTGCTTCTAACAGACTTGTATAGAAGGGTTTATTTTATGTGTCTTTTCAAGGCAAACATCTGCTTAGAAGCCACTTGCAGTTTGGTAGACTTTGGACAACAAGGAATGGAAAAGGAACCCCAAAAGCGTAATATACGTTTTCGGCAAATATTTATAGTAACTTTTTGTGTATTATACCTTGCTTAACTCATTTGAAACTTAGATCATTCTTGTGCTTGTGCTCTGAATAATAAACGTCTATGGTAGATATAGAGTTAATTAAGTTAATTATGCTAATTGTACTACAGCATTACATATAAATTACTGTATTGTAAGTTTATTTCCTTTTTAACAAAATAGAACTTGTTTTATATCAAATAAATATATAATTGTCGTGAGAGCGGCTTACGATATTTTTTTCATCAGTCCAGACGCAAATTATAGACAATACAATTTTTTAAATGTAATTTGGTCCAAGTTTAGGCATGGGATGGTTTCAATTTGCGATTTAATTATATTTAACGATTTAATTAATTTTAATTTACATAGGTTTAAAAGAAAACCTGCATTAGGAGGACTCGCTATACACAGATTAATTGTCAGGTTTTATGACTGATTCTATGTAATATAACAATTTAGATTTTCCAATAAATTACTTATTTACTAGAAAATTAGTGTATTATGATAATGAAATAACATGCAAACATGTGTGTGCGTGTGTGAGTTTGTAGTTTGCAGAGTGAGATTAAAGTGTGTGCCTGCGTGTAATTATATGCATGTTCTGTCAGAATATTGTGTAGCCTACTTCATGACCAACACAAGTTTTGACTCATTATATGATAATTTTTGTAGTCAATCTGTAAGTTTGTTTTTACATTCATAAGTTGTTAGTGAGTAAACGTCCTATACTTTATTAACTTTATTCTTTAAGAGACACGACATCATTTTCAATTGTCTAGAACCAAAGCATTGTGGACGCTATGATAGATGATGAGTCAGGTTGGAGAGCAGTGACGTCCTCCTGTGAGGCTGTTATCCTGCAGAAGGAGGCACTAAACAGGTAAAAGGAACTTACGGTAGATGCTACTCCCTCTCGCCGAAGGAGGGGGGGGGGGCACCAGGGGATGCAAAGCGGGCACGCCTTTGCTTTAAATCCAACTAAACCTTTAAGTCGGATTCATCCGAGCCGCCAGAGCTGAATGCGTCAGCGGACATTTGGACCCCAATACCTGGATGAAGAGGGTTCCGCTGGGATTTAGTGGTACTTTTTTTTTTTTTTTTTTTTTTTTTTTTTTTTTTTTTNCAATCTGTAAGTTTGTTTTTACATTCATAAGTTGTTAGTGAGTAAACGTCCAATACTGTATTAACTTTATTATTTAAGAGACACGACATCATTTTCAATTGTCTAGAACCAAAGGTAGTTTTTGTAACGATTGTGGGGAAAACGGGCTTCGAATTTCTTTTATTTGCAGTATGGGGTTCAAAGCGTATTGTTTTGTGTAATTTTAAATTAATGTTACCAATATACAGCTGTCGCACTGTCTGGTGCAGGTGTTAACTGGACTTGGTTGCTTCGGCAAGTATCTGCACTAGATTGTAGGCTGTAAAGAGACGCCTGCTTGCCGAATATGTGGGGCGGCCGTCGACACCACTCAGTAGTAAATAGTCAGTCTTGGGGACCCAGCGCCACATCTTGACATCGCTGATTAGGAGTGGTTCACTTCCCAGCATTGTGGACGCTATGACAGATGATGAGTCAGGTTGGAGAGCAGTGACGTCCTCCTGTGAGGCTATCATCCTGCAGAAGGAGGCACTAAACAGGTAAAAGGAACTTACGGTAGATGCTACTCCCTTTCGTCAGAGGAGGGGGGGGGGGGCACTAGGAGGTGCAAAGCGGGCACGCCTTTGCTATAAATGCAAATAAACCATTAAGTCGGATTCATCCGAGGCGCCAGAGCTGAATGCGTCAGCGGACATCAGGACTCCAATACCTGGACGAAGAGGGTTCCGCTGGGATTTAGCGGTACTGGTCTGTACTGGTTCTGTAGTGGTCCTGGTACGACCAGCGAGTCCCAAACTCCCGGATGTAAGTTTTGACTTCATCTGACGTGCATAAACCATTACCCAGCGAAAAAAAAGGCTGTCAAACTGTCAATACATCACTAATCGAATATGATATATTAGTAGGATATCGAGGAGATATAGAGTGCATTATTTTCATTAAATAAATAGATTTAATTTATTATAAATTGTTTTTAAATCGATAAGTATGAAATGGAACAATTCGTTTTAGATATATATTTTAATTACATCATTGTTCTGCTGGATGAGCGATATAGCATTAATGTAAACAATGTATTTTTTTCGTTAGAACAATAGCAAAGAATTTGGAGTTGTCACGGTCAAAGGTCGAGGTGCTCTTAAATTAGGTAATTCGACTTAACAGTACGTAATTTAATATCAGGCATAACAGTGGGGACAAAACAATCGTATCAACTATCAGTACAGTCCTCAATAAGAGTGCACAAAAGCGCGGGTTATTGTTGTGTGTGAACCGGGACACGCCTTGACCGGCTAACTCATACAATGGTTAGTTCACTCCTTGCAGATTTAGAAGATATGCTATTTGTCAAATAGTTTTTGAAGTAAACGCTTCTATAGGTGCTCTGTGCACTTTATTTTGTGGGTTTTGAATGAGACTGAGTTGAATCACTCAGCTATGTAACATTTGTTCGAGTAAAGTCGTCTTTTTTATTATGAATTGACTCGGGACTGGAACCGAGGACCTCATGTCTGTAATTGAACATGCTAGCCACTAGACTGACGAGTACAAATGAGGAATCACGAAAGCTGGATCAGGAACGCTAAACATATGCCAAGTATCCCGTCTCCTTCGTCGGTCTTCCCTGTGTATCCTTCTCTAATACCTGAACCCAGGCCTTACATTTCTATGTTATGCAATTTCTTAATACGATCCGCGCCTTAAATAAGTAAATTGATATTCATCCAATGTGCATCGGGCTTAAATGTAACAAATTGATTTGTCGCTGCCACCGGGAAAGCATCCAGACACAATATGGCCACAATAAATACTAGATGCGACATGATAACGTGAATAATTCCGTAATATATTAACAGTATGGGGTTTCACACGAGTTGGAAATGGCGTCTTGTTTGTAAGACTTATGGCTAGAACGGAGGTAGTATGTATTAAAACTGCCTTTAATTTATGTGCTTAGTTTAGCCGAAGCTGATGTGCCTTTATAATTCTTCCTTTGTCACTTCCTTTGTCATTAATATTTATATTAATTGGAAAAAAATATGAAAGCATCATTAGTCTAGTAATCAACGTGACTATAGACAAGCATTTTATTTTAAAAGGTATTGAATTTTCTGTTAATTCTTCGTATTCACACGAAGTTGGCGATGTGCTCCGACTCGTGTTTTGAAGAGCACGTTAAGCTATTACGCCTGATCTATATTCGTTTGTGTAGGATTACCATCAAATCGGACTATGGAAGTGAAGGAATAGGGAGTGCAATTGTGTTAGCGCATACACTTTTGTGCTTTGCCTGACAACCTGTAGTTTAAAAATGTGATGAGTAGATGCTCTAAAAACCCTCTTTACTATGAGTGAGGAGGCCTGTGCCTACGAGTGGGACGATTATGGGCTGCTACTTACCTTTACCTTACATGTAATGTCCACAATTTAGGAGCTTTAAGGAAGTTATGAAAGGAAAACATATTAATGTGAAAATTAAGAAAACAACTATTTGAAGTCGCAATTCTACCCTGCTTGACATACGGTTGCTAAACATGGTCTCTAAGAAAGGTAGAGGAAGAAAAGCCGGCTGTTTGTCGAAGGAAAATCGAAAGAAGCGTGTTAGGATTAAGAATCAAGGACAGAATAAATACCAAAAAAATACGAAAGAACTAAATTACTTGCACTTGTATGCAGACTAGTTAATACAATATAGTCTAAGAAGGTGACAGAATAGATTTCTAGAGTCAAGAAAAGAAAACATGGGCGACAAAGGAAAAGATGGGGGGATATTTTTGCAGAAAGAGTAGGTTCGGACTGGATGCGTCAAGCCGGAAATAGAGCAACTTGGAAGAATTTGGGGGAGGCCTACGCAGAAGAGGTGACTTTTACGCCAGACTAATATGAATTATATAGTAGATTAAATATATAACACATTAAAAATATAGTTATTGATACTAAAATTTCCAAATACATGTTAATAATTGTACATTTATTTATTAGTAAGTTAATATGTTAAATTGTTGTTTATTGATGTGCAATAAAGTATACAAACAAACAAACAATAATTACTAGAAAACTGACAAAAAGAAGACAATCTGTAAGATTACTATTTTTAATTGTATTGGAAACATGAACTAAAGGCGTATTAATAATTAATGTCCAGAATTTCTGTAGTTTGAATTAAGCATCAAAACCAATTTAAAGAAGAAGATCCATTTAATGTTATTACCATTACCTATAAATCAAACATTTATAAAATAGCAATGGATGAAGATTGCAAATTAATAACAATAGACATTTTTATTGAGGTAATTTGAGTTTTTAATGAACCTGAGTTTGGATTGGAGGTAGGCTTCGGTCGTTGCCATTTACCACACTATCAGCTAAAACATGCTGACTATCGAAAATGTTTTATGTAACAGTACGATGCTTATGTAAAAGTCATTAAGAGGTACATTACCTCTTACCATATTGGACTGTATTATCGCTTATTATTAAGTAAGATCACAGTCAAACGCTATCCTGCCAGCAATAAAAAACATTTTTATGCCATCCTGTACTCCTTTTACAGTATTTAATTTAATTTACCAAGAAAACGTAAATATAATGTGCGCTCGCTTCTACTATGACATTTACATCAGTATCATCAACTATTTCATTCATCTTTATGTAACGCATTAAATAGTTCTTCCTCCATATTAAGGATAATTAAAATGCTCATACCAGGCTTGAATATCGTGATACTAAATGCTAACTAGGTTATATGATGTTTATCGTGTGGCGATCTGAGCAAACAAACAAACTTGTTTCGTTATTTAATATGTACTAGCATAGGTAAGTGAGTTTGTCTGTCAATATATTTGAATTTTTTTTTTCAGATTACACAATTTTATTATATAACTTAAATATACAATTAACCATGATAACATTATATCGAACCTTTACTTTAATACAGACAAAATAAATGTAATAAATGCGCCATCAGAAGCAAATGGATGGGTGCCTATAAGGCTGGCAGAGTTACCTCTTTGGACAGCGATACTTATACGCTGTCCGAAGTACCACCCGGCCTTAGGGTCACGGGTGACATCAACTAAGTGAGGTGAAATTTCTTGCTTTTAGCCTCAGGACCCCACGGTCCCAATGTCTCCACGCCAAAAGGCACAAATATGTATTCTAAAGCAAGGCTCTCATATTTGCGCCTTTTGGAGTTTTCAGCTAATGACGCCGTCGCTCCCGCTGATTTGGAGGTAGCGTCAAGAGTGAGATGGTGCAAACGTATCAATACATGTAGCATCCCACATCAACGACCTTCCGTTTTTCCAAGGCATCAACGACATACCATCAGGTCTCTTACCATCATCACGTGCAATTCCATTCGGCTCGAGAATAGCCGGCACGTTAATGGTGGCACGAGTCCTTCTGATGATGTCTTTGATGCCGGCGTGTCTCGGAAGACGACCAGCACTACGAAGACAAGACAGACCGTGGTCACCGAGTTGATTTACCCACTCACCACATTTACAACGATGGGGCTCTTATTAATTATTAAGTAAAATACACTTACTTTTCTTACATCTCAGAAAGAAACGTCGTCCGACACAGGTTTTATTTTGCGTAGTTATTATGTAATAAATAATATAATAAACGTATTATTAGAGATGTATTTAACTCCCAGTTTGTTTTGACTATTTTCTTGTTATTTTTATTGTTTATATCACAAAGAAAACTGTGTCAATTATTTCGAAAGGCAACAACTTGAAGCTTTTGTTGATAGTTAGATTTAATAATAATAATTAAAGATCTTTGTAGTTTTTTATTAATATAAGTTATATGTTGGCTATGAAGAAATTTACGAAAACATTCTTTTATCTAATTATCTTTGCCTAGCTTTCATTTTAATAGCTCAAATCTCAAGGTATATTAACACGATGGTGTCGGTTCTTTCATACAATTTTCAAACTAAATTAATATTTTCTAAAATTTCTTATTTTGGAGTCATACAGGAAAATTCTATATATGTATCGACGTTTTTATATTTAGACATAGGAAGAAACTTTTAAAGCTTTTATGTGAACTTTCAGAAGATGACGTATATTTTTTTCGTAAAATAGATTTAATTAAAACTGAATATTCGGAATAACTATATTAAAATCAATCGTCATCTATAAAAACTATAGAAAAATATACTTGAACTGAGTGGACGAATAAATTAATATTGTATTGTTTTTTGAAACTACGATCCAACTAAAACAGATGGACAATAAAGTTCGGGACGATGTAAAAATGTTTCACTTTAATAGCTGTTTTATCGAATATCCAGAAAGCGGATAAGATATATAGGGAGAGTGTGAACTTACAGTAGGAATTGGAAAAACGGTACGAACATAAACTAGTCCGTTGATTGTATGCACGGACATTATGCTTATACTCATACGTTATATTTTTAAGTGCCTACTTGAGTTCGCAGTTGAAACCATAAGGTTCGCTTGAGGTAGGGTAATAAGATTCACACGTTTATGTTTCTTCTTTTATAATGATGTAGTCTGCGATGGAATAGATTTTAGTGTTTTTAAGTCAGATATTTATATAGAACCCTGACTGCCTTGTGAATAACTATGTTGATTCTTGGTAAAATAAACAGTTGCGTCAACGAATTTTGGGCAGGCATCGTTACTTTTGGTGAAAAAACTTAACCGCCTAACTTATTACTATTGCTGATTTGTACATGATTGTGAACTCATTTAGTAATAAGTGAGGCTACTTCCTGAGATCGATGAACTCAGTAATGTTTCTGAACAGGGGGGCGTCCAAATCAACACGGATAAGGCACAATATATGACTAATACCCATGTTCGCCCCATCTTGTCATCGTTGAGAACTCAGTTCTTGAAGTTGTAGACGAGTTCACGTACCTTGGACATTGGGGCGCGGCTTTTTTGGCTAGTACCTCGGTGGGGTGGTAGGCCGCGAGCTGACTGAAGGGTGCCACGAGTGTGGTCTCGCCGTTGACATGGCTGAAGACACATAAGTGACATGCCCACGTTGGACGCAAAAGAGAGCCGCTCTCGTGGCCACTATTGGATGAGTTGACCTCGCCGTAGTTAAGGCTATGGTAAGCATTGAGGATTCCTGGAGGGCGGTAGTTTCCTTCTGCGGGGAGGTGATGGCGCAAAAGGAAAGCAGATCGGCTGAGGGAGCAGGACGTAGCCGCACCAGTCATTCGCAGGCGCAGGGTCGTACGCAGACGGGCGGCCCAAGACTGTCGCAGCAGATACGAGTTCTATTGCCCGACAGAGAGGTCCTTCAGATTGTGGCCGGCATACTGTCCTATTAAAGTACGCATCAAATAAATTAAAGTGAGCCCTTATATTAACGAACATCGCCAGCAGGTCGCTGCGTTCGTGGATTGCCGTGCCCTTCCTGCGCCCACGTTACAAGGCGACGCGGAGGCCGACAGGTTTTAAAAAAGTCCCGCATAACCCAGTATATGTCTCCCGTGATGCTCTGGGTTTCCATGAAGATTTTCCTGCCAGAATAAACGATTAGGGACATAAACTTCGAGAAGGAAAGAGCTTGTGGGCTTTTTAGGTGAGACTTATGTCCAGCAGTGGACGTCCATGGGTTCAAACGACGACAACATCCTGTGATATTTGTATGCTTACCGAAGTGTCCCACCAGTATACACCTACCTTAGTTTCAAAGCTTGCCATAGCGAATATCGAACTTTGGTAAGCGAGCCTCTCCTCGTTCTGTCAAGGGACGTTAATAGGGTCCCTTAAAGTTCAATTAACAGTTCATTTTATAATTAATTTTACGAAATATTTTGAATGTAGTATATAAATATAATACAATGGTAACGTTGTCTTCACAGCGCAGGTTGCATCGTAAATAATAATAATATAGCTATTTATAATGATGTATTTGCCTTGCATTCCGTAACAATATCTTATTCAAATCTTCAATTGGAGTTACTATACTATAGTTTCTTACAATCTTTACTAATTTATGGATTGAATTTATTTTGAGATAAATGAACAGTGCTTACGTAAAAGGTTTTCGTAACGAGTTTAAGATATTTGTTTTGATATTACTTGTTTTATAAAATAGTAATATTTTGCAGCTTAATATAGAAGGAAATGAAAATTTTATGTAGGACGTCGTTTTGCTAAATATATACCGAAGCCAGGTTTTGCTTGCATTCATGATGTAAACTGATGATCATTCAGTCTCGTCTCGGGTTACAAGTAAGCCTTTTGACGATGTTAAATCGTTTATTTATTCCAAATCCCGCGATCGGCCCGTCAACCGCATTACGCCCACTCCATAACATTGCCGACTTGATCTCCTCATATCCTCATCTGATCTGTTTCATTACTGTTAATATAGAAAATAATGAAATATATATTTCTGTACGTTGACGGATTTATATATTCTTGCAAAAATTTAGTCTGTTATCACAACGAATCAGAGTTAAAACAGGAGTCTCGCGGTCTTAAAAAAACTGTTTTTATGGGACAAAATATTAGCTTTTTTACTCGTAATATACAATAACACGTGAAAGCCAATTTTTCCCTGAGAGTAAGACCATGATTTTGCTCGTACAAATAGTAAGATCTTATAACCTCGAAAAGGGCGCTATACTTGTTAATACAGCTAGATATGCAAAATGATTAAATGATTCTTGCTAGCCATAATTATTAAAGAATAGAATTTGATCTTTTAAACCATTGTCTTTATGTCATTTATACGAAGAAATGCTCCTGATTTCTCTCTGGCAGTGTGGATTGGCGTCACATCGATCGATGAGAGTGAAGTAACAGAGAGTGCACTTGTGAACTATGCCGCAGTGTAGCAGCGTGCTGCGTCTATGCTCTAAAAACCCTGTCTCCTATGAGTGAGGAGGACTGTGCCCAGTTGTGGGCCTTTAATGGGCTGCTACTTATTTTACCTTTTATACGAAGAAAAAATTTACACACATACATACCATCACGCCTCATTTCCATAAAGGTAGACTGAGACCACGTCCGTCCACCTGAGACCATGATCCTTGCGTAACACCTTCGCTTCTTTCATTCTCATTAAACTTTTCATACAAGCCCTTATTTAAAATGTCCTGGATTTGGCCCAGGAACGTTCGGCTTGGTTCTTCCTCTTCCAACTTTCCCATTCCCTCTTGACTCATTTTGTCAATCGTCATTCATTTATTCTCTCTACGTGACCAAACCATCTAAACATACCTTTCTCAATTTTAGTTACTACATCTTTTATCTTTGTGAGAAGTAACTTAACTTATATAACAAATAATCTTATTTCTTCTACAACCCGTTTCAATATATGTAAGAGAAAAAAATTATTGCTTTTGCGAGAAAATATGATAAAGAAACCGTATGAAATTATCAAAAAATTAAATCCGAATTTAAAAATAAGTCTTTAAAAATGAGCAAATGATATATGGACAAAGTATCACGCGATTGCTTGTATTTTTGAAATTCATTTTACCGAAGCGTTATATAAAGTGGATATTTATGTTTATAAAAATATTCAAATAGACATAACAATAAGTTATCGTATTAAATTGATTCCAATTGTTAAAGTGGATATCATTTTATTGCATTTTATAGGGACCATAGTGAAAGCTTATGGCATAAGAATAGATGAGGATTAATGGCGACTTCCATAGTAAAGTGGTAATATAGCTATACTGGAAATAAAATTTGTAGCTAAAGTTTATACCATTAACCGTGGCATAACTATCGAACTATACGTTATTTGTTACGATACAGCTATATCGAACCAAAATAGCACAAATGCAAATGCGTATTATTCAGTTATTAAGTTATTAATTTATTGTCGATATTGTTTAAGGGGGCGAACGAGTACTTATAGTAGCCAAGCTAAATTTGTAGTTACTCGNTTTTGAACACACCTCGTATAGCTATATTGGAAGTAAAATTTGTAGCTAAGGTTTATACCATTAACCGTGGTATAACTATCGAACTATACGTTATTTGTTACGATACAGCTATATCGAACCAAAATAGCACAAATGCAAATGCGTATTATTCAGTTATTAAGTTATTAATTTATTGTCGATATTGTTTAAGGGGGCGAACGAGTTCTTATAGTAGGGAGAGCCAGCCAAGCTAAATTTGTAGTTACTCGAGCGCCATGGGCGCTTATAGAATTGCGAAGAATAGATTCTCATCTTATCTTAAGAAGTTTTTAGTGTTATTTATTTATACAACGCTTAATGGCTAAATAAAAAAAACATAAATATTTGAATCTGATAATTTACACAATTTTATTAATTTTATAATTACAGTTATTTTGAAAAATGCTTACTTACCAACCTTAATATTAATCGATTATAGACATACACACGCACACGCACGCACACGCACACGTACGCATGCATACAAGAACGCACGCACGCACGTGCGCACGCATCGAATTTCAAATTAACCGCGACTAGTTTTGAAAATCTGGTGATTTTTAAGTGAGTTTAATTAAAATTATTTTAGCCTTCCTAAGGAAACCCCCCCCCCCCTGAGTACATCGATGGTTTTGAAGTACATAAAGGCCAAGGTTAAAACAATTTTTAATTTTTTTTGTATCGCCTCCACTTCCTAAGATAACTGGAATGAAATTCGCAATGAAAAACATAAAGTATACCACATTATTTATCGCAAAATCCAACATTAACGAATATTTTATCGGAAATGTATATTAATGTGTATTTTTGGAGCACACACAAATATATCGTGATCTCACATCAAATATATCAAGAATTACCGTATTTATAGAAAATTACTAATGTTAAACAATATGTTAGAATTGTTTTTGCAGCTTAATCATTCTATGACAGTGTCGACCTTGATGTGCCATAGTTCACACAGTCCCTTCACTGTGAAAATGTGGAAAAAACACTACAATAGCTCGGCCCTCATGCATGTCTCTGGACAAGACAATCGATTACAACCATTCTTATGCATTTTATTGATTATTGTCATTGGCGAATTGATTTGGGAAGTAGGTGTTCTTCAAGGTTTCTATCTTTGTCTGACGTATAAGGTTTTGCATAAAAAGACAAAGGGACATCTGAGCCCTTTGACAACGTCAGTTTCGAAGATTGCATAGACTTAAAAATGTAGAAATGTTTCATTTTTCGATGTATATATTTTTAAGTAAGTAGCAGCCCATTAACGTTCCAACTGCTGGCCACAGGCCTCCTCACTCCAAGGAGCGAGGGTTTTTAGAGCATAGACCCACCACGCTGTTCCACTGCGGATTGACAGGCATAGTATACAACAAGTGCACTCTCTATTCCTTCACTCTCATAGTCCGATGTGACGGGAATCCGACACGACCGGAGAGAGATCAGGCGCAGGACCGACGGCTTAACGTGCTCTCCGAGGCACGGGGGTGGATCACACCGCCAACTTCCCAACTTCGGGCAAATATTGAGAAAATCTTAATAGAAAACTCAATATTGATTTTTGAATTGGCCCGACCCGGGACTCGAACCCAGGACCTCATGTCTGTAGTCGAACATGCTAACCACTAGGCCAATGAGGCAGTTTTAACCATTAGCAATCTTCGAAAGTAACGTTGTTTACGGGCCCAGGCGTAGAACCTGACATATCTAGATATTAGTTTTTTGGAAGCCGGTCGTGATTGTCTTAGACTATTGGATGTACATGTCAAATAGAAATGATAACTTAATTTTTAGTAAGACTATGGACATCATCATGCTTTTCACAAATTAAAACACCGGATATATACCATTGAAGCTGATTAGATTTAAAAGAAGTCTCGCCTGTGCTTTCTATGAATCTCTGTATACTCCTATTGATTTTAAAAACCCATTGGAATCTTTGTGAATTTTGTCGGGCCCCTTTTAACACCCCACTGGAAGACGTGCGTGCTCCATTTTTAATAATGTAAAACTAAATGCTTTGTAGTCATTATAAGTGTGCACTTTTGATACACCGTTGCCAACATACATTGAAATGCACCATTTATTGCAGTTCACGCGATACCGGTTATAACCCAGAGGAACCCTCTTCATCCCTGAATGAGATCCCAGAGGATCAACTTGTGCATTTTTTCCCTTTTGTCCCAGATGAAGACGACTGAGGAGTCACGGATGTACAAGGAAAGAGGTTCAAACGTTTCATTCATCCGGGGTTCCACACAGCTGAATTGTGGGGTACGGGCTTCGAGGCAATGCATCATTACCCGGGCAAATTTTCTCAGGCATCGACGATGCCCGGTATTGGTTTCTGCCCGTTATTATAACGGGATGGTTCCCAATAGCTTACGCCAGCCAGACCATCCAAGTCAAACGGAGTACCAATCATATCCGGGTTCTACCACAGCCGTCGCGTCGTCAACGCCGTCATCTTCACCCACACCTGGTGGTGGTGACAGTAGAAGCACACGAGGTAGTGGACGCCCAGAGATTTCAGATCTAGGATGCTGGCTGGCAATGCCATGGACGTGTGTATGCGGGGATTTGTTGCACACGCTCCTCGTCAAGTTCTGGACGAACACCTCCACGGTGAGCCGATGAATTACGTCATTCCTGACGTACCTCGGAGCTTCTACTATGAGGCATAGGCACTTTTCTGCTGGGTCTGCAGCCTCCTCTTCTGGTACCCTGAGCAGGAAGAGTACCAGGCAGGAAACGTTTCATTATATATAATGAGTGTAAAATGTTCGTGTCAGATGGCGTTGATTAAAAATAAATAAAAGTAAATAGTACGGTACTTAAAAATTCCTATCTGAAAATAAACATGAAGACAAATCAAGACGCTAATCCTGGAATCGGGAAGCCCATAATTGGTGTTAAATGAAACACGGGCTAAAATCCTGCGTGAATGGAATCCAGCGATCGGAGATGACCGCGGGTTGCGTAGAGATGCTATCGCAGAACACCTAGACCTCGCCATCGAGCTAGGAATACAGATGGAGGTGATAGGTGGCGATTTATTTCGACGGATTTTCTGCATTTTTCAAATTGTACGATATTTCACTATAGCTAATATTCTAATGCTTTGACTCGCGAATAGTTTTGAGATTTCGTAATGAGTCAGTGAGATATTGGTATTCGTTTATATATTCTGATGCCGTAGGGATATGGAAAAATGAACTTTGTAATTACACTACAAAAGGCATGGGAATAGACATATATGTGTGGTATTCTGTGTAGATCTGATACTTCCTCAGTCAATCCAGGCCAGTGATGGGTTGCTGTCAGTGACTGACCACAGTTGTACTGTAATTGGTATCTGTGTGTTTAAGACCGCACGGTGTCTCAAATCTGTTGTACTAAGTAATAAACTAAACCATAGCTGTTATGCATTGATTATAAATCTATCACTCTCTTTGACAATAAACGACTACGCAGACGAAATTTGTGTAGATATTTCGATACTGTGTTTCCGTCCAAAAGGGAGATGTACCGTCGGGTTTTAGTCAAACGTCATCTTCCTCTGTGTGACCTCCAGGTACACCATTTTCGAAGAACATGATTCAATATCAGCCGACGCTGAGTAGGGCACGTTCATCACGGTCACAATGCCCGTAGAAGTCCGGCATAACCTCCTCTAGTGACCTCATTCAAGGATGAGAAAGGATCCGCTGAGTTTTAGAGGATCTTTTGGTACTGCAGCGAGTCGCACGTTTTCGACTGAAAGGATTTAATCTTCTACTGGGGTGCGTTGTCATTTCCCAGTGAAAACGAGAAGAAGCAGTCCGGCATAACCTGCAACTCCTATTTTGTAGGGCAGCATGTATCTGTAAAGATTTCCTGAGGTTAAAAAGAATAAAAACGAGCGTGACGGCTCAAATAAGTCTTCATTTCAAAAATGAGAATTAAATCAACGTCTTCCCTTTCTACGTGGCGCGTGTTTTTGAGTCTAGCGGAAAATCGGTGGTCGCGGTAATTGCAACTTATCTGCGCATTGTTCGTATGCAGCACAAGGTTGCGTTGACGTGTGAGCGTCGACCATTGTCTGTTTTTTGATTCTTGGATGCATTTGCATTTGAGATTGTTTCCAGATCTATTGATCTATTTATATATTTGCAAGATTTGGATTCAGTACTAAAACGACTAGTATTTTATTAGTTATAAGACTATTAGTTAATGACATGTGGATAATTAATAGAAATCCTATTATCGAGTTCTGTGTATGAAATAGTTTATAAATGATGTTACTTTTCGTTGAAGAAAATCTTGGCGAATAAAACTGGGGTACGTATTTCCTGTCAATTCATATTAAAAGCATCAAACTCTCCTTTTATTAACAGTTTATTTATACTTAATTGTTACATTGTTGCATAAATTATTAATAAAATTAATTTCCCAGTTACGATTCGTATTTTATAATTACTGAAACCCAATCATATATTTATGGACTGAAAAAAAAATCTAAAAACACCATTTGAATAAATTTTTTATTGTTGAATTACTTAGAGTTAAATACCTTTGTTCCCTAGCTTTAGAAGTCGACAAACTCGAGTTTAACAAGACACTTCCCTCGCTGAATGTACGCTATTGTTCTTAATGTGAATAAATACATTTTTTAACGATCTAACTGACTTTTAAATGCTTATTCAATGCTACTGTATGGCCCTTTATATCTACGTGTTAAGGTTGAAACTTTGATAAAGTAAAATAGACAGCAACCCTTTAAAAGATATCTGTATTTCGGAGATTCTTTTGCAAGTGACAGATTACATGGAGGTATATTACGATAGTGTGAAAGGTCAAATTCGCTTAACAAACGTAGCAATTTACATTGAATAGTGTTAAAAGGACGGATTAAGTGCAATTTGAAAGGTAACTTTTTGTTGGTAGATAATATCTTAATATGTTTATAATAAATGGGGGTTACGCGTAATCTGTAACTGTACGTCTGTGACGTTTTGTTACGTTTTTTTTAATGACATTTCGCACCTTTACAGCGGTTATTCTAAAGAATTTCGTTCGATACGCTGTGTTAAAAGGTTAAGCGAAACGGTTTTGACTTATTCAATTATATTACTAAATACAGACTTTAAGACGACGTGGAGTTAAGCGAATTGGACTTTGCAAGAGATGTGGACCCTCTGCTCCACTTATATAAAAAAGGTAAGGTAATTAACATTTGACAGGCATAGTACACAAGTGTACTCTCGTAGTCCGATGTGACGAGAATCCGAAACGATTGGAGAGAGATTAGGTGCAGCACCGACGGCTTGACGTGTTCTCCGAGGCACGGGAGTGGATCACACCCTAAACTTCCCAACTTCGGGCAAATATTGAGAAGACCTTAGTAGAAAACTCAATATTGATTTTTGAATTGGCCTCATGTCTGTAGTTGAACGTGCTGATCAATGAGGCAGCCACTTATACATAGGATATCTATTAAGTTAAGCCAAAAATGGTAACATTAAATCCTGTACATGGAATATAGGAAGGACATAAACCGACTTTTTTAAATTACTGTCAGTCACGTTGCTCTCGTTGACTTCTGCAACTGCCTTTTTCAATAATAAAACATTACGTGGTTTATTGCACGAATCTTAGAATATAAATGCTAAAAAGTTAGCTGGTGGCCTTGGTTGCTTAGCCGAGCGCTTTACAACAACTGGCTGTAATTCGACAAGGGATAGATGGATTTAAAAGTGTAAAATTACGAGTATATGTAATACCAGCGAAGATTGCTCAGTTTCTTAATTCAGATGCTTTCACGGTCAAGGGAAAACGTTTTCCTAAATTTTAGTTGTACTTGAAACAAGCATATAAAGATTCCAAAGGGAATAGAAACATTCAAGTCTATATTCTTATATCGATATAAGCGAAAACCTAATAAGAGATTTAAAATCATATAATAGATTACCTGACGTTCGTAGTGGATATTGTCTTCGTGATTTCTAAAAAGTGGTTGTCAACGTTATATGTAAGAGTAAAAGAAATTGAGTCACTAACTCATTACGAGCACTCCAAAACTATTCATCTTATTGATTTGCAATTAAAAACTATTATTTACACTATCATTTGTCACAAACTTTTACGAGCACACATATCTAATCTATTTAACACCTATTATTGTTGTGATCCTTTCGTACATTTCGTATATATTTTGAAAGAAGGAAAGGAATTGATTTCTGTAGGTTAACCTATCATCAACATTACTTAGATCAGGTTATATATAAGAAAGATTGTATTGTTATAATATTTTGTTAAATCTATGATTGCCAATAAATTTATTCGTTTATAGACGTTCACTGTGAACAGATTCCCCCATATTCTTACGGTATAGGGAACTACGTGGGTGATATTGCATAAAACAGTTAGTAATGTAGATATATATATATATATATATATATATATATATATATATATATGTACATTATAAAAACTATATAACTTTTGAAATTGAAGATAAACGTATTACAGTCGCACGATTTCTAGAATACTCCCCCTTGGAAGCGTGAATTGTATAGTTTTTGTTTGGCTTTCATTAGTTTATGCGACATCACGAGCGGAATGTACCGATACGGATCGCATGCGGGTTCGATTCCGTTTGGTGTCTTTATGGAGTTGGTATGAATAATGAGAGTGTTTTGTAACGGATTTCGTGTTTATTTTATACGTTGATGCTAAGATAATGTCTACGAGTATTTGAGTGTGCGTTTATACATTTCGCGTTGTTTTACTTTAGAATTATCTAGCTTTTAAGGAAATCTGCTTTATTTTTGCATTATAGGGATGTTATTGATATCGGTGCTGGAAAGCAAACACCTAGGAACCTTTGTTTTCTTTTTCGCGCTAGGAATACAGCCTTGATCAGACCTAAAGTAGTATCGGGAGTGTGGAACTCGCTGACAAGCCAGCATACCCAATAAAAGACAGCCATACCCTCTACATCCTTTTGCGGAGTACCAGAGGTTCGGTTGACCCATTCTACCCTCGTACTCCGGAAGATTCCTCTGGGAAACTTAAGAAGGAGGCAGGAGAATCGCAATTCTACGCTTAGTACCTCCCAACCCTCGCGCCGTATTAAAGCAGCGTCCACAGCTTCATCCTTCTGCGTCTTATGTACCTCCTTCAGCGAAATAACAGTTTTGTAGAAGGAGGCCACTGTCCTCCATTCCCTATCGCTGGTGAGCATTGCAGCAATTGTTCGCTACGGCGAAAGGTTTCTTCACGGCGTCAATAGATGCCACTGGAATCCCCACGTCTGGCATTCTGCCAAACTCCTGCAAAACATTGTTTTAAAGAAACTTTAGTCAACTGCTTCTAAATTCAATCGGTTTTTCAACAAAATATAAATTTTATGTCCAAAAGCAATATCTCTAGACGATGTATGCGGCATTCATCATGTTTTTTTGATTTTATGGAAAGTTTTTCTATTCCGATGAATAAATTGGATTTGCGGGATACTACGTGTTCCCTTTCCAGCGTCGATTTATTTTTTAATGTAAATTTTATAAAAAGTACAGACTAAATAAAGCACAAGATTTAAAATACAACGGCCTCGCTAGCACAAAGATGTGGGCACTTGATATTGATTAACAGAGATTCTCAGGTCGGTTTCCGCCAGAGTAAATTAAGAAAACTGCTTATTCTACTGTGTTTGTGTCTGAATTTGTGGGCGGTTTTGGCTTTAGTTAGTACCACGCTAGCGTCAAAGACTAAATACAAGAAATTTACGTTCTGGTACGATGCGATGTAGAACTATAAGAGACTAGTTACCTCTTACCAGGTCAGCGCTTTCATCTTAGACGATATCATCACTTACCACTAATATCACAATCAAGCACTTACCTATAAGTAAGATAAAAGTGAAAATGAATCCTCTCTGACTTATATTGTAGTCAAAAAGTTTAATGTTTACTTATTTATTTGTCTCCACAGTGGTATAAGAAGTTTCACTTCATATAAATTATATTTAAGTTAGAAAACATGGTCGGGGAAGATTATACTTGACTTTATATACTAGTGAAACTGTACACCTGTCTTCAAATTCTATTAACAATAATGGTTTAACGACATATTTCATTCTGTATCCGCATACAGTCATAGGAATTTCCCCCTGGCATGAGACCAATGCAAACGACAATAAAAGTCAAATTGTGAATGATCGTGATAGTATTTTAAATAACTAAACCTTACCACTATTTTCTTCATGAATAGAAGTGTCTTTTGACTCACTTGGCACCTTGCATCGAAGTAAATAATTTCAGTTTGAGGTAGTTAAAATACATTTCCAAATACTGTAAGAAAAATATAGGATGGGCAATCAGATAGACATATATACAAGTATCTACACACTATTACACAAAGAATTCAATATTTGTGTAACAGGGTGTAATATAAGTAAACATATATGTTATATAAATTCAATTTATATATAAACACATAAAACTAAGTTAATATATGTCATGAAGTTTTTTTGGTTAATTGATTTGTGTAATCTGTAATTGGCCTTATTTTAAGAATATTAATTATTCCATGTAACAATTTGTTAAAACGCTGTTGGATTACCAATAAATAAATAAATAAATGCGTCAAAATCTATCACTGAAGTGGAGATGGGCTGGTCACCTAAATGGACTATACTAACCACAAAATGGAAGGGGCCCATAGGAATAAGAAAAGTCGGTAGGCCTACGAGACGGTGGGCTGATTTTATATAAAAGAAATTGCTGGGCAAAATTGGATGGAGAAGGGCATCAATAGAGATGCGGGAAGTAGTTGGAGGAGGCCTTCACTCTAAAAAAGACGCCCACATCATAGTGAGAATATTAACTATACTAACAAAGAGATTTAAAAACTACTAACATTACTAATATTTAAATGAACATTTACGAAGATATGGAATAAATGGCTTTATTAAAATCTTGGTAAGTATCTTAAGTTCACAGAATGCCGTTGGAAACTAGCATAGCTGCAGGATAGCTGTATAAATAACCTTTTCCCACCTCCATATCATTGACGTCTGAATCCCTCCCTGAACAGACTGTTACCACTTCTTTCAATTCAAACGAATACTATTTCATAATTTGACGCTGCTGAGAATTGAATCCTCCTAATAACTCAGCGAATATTTTTACTATTACGCAAAATAGATACAAACATTTATAATGCTACTATTACTGTTTTCGGAAAAGGAAGTGCGTTAAATTGTTGGCCCAATAGGGGATTCGACTTGAGTACTGGTGATTTGCAACCAAATTAACTTACCACTAGGTTTCTAGTTCAAGCTGGTGAAAATTAGTAAATAAAAATATCTCTATATCTATTTTATTAAATGGTAAGGTAACTAGCACCCTATTAAGCCTCCTCACTCATATGAGAGAGGGTTTTTAGACCCACCACGCTGCTCCACTACGAATTGGCAGGAATAGTACACAAGTGCACTCTCTATTCCTTCAATCTCATAGTCCGATGTGACGGGAATCCGACACGACCGGAAAGAGATCACACCGCTAATTTTCCATCTTCGGGCAAATATTAAAAAAATCTTAATAGAAAATTCAATATTGATTTTTGAATTGGCCCGACCCGGGACTCGAACCCGGGACCTCATGTCTGTAGTCGAACATGCTAACCACTAGACCAATGAGACAGGATATAACATTATCTATACATTTTTAATGCTACTATTACTGTTTTCGGAAAAGGAAATGCATTAAATTACTTTTGGCCTAATAGGGGATTCGACTTGACTTCTTGTGATTTGAAACTAAATTACTTTACCACTAGGTTTCTAGTTGAAGCTGGTGAAAATTAGTAATTAAAAATATCTCTGCATCTATTCTATTAGTTGCGTTTTATTCGAAGGACTGGTTAGTTTATCCCAGCGCTCCCGTGTTACTCGCCGGCGCTCTCAGCGAGCAAATTAGCCCACGCCGCGTTGCGCTACTGTGTTGAATTATATCTGATCGTACACACTTGGAAGGAGCTTTAAAGGAACTTTTTATGTATTCTATAACAAGATCGACTCTAGAAACATGATTTGCGCCGTAACTTTTACTGAAGTGTGTCATCCGACTGCACAGAATATATAAATTAAACGCGTACATGTATAAATATAGTCACTTTAATCAATAGTATTTTAACTCATCAACACAAGTTACGTCACACTATATATTTTATTACAATTTACTATACAAATAATTCACTTATTTACGACACACAATAAACACTTTACTGATCCACTGATATCATTTGATAGAATCTCCGCTGTGACGTGATTTAACACGAAGACTTTTTTCCGCGGAAACGTCTCTCCGGCGATCATTTCATGATCAATGCTGCCACCAGTTTCCTCTGGAAAGCATGCGACAACAAGTGAAACTTCTTTAGGTGCATGAGGGTAAAATTTTTACGGATGGAATGCGTCACGAAGATGTGCAGCGTTTTTAATGCTAATCCGTTTTATGGTTAGGTAGTTTTAATATTTACAAATAACATGTGTAACATTTTAATTTGCCACTCGTCATTTAATAATTTAATATACAATTTTTCATAAATTCTCTTTTCTAAATTTTAAATTCAAACACAAAATTTAGTTAATATTGACAAAAACACGTGGCATTTTTATTTACAAATCTTCTTTGGAGATTTCAATAAATTATTTGTATTAATTATTGACACTTTTAATATTTGAATGACAATTAAATTCATTAAATTTTTAACATATCTTTCTTTTTCCCTCCCTCTAAGTCCAGGCAATGTAAAGTTTGAGATTTGTATAAATATAAACAAGACTTAAAAATTAAGTTTCACTTCTGACATGTGTACCTTGTACCCACGCACTTTTAATTTTTCTTTTGTCTTCTGCAAACATATTTTTAAATAAAAAGTTCTGTATTTACTACTGTCATATAACGGATAAAGGAATTTATTAGATAACTTTAATAATGAATTTTAGTTACATATCTTTAAGTAGTAGTCTAAAAGGGGTAGCCCTTATATAACACTAGTATTAACCAAACAGTGTCAATCGAGTAGTTTCTGATTCCGAGGAAATACAGGGTGATTCTGGACGAATTTTTACTCTAATATATTATTATGAAATCTACTTGAACATTAAAAAAAATATATCTTCAAAATTTAAGACCACCCACCTAAGCCCTCTGCCTCATTGGCCTAAAGGTTAGCATGTTCGTTTACAGACATGAGATCCTGGGTTCGAGTCCTGGGTCGGGCCAATTCGAAATCGAAATTGAGTTTTCTATTAAGATTTTCACAATACTTGCCCGAAGTTGTGAAAAATTTGGCGGTATGATCCTCCCCCGTGCCTCGGAGAGCACGTAAAGCCGTCGGTCCTGCGCCTAATCTCTAAAAACCCTCTCTCATATGAGTGACGATGCCTGTGCCCAGTTGTGGGACGTTAATGGACTGCTACTTACTTTACCTTTTTACTCAAGTCCACACACACACACACACGCACATATTTTATAAGCAGAATATACGCTTCGTAATAATATGTGGCAAATATTTTTTCCTATAAATAGTTTTTCAGAGATACTGGATTTACTTTATTTGAAAGAACTTAAATCAAAAGTCGCTATATACGCACATGCAATGAACATAACGAACAAGATTATGAGCTTTCATCACGCCGCCATTGCTTATTTATATCTGCCGCTCAATATTTCTCTATGACGTTTCAATTTTGACGCAACGAAGCCATAACACAAAGAGAAAAACGACAAAAAACTGCCCATTTGTGTAACGATCTCGGCGTCCAATTTAAATAGATCTATGAATCAAACTCGACCCTATTTATATTAACCCTGTTCAAAAATTGAGAGGAAGGAATGGGTCAGATTAAATTGGTCTCTACTTTTATGAATGCAGGGATAAATCGTATTTGATTTAAACCAATTAGTGATGCTTACGCGCGAACCTTATGTTTGTGTTGTGGGATTGAGATGTGAGTTTTTTTTATTGTTATAACGTATTACGTTTGAAAATATACGTATAATTATTCCGCACTTATTACTGGTACAATTTAACTACAACTATCCTAGTAGTTTTTGGTGTTCGTTGACCTGATAACAGTTTAAGATGAAATTGCGACGACTTGGTACGATAAATATCAATTTATTATGGTTTCTACATATACCGGGATGCATATTTTGAACTTGGTGGAACGTCTTTGCTGGTTGATGATATATAAGAAAACTTAATTTTTCGTCCTACCGGTAATCGAACCCAAACACTCTGCTAGTGAAGCGAGAACATGCATCATTGTGCTAGCCAAATCGTCAATAGAAATTCTTCATGAAGGTTCAGGATCAGTTTCAAATGCTGTAAATCTTAGGAGTAGATAAACACTAAAACACATCGGTCCCATATCATCCTAATGTGGGACCCCAGCGGCTCGCTTGCGTAATCTATTATGATTTCCCGGATGAAACCGAATCGAGATTTGTGGGACGAGGTGCGCATATCTTCACCTTCTGCCGCCGAACCGTCGACGAGGGATAGCAGCGGCATCAGGAGCAACCTCCCGCTCCCTCTTAAGTGCCTCATTTAGAGCTATAACGGTCTCGCAAGAAGAGGCTACAGCTCTCCACTCTACTTCGCTGGGGACCATTGCACGTGCAATGCTGGTCAGTGAGAGGTCTCCGCCAATCGATGACACCTGCAGATGACGCTGTGATACCCAAGCCAAATATTCTGTCACCTTATGATGCGACGTATCGACGAGGTCACCGTACTCATGGCAGATGGGCGCCTCCAATATGATGCAAGTACTCCTCGAAACAGCCATGTCCGGTAAATATCTGTACCAGTCTATACGAGAGCGTTCTAAGGCTCCTACATCGCTATTGTTCAAGCAGAGGGCGTAACGCCTCCAACCTCACCACACCTGCTATGGGGGACTCAAGATCCTCCCTCCATTTTATTGCCGGGGTATAGGTAGCCTACAAACCACATTAGAACAATGTAGAGGGTCTAATTTTCCAAAATTCCCACACGAACGGTGAGTCCTCTGTCCAATAGCGGGTTGTTATGCAGTGCTATGAATTGTAATACTAACTTGGAATTACAATAATTATGAAGAAATTAACCCATTTATCCAATGCTCGCTATTAGCTAACACTCTCCCTATAAATGTGTGCAAATTTTTGACCGCCAATAAAATATATTTTTATTCGTTTAACATTTCCGATCATCTTTTTCAAATAAAATACCATAAATTGTTTAGCGCCAGCTATTGAAAGCTTATGAAATAGGTCAACAGATTTCTTTCCATGTAATAAGCTGATTGATAATGGCGTAAGGACTTTCACTTGTTGAAACTTTCTTTAGAAAATATTTGTAAAAGTGTATCGTTAACGCAATGTCAGTGCATATGTTTTCAATTATTTTGTAACATCTTGTTATTACTTAATTTTTATTTAGATACAGTTCTGTTTGTCCGTCAAAGAACATTCTCTTACTTGCATCGCTTGATTCATTACCAATTCTTTGAAACGCACAACCATCAATGCGAACGAATCAAATAATTGATTCTACTCTTATTAAAATTGTAGTGGGATGACTTGTGCGTTTTGATTGCGATATTGTTTAATGATTGGTATTAATTTTTAGTTTGTGCTGATGTTATAATAATTGGTGGTTTGTTACAATGATGCATACATGTAATTATAGCTATGGATATTCATAAATTATCAATAGTTTAATTTAAAAGGTCAGATTTCGTTGTTAATTTGATCATGTAATTTAGCATGTCCATTTCTTTATTAACGTAATGTATTCGATTGATTATCATCTTTAATGTACTTGTCATTGTCAGAAGTTTAAGAAGTAAGAGAAGAGGTATATGGGTTTAATCGATTAAGATGTGGTTTAGGTTAACTTACGACCGTAACCCCAGGATAATTAATCTTGAAAGTTAGCCGTGTTGAAGTTAAAGGTGTATGATAAGGTAATTAAGTACAAGTTAATATAAAGAAAACTTAGTGGTTCGCGGTAGATACTTTAACAGATCAACATGGCTATTCACTAGGTCACCGTATATTTTTGGCTTTTATTTAGTTATATACTCAGTTATTTTTTCCTGTGTTTATAACAGTCGATGAAATTTAATGCTGGAAGACACACAGGTAGGTTTCTTCTGACAAATGGTCAATTTTAAAATAAACTCTAACTGTGTCTCATTTTTAGACACTGTCTCTCATATTAGGTAAGTACCTTCTATTTATATATATAAAGTTTTTGAAGCTAAGATCCATTATGGAGCTATACTTTAATCCGTAACTGCTCCCGAGATATATAAGCTAGCTCACGATATTTTCAGCCACCGAAAAACACAATAATTAATTTTGTATTTAACAATGGGTCACTTATTTTTTATAAAGAGAACTTAGTGGTATATGCCCGGAATCCAAACCCGTCATCCTTAACGAAAAACACGTGTTTTCTTTGGCAAACTATTTTTTAAGTCTTGTTTATATTTCTACAAATCTAAAACTTTAGATTTCCGAGTCTTAGAGGGAGAAAAAAGAGGAAGATATGTTCTGAATGTAATGAATTTATTGTTATTTAACATTCATCAAAAGTGTCAAATTATTAATTCAAATAATTTATTGAAACCTCAAATTATGAATTGTAAATAAAAATGCAATATTAAATGTCAATATTAGAAATTAATAATTAAATTTTGTTTTTGAATTCAAAATTTACAAAAGAGAATTTATGAATTATTTTTATTTTATATTTTATGAAAAATAGTATATTAAATGACGAATGGCAAATTAATATGCCACATGTCATTTGCCAAATATTAAAACTGCCCAAGCTTCAAACGAATTAGCATAAAAACGCTGCACATCTTCGTGACGCTACAACGCGTTTCATCCGTAAAAAAATTATCATGCGCCTAAAGAAGTTTCACTTCAAGAAGAGATTTTATGTGGTTCATTGAGTTTCTTACATCGTGACTGCTACAGTCAGTAACGTGTCTGACGAAAATTCTCCTTTAGTAATATAATAAATGTGTTATCTGATTAAAAATTATCCCATTTTGACGTCTCTTTTACAATAACGATTGACTTAGGGCGCAATAAGTTAAGCTGTCAAAATCTGAAATCCGTTTAGATGGTCCGCCATCGATCACGCTCATCCGATCACGGTATGAAAGGATTACGTATACACTGTTTATTTATCAATTTGACATAGTGTAGTTTAGTATTGCGAATCTAAAATTGATCTACGTGAGAAAGATATATGGGAAAGTATTTGAGAACGGTATTGAAATTATAATTTAATTGCTTTTGTACTGTTGAAGTTTCACAGTATTAGGTAAGTTAGTCGTAATTTAGAATTTGTTGTGAATTTGCGGAAATACGTGTTGGTGTTGAATTAGATTTAGAATAGATACAGTTTCACTCCTCATTCCCATAAGGAGAGACCACGTCCTTCCACTTGCAACGATTCTTGCATATCTCCTTCGCTTCTTTTATTCTCATTAAACCTTATATACAAGTTCGTCGATTTGGAGTACTTTTGATCTGGCTCTTATTTAAAATTTGGTCCAGGAAAGTTCTCCATGGTCTTCCCCTTCCATGTTCACTCCTGACTCATAAATTCTTTTCTTTATGAAAAACTGATTACGAGAGTCCTTTATGTTATTTTTATGAAGGTTTCCTTCTGATATTCCTATAACATTGGTATAAATAAGTAAGACAATTATAACATCACTGCTTCTTTTCTCCAATATTTAACGTTAAGTTTTGTCAGATTCTGCCCCCCTACATAAAACACATTTAGGGCTATAGATAATTTAATTGAATAACCACATAGTCCAAAACTTTATATTTAATAGGAAATCAATGTGCATTATTATAAAGACATTTTTACTTTGAGGAGAATATAAATATAAAAAGTTAGATATTCTATGTACTATAGAAAGTAAATTAAATAAAACCAATAAAAAAAAGTAAAATCAAATCCTTAAAACTAGATATTTAGCAGAAAATTACGTAACTAAGAGCTGTAAAACTTTGTTTATTTAAAATAAAACGTATATATCACATCTGTGTACAGTTAAAATAAATTATTCTCATACTTATGCATTTAAACATAAAAATAATATATATAACTTATGTACTCGCGATGATTTTATATTACAGTTCAAGACACGAAAGATTACGTTATTATGGATATGTGTTTTTATATATTTTTTGATGATTTTTATATTTTATTGTATGTATTTGTCAGTGTACGTAAATAAATTATATCTCATATATAGATTCTTATATGTTTGCAGTTATATAAAAATAACAAATGCGGTTTATAAATATGAAAATGTTGGACGCAATTTAAAGAAAATATAACATTGATATATCGTAATTTAAACGTTGCCCTGTAATGAAGCTATTTTTAAACGGAGTATGTACTGTGGGTAATTGTCCGTTATGCCTCGTCAATTTTAGAATTGAGGAAGTGGTGTTCTTCTGATAAGAGGACAAGGGTTTCTTCTTAAAAAAAAGGTTACGAATATGACGACATTTGTTTCAAATTACAACTGATTTCGATATTTTTTGATTAGAAACTTATTTTTTAGGTACACGAGGGGAAAATGTTTACGGATGAAATGCGTTATTAGCGTCGCTTGCGTCGTTTGTAGGTTGGGCAGTTTTAATATTTACAAATAACACGTGGCATTTTAATTTCCCACTCGTCATTTAATAATTTAATATAGTTACTTTTCTTTTCTAAATTTCTAATATGGACAAAAATTGGCATTTTTATTTACAATTCATCATTTGGGGTTTCAATAAATTATTTGTATTATTTTCGACACTTTTAATATTACAATGACGGTTAAATTCATTGAATTCCTAAGATATCTTCCTTTTTCTCTCCAAGTCTCGGAAATCTAAGATTTTAGATTTGTATAAATATAAACAAGACTTAAAAATTAGTTTGCCAAAGAAGTTTCACTTCTGATATGTGTACTTTGTACGCACGCACTTTAATTTTTTTTTTGTGACAAGTTAGCGCTTTCTTGTGATCCCCATTGGTAAGTGATGAAACAGTCAAAGGCAGTACGTTAATCTGTAATGATCAGGCATCGACGTTGCTTGAGAAAATTAGCCCGGTAATGTAGCATTTTCTCAAGGCCCGTAACCCACAACTTGGTTATGAGGAACCCCGAATGTATAAGTAATGATTGGTTTTGGGCGGCATTGCTAACTAAAACCAAAGAACGTCAAACAGTGGACGTCCTCTGGTTCGTAAACTCCTGCTGTCGCCACTTCCTGACGTAAGCGATGACGACAAAGACCTTGCACTAGTAGTGACGATACCAGGAGTGGACTATATACTGAATTGACCTGGAATGACATACAAACTAGATAGGCAGGGACCAGCCCGTTTAAATACGGGTTTAACAGTGATGCCAAGCCGCGAAGCACATAGGCCTCGCTGGCGCAGTGGTGGCAAGTGCTTGATTTGTTAGCATATGTCCCGGGCTCAATCCCTAGTACGGCGAATTTAGGAAATTGTATTTTTTAACTTGAGTAAGTCTGGATTGGTCTACCAGAAAAGTCGTACCGCTAAACAAAAAGAATTTGTGTTCCTATTCGATGGTCTATGGAAACCATAAATAAATTACCTCTTACCTGATTAAACCGCCGTCATAAACCCCAGATGATGAACTACGTAATGAATTTAAGAAGTATGTACCAGAATACGTGAGAATTGATTTTTATATTACTTGTCAATCCTTTGAATTACTTATACGGTATGATTGAATAAGTAAAAAAATAAATGAAGATAATGTTCCACTATAATTTTTTTATATGGTACATAATTAATTCCTTAAAAGTACAAAGGCCGGATGCATCCGCAATGCAGATAGCATCGGCACTAAAACAAGACGCAAAAACACCGTGAATAACATTAAAGATGCACAGATTCGGTGCAAGGCTGCAGTCGAGCACTAGTTATATATGATAAATTATATAACACTGACTAGTTTCCATATTTTTTATGAACAAATTCAGCGTCAAAGTGAAATCTATATATCTGTAGAAATTTGGGGAATCCGTCTTAAATAAGTATCTGCATCGTGAATTCAAAATGTAAGTAAATAAGTAAAGTAAGTAGCAGGCCATTAACGTACCACTGCTGGGCACAGGCCTCCTCACTCATATGAGAGAGATTTTTTGGAGCATAGACCCACCACGCTGCTCCACTGCGGATTGGCAAGCATAGTACACAAGTGTACTATCTGTTCCTTCACTTTCATAGTCTTATGCCATCTTTTCTCCCTCGGAATTCCTCTAAAGGGGCAATAGGTCCCGCACCTATTGCCCAAAGGCTACCCCTAGGGGGGTAAACGACAGTCGTGCATTAACTGTCTGCGCCCAATCCTCCGTCGCCGTATGGCTGGACCATCTCCGTCCAACTCTCTGGCACGCTCCTCCGCCTCCTTCTACGGCATCATGTCCTCACAAAAGGAGACCACGGCATTCCAGCTGGCCTCTCTGCCCACCATGGTTCTAACCACAGCAGGCAGAGAGAGGTCGTTCCCGAAAACTGTTACCAGTTCGGCTCGACGGTCGGCCCACTGCGGACACACAGTGAGTGTGTATGTAAACCTAAGTCAATAAATAGAAATGTATATAACTTATTGTTTTATGAAAAAAAAAATCTCTAATGGTGTAAAAATTGAATATGCTGGTTACTACTTTTATGCTTTTTAGAATCGATAGTACCCGCAAAATATTGTTTTCACAACAAAACAAAATGTTAAGTGATAAGTCTCTAGTCGATAAAGTTATATTTTTTTTTTGGTCTTAAGAATATATTTTCTGTTCTCATTAACAATTTTGGTTTTGGAGGTAACGCGCAATTTCAATTCATACACCAACTTTCCCGTTTATCGACTTAGAGTTATACATTTTGGAAATTCCAGAGCAATACTTTTTGGGAAAGGGTAACTGCCTTATTGGTCTAGTGGTTAGCATGTTCGACTACAGACATGAGGTCCTGGGTCCTGGGCGCCTGATCTCTCTCCGGTCGTGTCGGATTCCCGTCACATCGGACTAAGAGAGTAAAGGAATAGAGAGTGCACTTGTGTACTATGCCAACCAATCCATAGTGGAGCCGCGTGGTGGGTCTATGCTCTAAAAACCCTCGCCTCTCGGAGTGAGGAGGCCTGTGCCCACTAGTAGGACGATAATGGGCTGCTACTTACTATGTGGGTAACGTTTATCATAAACTTGTACTTGCATACTGCTAAGGGGACGAAAATTTATATTGGAACAAATGATTATTAAATTATATTAATAAATGTTTTGCTAAGGAGCTTTTGCGTTTTTGACCAATCATAGTAATGTAATGTGTAGTAAGTTGTTATGGAATTCATTTTTTTTCCGTTTTAATCTATCTCTTTATTTCTATCAACCACATAGAGAGATTGAATATCTCAGCGAATATGTACAGACACATAAGCACACTTTATTTTCTTTTTCTCTCTTTGATCTTCTTCCATCTCTCCAGCTTCATTGTAAGTTGAAGCTTGATGTTTTTAATTTTAGTATCAAAAAATCCTAAGGAATATGATGAAATTTTTTTTATTTTATTTCATTTTTGGTGGTTGCGTATGTGGCTTCAACTTGTTTTTTATGGTCTCGATACTAGCATTTTTCGCTTAGCTGTCGGACTTTAAATGGAAATCGATCATTTTTTCTCTTTGTTCAAGCATATCTCCAAAACCAATGGTCGCACTGAAAATCGAGGGTGGGTTTTTTAAGCATGAAAAAATTCTTAACAAGGTCTCAAGATGGTTTTTTTTTTTAAAAAACTTTTATCCTTAATATGAGTTTGAAAAATAAAAAAATAGCTCTTTTTGGGGCCACCTACAGAATCACACGCAGTATATTGGAAATATTGGGAAAATTAAAAATGTTTTCCGTGCCTTTTCAAGATCTATTAACCCCAAAAATCTCTACAAAGTTTCAATTCGATCCATCAAGCGGTTTTCTTGTTTCATAAGATTGAATTTTGTATTTTACTCTGACAAGACTATTTTTAAAGACGCTATAGCTATTTGAAAAATTGTTAAAAAAGTAGACATTTTTTTCGACCCTTTTTTCCACTACTATATATTATATTATCCAGGAAATACCTTTAAGTCCGGCAACAAAATCCTCGTGTTTTTGACACTTTGAAGTAATTATAAATTTTATATAATTATGCACTTGCATTGTTACGGTATAATTAATTTTTCTTATGAAATTATCATTTTAATTCCTCAAGTTCAACTCATTTGCTTATCTGCTATATCATTTTATTTATTTGAACATTTTAAAGAAGGGTTTGATACTGGAAATAATTATGTTAATTTTAACGAGATTGTCGTTCAGTTGAGCGACAATGCTCAGGATCCTTTTGTTTACGAGACGTGGGATTTTGAGAAACATGCAAATTTATTGGTTTAATTAGTCGAGATTATATATAATTAGTCGAGTTTTATATGCATAAATGTATTCGATTGCTAATTTTGCTGTTTTTGTGGCTTTCAAAGTGTATCAACGACCGCAATTATCATGTCTCGATTAACGAATTTAGATTTTTTACTTTATATGCTGCATAATACATTGTTAAGTATTCATCGCGTTAAAGTTTTAATTAACTTAGGACATGTAAGGAACTAAAGGATAAGGTTTAATGTAAAAGCGAATACAGAATAATAAATGAAATCTTTATTATAAACAATTTCTTAAATATAGTTAAGTTAAGTTTTAATTGATGCACAAACAATTAGATATTAACACTCTCCTTAAGAATAGTTAAAGGTATATATTACATATACAGTTGCCTCCTTCTGCGAGGCTATCATCTCGTTGAAGGATGCGATGGCGAGAGAGAGAAAGAAAACCAGATGCCCCTCTTCTCCGAAGGAGGAGGCTGGGAGGAAGGAGGCGTTGTTACGAACGTCTGTTAGCTCCACTTTGAATCCGTGATCTACTTTGCCTGCCGCAACTGAGTTTGTCAGAGAGAATATGCAAGCGTACCTCTGACAATGTCATCAAAGGTTGACGAGGGTGCCGCTGGGTATACTAGTTAGTTTCTCTTTTGGGTAACAACACAGGTAGCTCTGAAATGTTGGGAGTTATTGATTAATATGGCAACACTTGAAACTACCAAAAACACTGTGCAATATTACGAAAATTACATGCAATACGAGGTAACATTTATGAACGGAACAATTTTGTTAGGAAGAGTTTTCTGAGCTGTGTTTCTATGAGTGGTTGTTTTAAGAGAATTAGTGCTAAATTGTATAAATTCAAATAGTGAATTCAGTGTATTGCACACAATGTGTAATCTGTAACACTATATTTAAAAGAGTAACTGCCGAGTTTCTTGTCAGTTTCTTTTCAATGGAGTCAACTTTTCAAACCGGTGGTAGATTTGTTACTAAAGGACAAACTGAGGATTCAAAAGAGCTTTTTTAGTGTACTTGAATAAAAAATATTTCGATTTTCAACAATGGCCATAGTGTGGAATTGTATCGGATGCATCAATCAGTGTGAGAAATCGTAATTATAAAAAATGCTACCAAAGTCATGAGCATAGTCAAAGTGACAATCTGACATTCAAGCAACCTCTGAATTGGCCTTGCACCAAATATAAATGATATCTCATTAGATCATTACCGCAAATTATGTCACACAACAATAAGATTCTCACGAGCGCCATTGTCTCCGCTCGCTTTGTGTTTGGGCCTTGACTTACAGCGTACATTCTAGTCCCTAGACATATTTTGGTTGATTACTAGTAATTTGTGGGGTATAATTTTTTGAAATCAACACGTTTTAGGCTCGCTGTGCACTTTATTTTTTAAGTTTTGAATGACTTGAAACGCTGGGCTATGTAACACTCGTTCAACTTACGTCAGCTCTCGTCAACTAATTTATACATAGCATCACGTCTCATTCCCATAGGGATAGGCAGAGACCACGTCTTTCCATTTGCCACGATCCTTGTATCTCCTTTGCTTCTTTCTCATTAAACCTTTCATACAAGTTCGTCGGTTTAGAGTACACCTGGGCTTTATTTAAAATGTCCTGGATTTGGCCCAGGAACATTCGTCTTGGTCTTCCCCTTCCAACTTTACCGTTCACTCTTGATTCATAAAGCCTTTTTGTCAGTCTCCTATCATTCATTCTCTCTTCGTGCCCAAACCATTTAAACATATCTTTTTGAATTGTAGTCACTACATCCTCTTTTATACCATAATATTCTCTATATATATACGAGGTGTGTTCAAAAAGTATCGCGAATTTTGAATTTTCGCGGGTTACGTATATTCGAATTTCGAATTTTTTGTGGCGTTATGTTGGTACTCATGTCTCTCACTTATGCCGACAAGCTCGGCCATTTTGAATGTTCATTTAATTGTTGACAGCTGCTTTGCTTGCACGTGTTTTGGATCGTCTTCGATTTTTACCTATTCAAAAAAATGGATCAAAGAACCTGTATCAAATTTTGTGTGAAAAACGAAATTAAGTGCGCGGATGCATTCCGAATGTTGACTGTGGCATACGGAGAAGCTACCTTGGACCGAAGCAACGTTTATCGGTGGTACAAAATGTTCTCAGAAGGCCGAGAAGATGTGAACGACGAAGAGCGTGCCGGACGCCCGAGCACTTCAACAACAGACGAAAAAATTAATGAAGTGGAGAAAATGGTATTGGCCAATCGTCGAATCACCGTTAGAGAAGTTGCTGAGGACCTAAACATATCGATTGGCTCGTGCCATTCGATTTTTATCAATGATTTGGGCATGAGACGGGTCGCCGCGAAATTCGTACCAAAATTGCTCAATTGTGACCAAAAACAGCATCGCATGAACATTGCTAATGAGATGTTAAACTCTGTCCGCGACGACCCAAATTTGCTCCAGAGGGTCATAACTGGTGACGAATCGTGGGTTTATGGTTATGACGTGGAAACCAAAGCTCAATCATCTCAATGGAAGCTGCCGCACGAACCAAGACCGAAAAAAGCGCGCCAAGTTCGATCGAATGTGAAAGTTTTGCTGACAGTTTTCTTTGATTGCAGGGGCGTGGTGCATCATGAGTTCTTGCCACAGGGAAGAACGGTCAATAAGGAATATTACCTGCAAGTTATGCGCAATTTGCGCGAAGCAATCCGCCAGAAACGCCCGGATTTGTGAAAGAACAAAAATTGGCTTTTGCACCACGATAACGCCCCTGCTCACACATCGTTGCTTGTGCGCGACTTTTTGGCCAAAAACAACACACTAATGATGCCGCAGCCACCGTATTCCCCAGATCTGGCCCCCTGTGACTTTTTCTTGTTCCCTAAACTGAAGAGGCCCATGAAAGGACGACGTTACTCTTCTCTTGACGAGATAAAGACGGCATCGAAGGAGGAGCTGAACAAGATAAAAAAAAAAATGATTTTTTGAAGTGCTTCGAAGATTGGAAAAACCGTTGGCACAAGTGTATAATATCTCATGGGGATTACTTTGAAGGGGACAAAATAGATATTCATGAATAAATGAATAATTTTTGAAAAAACACAAAATTCGCGATACTTTTTGAACACACCTCGTATATATATATATATTAATTTACACAATAATTATGTACATTGTATCGTCAATGTTATTATACAAAAGTAGGTAAGTAGCGGCTTGTCAAAGTTCAATTGCTAGGCACAAGTCCCCTCACTCAATGAGAGAGGGTTTTTAGAGCATAGATCCACAAAGTTGCTCCAATTCAGGTCAGCTAGCATATTTTATTATATAATGACTATAGAAAAATAACAGAATAATTTTATTTCGTATAATAAATCTCGCCTTAAAGAAGGCGAATTCTGTCGTGTACTCTTAAGGACATATCAATTTTATATTACCTTAAAGTGGTTTATTTAAAGAATCCAAGTTGTTTAATATAAGGTAAAGTAATTATTGTCATATGAAGTCATTTGTCATAAATTTTTGGTATAAAATTGAGCAAATGTTTTTGAGTTGCTCACTAATTTGCAGGTTAATTAATACTATTCTCATATTCTTCATTAATATATTACATACTTTGAATGATTTAAAACAATACTAACGAAGATACAAACAAAGAACTGTCACTAGGCGAATACTGCTTCATTCCCCTGTGCTACCCCTCTTATACCAAACGCCCCACTCAAAAATAATAAGTCCACCAATCACAGTCGTCGTGAAAACGACGACTTCTTAAATTTGAGAATTTCCGGACTGCGATAAAACAACCACGATCGCTAACAATGTTAAGTTTTTAAGACATAACAAATTCTTTTTGAAAAAAGAAAGAAACAAACACATCCAATTTCTTTAGCAGATTTCTTTTTATTTTTGTTCAGTCGGGAATAGAACCTGTGACATTTGCTTAGAAAACGTGTTCTTAAGCTAATACCACTGTATAACCGTACGTAGCTTTAAAACAAACGGAAATGAAATCATTTAAAAGTATTAAACAATTTAATTTTAATAACGTCAACATCATTAAAATAATTGAAATATTATTCAAAGAGAGGTGTATATTTAAATTGAATGTAGATCAATGTAATTTAATGCGATAAGATATGTATAATGTAAATGATAGCACTTATAGGAATGAAACATTTGGAAAACGATTTCGATAAATTCCCATAGCGTTTCAAAACAATTAATAAGAGTTGTAACTTTAGATGGAGCCTACAATTATACAAAATTAATACAAACATTTAGGTATGTGGGCGTGTTTGAAACCAATTTAGAGTTCAATATCTTTACCTTTGAATGGGAATGTGATATAAAGAATATTAGGTGATTTAATAATGAAACACCTAATTTTATATTGATTATTACTTTATGCACTGTATTTTATGATTTTGCGTTTGTTTTATATACGATAGTATGTCGCTTCAACCGATGGATGTCCACTGCTGGACATAGGTCTCACGTGATGACGTCTACAAGGCTCGATCTTGCGCCGCCTGGCTCCAGCGGCTACCAGCCTCTACCGCTACCTCTTTATGTCACCGATCCACCTTGTGGGGGGGGGGGGTCTGCTTACACTGCGCCGTCCGGTGCGGGATCGCCACTCCAGCACCTTCGGACCCCGACGTCCATCGGTTCTTCAAACTATATGGCCCGCCCATTACCACTTCAGGTTCGCAATTCGTAGAACTATGTCGGTGACTTTGGTTCTACTACGGATCTCTTCATTTCTAATTCGATCACGTTGAGAAATTCCGAGCATAGTCCTCTCCATCGCACGCTGAGTGATTTTGAGCTTCCGCATGAGGCCTATAGTCAGCACCACGGCTCAGAGCCGCAGGTCATTACTGGCAACACGCACTGTTCGAAGACTTTGGTCTTCAGGCACTGAGGATTATCGGACGAAAATATCTGGCATAGTTTCCCGAACGCTGCCCAACCAAGTTGGATTCGGCGGTTGACCTCCGATAGCATGTGTTGGAAACCAAATAAGTTCGTGCGGTTTTATTTCTTGTTTACTTAAATGAATTGTATATCGCAACAAAGATAATGTAGAGGGGTAATTTCTTGTATATTCAGAAGCTGAGATTAAGAAGTATTAATAAATGTGTTATATAAGTTTGTTTACCTTAAATAAAACTGTATAATATCATAAAGTAAACAACCACGAATTATTGCATTTTACACGGCCATAGTTTAGCCAAATTTCACTGTTTTTTTTTTAAGTATACAAACTTATCTAACACATTTAATGAAAATTCTTAATATCGGCTTTTAAATGTACTAAAAATTACCCCAATATTTTATCTTGCTTGCGATATACAGTATTTATAAGTAAACGCACGAACTTTTCTGGTAGCCAATAACAATAATAAATAAAGATCGTATAGTTAAGTTTTAGAATAAAAAAATTACTACAAATAGAGTGTTAAAACACTAAGTTTGGTTTAGTTGAATAGTTTTATCATCAGAGCTTTGGGTAAACGTATAATCCGCTGCTTTGCAAGCTGCTTAATATAATTAAAAAAAGGTAATTTTACAGGAAACCTTTGAAAATTAAACGTCGCTCGTCGTCGTCGTCGCTTCAACCGATGGACGTCCACTACTGGACATAGGTCTCACGAAATGATACCCACAAGGCCCGATCTTGCGCCGCCTGGCTCCAGCGGCTACCAGCCACCCTCTTTATATCATCAGTCCACCTTGTGGGGGGTCTACCTACACTGCGCCGCCCGGTGCGGGGTCGCCACTCTAGCACCTTCGGGCCCCAACGTCCATCGGTCCGTCGGACTATGTGCCCTGCCCATTGTCACTTCAGATTCGCGATTTTTAAGTCTATGTCGGTGACTTTAGTTCTGCTACGGATCTCCTCATTTCTGATTTGATCACGTAGAGAAACTCCAAGCATAGCCCTTTCCATCGCACACTGAGTGACTCTGAACTTTCGTATAAGGCCCATAGTCAGCGAACACGTTTCGGAGCCGCAGGTCATCACTGGCAACACGCACTGTTCGAACAGAAAATTAAACATTAAGTTAAAATTAACCAACAACATAATTACATTTTTCGGTGCCACACCCTCGTTATTGAAAAGAAAAGATAGACTATTCTAGATCCTGCTGTCATTAAATAAAAACATATTGGATCATATGATTATATATTCATAAGCAGCGATGTATCCCTAAGGGTTTTTTATATACAATATACTTAAAGTTATTGATACAACATAACATATTTTCGGTACTTCTTCTCCATAAGTGAAGGTTGTCTGCCAGTTACCCAAATCATTCTCGACATTACACGAGGTGCAGCAAGTGGATAATTCTGGATTCTGCTGTGACCAGAAACTGATATGATACAATTTATATAAATTGTATCACATCAGTTAATGCATTTTTCTGTATTTACTTAAACATCGTGATTATGATTATTGGTGATGGTAATAAAAAAAATACAAAATACCCGACTGAGTTTGTTGTGGGTTCTTCTCGGATCAGGGCGCAAAGGAGCCCTCGTAACTTTAGATTTTAAGTCGTTATTGAGTACCATCATCAGACGTATATTAGAATCAAAGTGTGGAAAAAAATATAATTTGACGATTCAAGAGTGCTGTAATATTCCTAACTCAATAGAGATATTTTGGTTTGAATTGATTATCATCGACTTATTTGCTTCAATAGATCAGGATTTCATTTTTTAAGCTCTTTTAACTTTAAATATCAACTAGGGCAGAGTCAACAGCTAGGAAGTTTTTCAATATCAATATTCATTTCTACAAATTATCCTTAAGAACGAGTTTGCTTACCCTCGAATATGTAACAAAAAACTGCCGACTTCATTTCTATTCCAATATCCATTCATTATAAAGTATTGATTTAAATCAAATAGATAATTTTGTGAATAACACCCATTCAGTGTTGCGTTGCCGGTCGTATTTCATAAACAAATTGTGTGTGTTATAACAATATTCGAGTAATCTGACTCTATGGGATAATAAAACGTCATTCGTATTATTTTATGTTTACGAGTATGTGTGGTCAATCGTATATTATGTATTATTAAAATATGAATGAATACGGAGTGTGAACACAACTTTGGAATAATTGTATGTACAAGTTATAAGTAAGTACATGCAAAGGTTGTGGGATTATAAATAAATTATAGATATTAAAAAAATCGTATATTTAAACGAATATGAAACTCAATCACTCATTAAGATAGACAGAACAATATTATTGTTATCAGGTATCTGAAGATATATCTCTTCGAATCTTGTGAAGGCACTTGTTTATGACATCACCTAACGGTAAGTGATAATCCAAAAGGTAATGGAACCATAGCATTGGTTTCTGTGCAAAGGTACTGGAACGCAAGTTTTTTTGCTTGGCAGCACATCTTATAGATACTGATAACTGGCAATGGCCAAAGCCTGCCACCGAGCCAAACCTTGTTAGACTATAGATTGGGTGACAAAACTGATAGCTCTGAAATGTTGGGAGTTATTAAGGAATATAGTGGCAACACTTAAAGATACCAAAAACATTGTGCAATATTAAGAAATGTTATGCAATACATGGTAATTTTAATGAATGGAACAATTTTGTGAGGAAAATCTTTCGAGCTGCCTTGTGGAGTAGTTGTTGTATAGTGTAGTAATTATTAGTATAGTGCAAATGTGTATATTTAAATAGTAGAGAGAATAAAAGTTATTAATTAATGTGAGTCGGTGTTATAAAATTATGAATTATATTTCCTTGCCATAAACCTATCCCGTGATCTCTGTTAGCGAAGAGTGTGGTATCATGTGCAGGACACCGTCAGAAATAGGTTAAAAAATATGTGAAGATAATATTTTTTAATTATTTCTGACGGTATGACTCGTATAGTTGCTGATCCCGTGGAAACATGGGGAGAATCGTTATTGATCAGATGGACTTGTCAATCTAAAGAATTCTTGAATCCATCTGAGAACATATAAAAGAAATTCATTAAAATCTGTCGACACGCATTACTAAAAAATAAATGATGTAGGTATATTCGTTAGGAGTAATTGATTTGATTGAATTTATAAAACTGTTTCTAAGCGTTTTAATTATCTATCAAGAAATGGTTTAGTAAATCAGATTTTGAAATTGTAGGACATTAACATCTCGGAATTTTATAAATTTGTTTGTTTATTTTTAAAGTCCATTCAAAATACCTAAAACGAAAAACAACAAATACCAACATCCGATCGAATCACAAAAGTCAAAGACGTCGGAAACGAATGGGTTCGAATCAAATTGTATCCCAAATAAGTATGAGAAAAACAAAAGATTCTTAATCGATTTAAATTCAATGTGCTGTATCTAATTTGTCAGTTTGTCGGTCCGTGTGCCCAACAATTAATCCAGAACGATTTCGAAAAACCTACGCTAATACAATATTCAGCTTAAAAACAATATATTTGTCTCTATTTCTGTAGGAATTAAGTTCAAATTTCCTAAGCATAAGGCAAATAAACGATGTGACATTGTAAAAACGTCTCTCTGGTGTATAATTCATTCGTATGTGTGTACTTTGGTTTTATAACGCCCATGTTTCGACACGAGATTTTAATGGTAATAATCAATTTTGATACTTTTACTTTATTGTATAGATTTTAGAGGTGAGGACAGAGAGATAGTTTATCGAATGGTTAATTATTTAATATATTACGGCCGTGTAAGGTTACAGGGCGACACACCTTGATTCTTTCAAACAGATAAAAGGTACGGCCTCATTTTTTTCGTTTAAACATAAATATCTTTTGAATAAGACAGGTGTTTTATGGATTTCTTTGAAAACGGTATATGAGGGAAATATTTATAATTATATCAAAATTAATGCAAGCTAATAATGCTTTATAGTTTCAATATACAGAGATAAAGTTTTCTAACACAAGGGTTGGCTGGTAGATAAAGCTTTGTAGCTTTAAGCCCACCGTTTGCACTCTGTGCAATAAAGTTTATAAATAAATAAATAGTTTATCGAATGATTATGTCTGCTCTAAAAACCTCTCTCCTACAGGTGAGGAGGCCTATATCCAGCAGTGGGACATCAGTGGCCTTCTACTTATCTACCATTATTATCGATAATAATTTTGTAATTAAGATTCTACGTTAGTACATTAGCAACTTTATTTCAAAGTACAGACTGAAAGTATATAAAAGACAATTAATTAAATTTATGAATATTTTTCATATAAAAAATGATATTACGTAAGATCTTTTTTCAATTAAATTTTCATGGTAAAGAATATAGCGGTTTTTAAAAAGTTATATATGTACATGTATGTATGAAACTTATATTTAAATATAACAACAATTTTTATTGCAGACAGGTTAAAACTGTGATCACACCTGACAATAAGTGAGGTAATTTACCTCTGTTTCTACACAGCATCATGCCGGAACACATATATCTTGGTAAGTGATATGTCTTTGCTGGTAGAGTGGTAACTAGTCATGGCCAAAGCCTCCCCCCAGACCAGATTCAGACAAATTCAGAAAATGCAATTTCCTAAATTCGCCCTACCGAGGATCGAACACGGGGCCTCTATAGCAAAGCGAATACTCACATTACTGTGCCAGAGTGGCTGTCATGTTATCTCCGAAGTATTTTTTTATTTACAAGTTTGATACAGCCCTTCAGAAAATAGAATTCAATTTACAATTTCTGATACATTAATAAATAAAAAACCATAAAAACACGAACTCACATTAAGTAACAACTTTTATTCTTTCCACTATTTCTATATACACAACTTCCACTATTCTAATAATTACTTCATTTGAATTTATACAATTAAATATTAATTCTTTTTTAAAATAACCACACCACGAAGAAGCTGAAACGACTATCTTCACAAAATTGTTCCGTTCGTTAATGATACCTCGTATTGCATAACATTTTATAATATAACACTATGATTTTTTGTATTTAGAAGTGTTGCTACTATAATACTCAATAACTCCCAATATTTTAGAGCTATTAGTGTTTTCACCCAACTATCTATAGTATAACACATTAATAACTAGTTATATTTATAGGGAGATATAAATAAATTATAACACATAATATTTTACGATACAGTCGAATAAAGATGTGCTTATTTTGTGAATTGCTGTTATTTCCATTAGGTGTCAGACACTAATATGTCAACGATATTAAAATAACTGATATTAACCATAAAAATTCTTAATAAAATCTCGTAAAACCTGTACACATAACGCAAGATTCTATGATTTCAATAGTTCGTCAAACAATGGCAGCTTTCTTTTTTCACACCAATATTTTTTATAACTAATAACTATATTCAAAATCTTGTCACACTTAAAGCATGTTTCAAAACATATCTTCTTTAACAGGTTTAAGGGTGATAATGGCTCAACTGGACTTCATATCTGGTGTCATATCGAATATCGTTGTAATTTATTGATTTGTTAATAAATTTACTAGTTTTCTTTATATGACAGATGTTTCAAAGGGTTAAGTGAAACCGAACCGCCCGTACTTTATAGAACAATGATATTTTCTGAAATAAGGCCGACTACACTTGTTCGACAAGCAAAAATTTAATTTACCACGAGGCAAAATTTATATGCGAAAACATAGTGTTTTATTATCAACGTATTTAAAAATATTCTTTCCTGCCCATTGTGGGACACTAATTAATTTAGGTCCAGTTTGTCAGGTTCTTCAGTCTTTAATAAATAATAAAATTAATGTACATAACAGTCTCTCCGTGACCGATTGAGTCGAAATATCGATATATTATTACATAAAATCGTGTCATATACGTATATACGTATAAATATGTTAATGAAGTATTTATTAATTAATTTTTAATACAAAAGATACAGAATATTGAAAAATATAGTTAAAGAAAAAAGGTATATACACCAAAGCTGCCTTTTTAAATTCTTCAGCGGCCTCAAAAAAGGAGTTGATTATAGGTTATCAACTTGTATATTTGTTACCTCATAACTTTCGACTGATCGATCTTGATGATTCTTTTTTATATATTTTTTTTTTGGTGCAGTTCTGATGATGGCATCCATGAAATAACCGTAGAGGTCTTAAATTTGCTGCAAGCATGTGTGCGACAAATGGATGAATAAATATTAATACACCGACTCCAAATATAAGAATATGAAGGACTCTAAAAAAGAATACGCAAATATTGATTACTTTTTAGAGCATAATAACTTTTTCGGAATCATTTGTTTTGCAGGCAGTTCTCTTTTTGTTAGAATTTTTTTTTTAGTTCCCGATAAAATTAGATTTGATTTTCTTTTTTTTGTAGCCGTATTAGACAATATAATTTATTGTTTATTGTTCAGGTATCGAATCCAGGGCTGCTGCTAGCAACATTTTTTGCACTACTAACCAGGCAAACGAGGTTGTCAAATAAATATTGTCTTCTTCAGATTAGGTTATTAATAGTCAGCATATTGTGTGTAAGCTACCTAAAATCGATAGTGCAATATGGAGGAATCGGATCGTAGAAAGTTTGAAAGGTCAAGATTTCCATCTAAAAAGAACGCAATAAATATGAAGATAATACCATTCCATGACAATATCTATTAATGGAACTACAGGTTAACAGGAGAATGTGAACCTCTTTACAGCTGACGTGGGATTTTACATTTAAATCCGGCGATTGTTTGTATATCTGGTGAGCGAGGTGGAAGAATTTTTTATTTAAATATACTGAAAATCTTAATGCCAATTTATATATTTGGCCTCGTTTTGCCGGATCGTCTTAAAAGTTATATTTAGATTGGCAGAACGATAATATATGTATATATTTCTTCCTGTGGATCATTACTTTGGTTTAATCAGGGATATAGTTAACTTTAATTTGATCTGATGATAAGTGAGGATACATTTTAAGATAACACCGCGTTATAGCATTTATCTCGCAAAGCCTAGTTATCTTTTAATGATTGCTATACAGCAACGAACCTGAATATATATATTTTTTTGCTTCACACCACTTCCTTGCTTGTATAGTGGTAACAAAATTACCTAAAATTGTAACATTAACGTGTTTTCGGTCTTCTTCTTCATTAATTCTTGTATGAAATTTTTTGTACATTATCGATATAACGAATTTGTGAGTTTCTCATTAATAAATGTAAGCTTATTCCATAATTTAGTCAAGGGCTTGTATGATTTTATTACGGTCCAAATCGAGTGCTGCTGTATGCTATTTACTTGCAAATGTTGTTCGTTTCAAACCCTTTCAAACCGTTTTCAAAAAATTAGGCCGAGTGCTTATAAGATTTTATAGATCCTTGTGGTCTAAACATTATTATTTTATTTGGACCTGAGTTTCAAAATAAAAATCGTTATCAAAATATGCTTTATTCAAGTTTGTTCAAAAACTGCTTTTAAATCGTCAGTTGTCTCTCCGTTAGTAATAAATTTAACACCCGTTCAGGAAGTTGATTCAGCTGAGAAGAAACCGACAAGAAACTGAACGGTTACTCCTTTAAACATAATTTCTCTACGTTACGATGTGGGTAGCTTTCATGTGCAACTGGAATCAAGACTAACATCCTTGTCATTTAATATGCTTTGTGTAATAAGACGTTTTTAAAATATTTCTTAAAACTATATGGAGGCAAACTCTATAGTGATTCGGGTACTTTATTAAAAAAAATGCATATGCTCAACCCGACACATGATTTCTGAACCTTCTTTACTCTAAAATACGGCATTAAAAGTTTGTTTTTATTTTTTGTATTGAAATTGTGTTTCGCTTTTTTTGCTATATTGTTTTACTTATTTTACTATGAGAATTGATATTCCTTTGAATTTTTCTCTTAGGGAAACGCGAAATCCAAATTGATGAATTGCACATATTGCTCTTTTTTGCAATATAAAGATAATTTCAATGTCAGCCGCTTTGCCACATAACAGTATGTCGTAAAACATAATGCTATGACAATAAGCGAAATACTTTGGCTATATGTCAATCTTGTACTATATTAAAGCAGGGATTTGTTGGAAATCGCAGAAAATCGCAGCATTTATCAAACACCATATTTGTGGGTTTCTCGCCAGCACATATAAGCCTATCCCACAATTAGGCCTAGTGCTTGCATGTCGCGCGACATCGCGATACTGATCGCGTGATTTACTGCCCGCCGCGATATTATCAGCAACACGCCATCGTCCTTTTAGGTAATGAGCTGGAATTAAAGAGGTCGGTAATTTTTTTGTCTAGTTTCAATAGATATTATGTATGTATCGGGTTCTGGTCTTACATCGTTTAAATAAAGACAACCACTGTCCATTTTCACAGCTTCGAGTAAGGATAGTTTTTTTTTTTTTTTTTCTTGTCGCTGGGAAATGCTTTTACGCACGCTGGATAGAGTGTACAGCTCCATCCAGGAGTGTGGGACTCAATGTAACTATGTTCGCTAACGCATTCATCTCTGGCGCCCCGGATGAAAGTAAGGATAGTTGCTGTTAGCCCTACTGGCTTTTACAGCGTAACCGAGAGGGATGGCGAGCGCAGAAGCTCTGCCGAGGGGTGGGTCCGTAGAAGGGGCCTGCTGCGTCGGGGGAAAACGTTGCTCTAAGGGCGCCTCCTGCGAGGCTCGGACCTAGGCTTAGAGCAACATTTGCTACTGCTGAAAAAGACAATCGGACAGGTGCTTAATCTTGACGCCCATGGGTCCGCGACTGGGAGCCGCGGCCGGGATGCGTTAGATAGTGGGGACCTCGTCTTCGCCGGCGAAGACGCTGTGTGTGTGTGTGAAAGTGTACCGGGCGTTGTCGATTGTAGTCTGGTCGTCTGGGTCGTCAAGGACGTGTTTGGGCCGCCTCTTCCTAGGCGGGATGTTTAGCTTAATCGCATAAGAGGCGGCATTTCTAATGAGAATTGCCCGCCAGTCTAATGCAAGCCCTTTTATACTAGTTTCTGCGAGTGGGGGTAGTTCGATTGTTGGTAGGCGTTTGTTGCTAGCTCGCTGCACACCTTGTTACTAACATTAAAAAAACGTTGCCGCCGTCATATATAATTTCACAGTACTATGTCATATTACTTTGGGGTAATGCTGCTAACATCGACGCAATATATCTACTGCAGAAAAGGGCTGTTTGTGCGATTTACAAAATGAGATCCATAGAAATATTTACACTTTTAAGAATAAAAGTGAATGCACCTATGCCAAATATAATACAAGAAATGATAATAAATTTGTTATAATTCTAATAGGCTACAAAAATTTAACGATTTATTTCTCCTAAGCTACTTTATGCTACTCATTACTGTCTTATTATATTTACTTACAGATAGACTGCTTCATCGGTCTAGTGGTTAGCATGTTCAACTACAGACATGAGGTCCTGGGTTCGAGTCCCGGGTCGGGCCAATTCTAAATCGATATTGAGTTTTCTATTAAGATTTTCTCAATATTTGCCAAAAGTTGGGAAGTTGGCGGTGTGATCCACCCCCGTGCCTCGGAGAGTATGTTAAACCGTCGGTCCTGCCCCTGATCTCTCTCTGATCGTGTCGGATTGCCGTCACATTGGACTATGAAAGTGAAGGAATAGGGGGAGTGCACTTGTGTACTATGCCTGCTAATCCGCAGTGGAGCAGCGTGGTGGTCTATGCTCTAATAACCCTCTCTCATATGAGTGAGGAGGCGTATGCCTAGCAGTGGGACGTTGATGGGCTGCTACTGCCTTATTTAATATCTTGTTTGTTATTAAACTATACTATGTTTCAATCTTACAGGTTTTATAAAAAAAATTAGATATGAGTTCCTTTCTAATGTATAAAACAGTCATTTATTCTTATTGTCTTTCTTCTTAAAGTGCCTCTTCGACTAGCGGAGGTTGGCAGTCAGTTTAGCATATTTAAGCCTGTCTCTTGCGAGGCGAAATAGTTCGGCGGCACTCGCAACCCGAGTCCATTCTCTTATGTTGCGAAGGCATGATTATTTTCTACGACCGACACTCCTTTTACCAGCGGCTTTGCCCATCATGATAAGTTGAAGAAGTCCCTACCTCTCATGTCTAAGGACGTGGCCGAGGTAGGATACTTTCCTCAATTTGACAGTCTGCAAAAGTGCGCTTTTTTGGTTGACACGTTGTAAAACTTGTTTGTTGGATAATTTCTGAGTCCAACTTTTTGCCAACATGCGTCTGTATGCCCACATCTCGAATGCTTCAATACGTTTTCTGAGATCTTCTTTTACTGTCCAAGACTCGCATCCGTAAAGAAAAATGGGCCAGACGTAGCATTTTAATTATTTTTATTCTCTTTAGAATCTATATATTTATGTGGTTGACTGTCTGTTGGTCTAAGGGGTCTGTTTCTAAATGGACGGATTGATGTCAGACTATACTTGTTATTGTCTTTAGAATTTGTCTATCTGATTTGGACTAATTTATCTGTTTTCGTTAAACGTCTTTTCCAAAATAGATGGGCCGACTTTTTTGTGACATTTACTGGCTCATTACTGATGTTAAAAAATGGCTCTTATTATTCCGAAATTGCATCATAGCATGTACAGCATTTGGATTTTTGCTTCTGTTGTTTATAAAACCTATCCATATTTTATTACATGGTGTAGATAGTAGCTATGATTAAGTGGTGTCGATTACTCATTGCGTACTTTCTGTTTATCAGTTTATCGATTTCTTTGTCTCACACTAAACCACATCACGTTATCTTTGTTGTCTGGATCTTAAATACAATCAATAAAATGTAAACATTCACACTAATTTATTACACAGCATTGTGATATTTATTCACACTTAATAAAGTCGAGTATTGAAAGCAAAGATTTAATTTTATAAGTCTTGGCACTAATGTAACACCAAAAGACGTGACACATGTAAACCAATAAGTGAGTAATAAGTGCTAAAGCTTTGGTCTTCGTCTAATTTTATTAATTTCATTATGCTACTTAATCAAGTAAAGTAGTTCAGTAAAATATCCAATTTTATATTACAAAAAATTCACTTAACAAAAACATAATTAACATTTTAAAAAATTAAGGAAAAAGTTTCATTTTCATGTGTATAGTTCAATAAAAGTTATAATAGTTTTAGTAAAAAAAGTCGTAAGAAATAGTCTTTTAAAGACCCAGGCTTTTTCTCCCATAAGCTACATTAGGCATATGTTATTATCTCTACAATATAGAGGTTCATAGAACTGCCTCCACTGTAGATCTGTTAGCTAGATGCATCCGGAGGGCCCATCATAAAAAAAATCCAGAGGGTTAGAGAGCAATGCCTCAAGGGACCGCTGACTCCCCATTCACGGTTGAAGACGGTCATACTGGATTTTAGAGAGTATTGAATGTTCTACTACATCATGGAGTCCGACACTGTTGACTCTAAAGCCAGGGTGATTCAATGCATTTACCAGCGAGAAATTACAGTTTTCTTCTGCGATTTTATGGACGAATACACGCGTCTAAACACTTAGGCTTTCATTTTTATAAAATTTATCTTTCTTTTATACTGATTTCCATAAGGCCTTATTGGCGTCCTTTTTAAAGCTTTTAAGTTTGTACGATTTCAAAAATTTAAACTAAGTATCTTATGAATAAGTACTATAAAAAATAAAGTCAAATATCAAACCATCTTGTACAAACTTTTTAAACCCTCTACATTTGAAACACCCTTCAAACTTTTTACGTGAGCTTTCAATAATAAGGTTGTACAATTTTTCAAAGTAGCAATCAACCTTATACCACGCGTTGATAATATAATCAAAAATTCATTAAAGTTCATTGGGCTTATCATTAGAAATACAAAAGACTAAGAATTAAATTAATATTATTTAACTCTTTAGTAAGAAGCAGACTTGAATACTGCGCTTTAGTATGGAATCCCTATTATGAAATACATAAGAACAGAATTGAGAGAGTCCAAAAGAAATTTTTGCGTCACTTAGGAAACAAAGACAATATATTAAATAAAGCAAATAGCTACACTGATCTCCTTAAATTATACAACACTCTTCCACTATCCAGTCGTAGAGAGTTTCTTGATCCTTGTTTTCTATACAACATAGTTAATGGAGGGATCGATTGTTCAAATTTATTAAGTGCAATAACATTAGCAGCACCTAAATACAACGCCTGGTGCAATATTAAAAATAAGAAGACATTTCGACCCAGGATTACAAAAAGTAACCTAGGCAACGCCGCCCCGTTAAACAGTCTTGATATTTTTCAGGATTGTATGTGTTCTTATAAAAAAAAGTTAAAAATACAGCTGCACCGTAGTATAGTATAGTAGTTTTTGTTCATACCCAGTTTGATTTGTTTATTATCTTTATTTTTGTATCATTAGTCATTATTCTTTTAATAACTAGTTTATACAAATTTAGATTTTAAGATTTCAAATTTTTTTCACTTCTTACTTAGAATGTCTCTTATATATTTCAATGCTGAGTTAGCCTGTAAGTGGAGTGTACAACTTAGAAAAGAAAATTAAATAAGAGTGTATGCCTAGATTAAGATAAGTTGTATGCACGTTGGCTTCCTATTAAATAAATAAATAAAAAAACTTCACGTGTCATCTAGTACAAGTTTAAAAAAATCTATTTGAACTTGAATGGATGATCAGAAATTTTGTTAGCGATTGAAAATATTAAAAAGATATATGATTGAAAAAGTAACTCTATTTACTCTTTGTTGTCCACGACCAAATACTTAGAGGACATAAAATTACTACTAAGCGTAAATAGTAAACAAACTTCGTGGTAGTAACCTTGACTTGACACCATTCGTCATCGCTCCTTTCCTTGTTGAGGTCAATAGACAATGGCTACCACTCGCCCCATCCTGGCCTTTACCAGTGACATAAACCCTACTTATCACTAACAAACAAAACTGTATTCTTCTATAGCAACTTAGAGTTCAATTTGCTTAGTTAACCGAACAAATTGTTGTGCTATTTGGGTTGTAAAGGGATATTCTAATGTGGAATTTGGAGGTCGCAATTGTTCAGATCCACCCAACAATATTGGATTTGTTCCAACGCCGGTGCATCGACAATGCATCTTTGTTGGCAGCCAGCAAGGTCTTTGCCTTGAGAGAGCGTTGCTTCCGATTTGTTCGCAAATAGCTTTATTGTTTAATTGTAACTAATCGCTTCTAAGGCTATTTGGCATCCTTTCGTTTCCCATATATATATATATATATATTATTATTGAAGTACAACTTCCTATGACACGGTTGAGAAATTATTTTTGTTACGCGTTACACAAGATAGCTATGTTTAAGAACGTATGTGTCTTTTGGGTCTTTACTCAGTCACACTTTACTTAGAAAAAATTACGACAAAACACTTAAATGTATGATGAGATTTAAGCCTAGGAACTTTCACGTCCTCTAGAAAACATTGATACAGAAACTTTTTAAACGATTTTTGATGAATTATAGCTTGCACTTGAGTGAATTTACAAGTATCTCTTTTTAATAATAGTTGGTAAGAAAGTTTAAATTGTTTTTAATACATTATGTTATTGATGTTCTCTATTTGACTTTTTTGATTTATTTGACGTTTCTTTATAAATTTCGGTCATTATTTTTGATTTGGGTATTTGTTTAGAGTCATTCTAACTTGGAATGCAGAAACAGACATTCTGCTTATTCTTCTCTTTTATTTTCAGAAAAGAAACATGGTTGCAGAGGCTCGCAGGATATATATAAATTTACGTCCTTTTGTCTCCTTGAATGTACTATGATTTAAAAGAAAATAAAAATCGTTTGCCAATTAACAAGAAATAACTTGATCTTCCACGAACTTCTTTTTATAGAAACCTTTGAAAATTTTTATTATCTCTTAGGAGACAGCACTGTACAAATATGAAAGAAAGAATGATTTTAATTAATGCATAAATATAAATAAAATCTGTATAAATATGAAATGTCATCAATCACAGCTTAAAAATTTGTTTATCTGTACTTAAGTGGCGATGGAATATTATATCGTTATATAAATGGAGAGTGTAAAGTAATAGTTGGAATTGAAAAAAATACACACTACTGTTACCAAGTTAAATGGCATTGCGTGATAGCTAAAGAGTTGCAGCATTTCATATGTAAAGATAAAGAAGGTAGGCATTCATAATGGTCTCCATATTTCATTCGAAACAAATCGAAACAGACCATTACAAGCGAGATCCAGGTATCGAAACAGGTGGAACCTTAAAAAAAGGATATGTTTCATATTAATCGCAATAAAAGGCGGTGACAGGCATAAATACGATATGGCGTATCGGTGGTTTGCCGATCAAGCCCCGAACAATAAGTAAAACGTTATCGGTGATCGACGCGCGCGAGTAAATCAAGAACCCACCAAGAATAAACTGTACGACGAAAGAGAATGCATTTTAAACTACCAATTATTAGTGATTTAATTCCTTGTTTATAGTTTTTGGGCTCATATTTTGAAGTGAAACTTCTTTAGGGGCAACACGATATACAGTTAAGATGTGCAGCGTTTTTTATGCTCATAAGTTTGAAGGTTAGGTTAGGTTTTATCATTTACAAATACCATGTGGCATTTTAATTTGCCACTCCTCATTTATTAATTTAATATACTCTTTTCTAAATTTTACATTCAACAACAAAATTTAATTAATAATTTCTAATATTGACAAAAACGACGTGGCATTATTGTTTACAACTTGTCATTTGAGATTTCAATTAATTATTTGTTATAATTTATGACATTTTAATATTAATGACGATGAAATTCTTTGTCCATCCCTCAAAGTCGCGGAAATCTAAGGTTTTAGATTTGTATAAGTATATACAAGACTTAAAAAATTTGTTTGAAAAAGAGATTTCACTTCTGACGTATGTACTTTGTACGCATGCACTTTTAACTTTTTATTAATCTATTTTAAAATCAATATAAAATATGGGGGGTTGCGGGACCGTTGATTAAAAAATTCAAACTTCACATTTACAAACTATATTTTTTATGTTATATGGTTTTATGGTAATATAAATGAAATTTGGTACACCACCAATTTAGAGCCTTAAAAAGGACCGTAAGCTCTTTGCAATAGCCCATTGAAGTATTTATACGTATATTTCTAATTGGTAAAACAATTTGCTTAAATTAATGAAAATGCAACTGCCTCATTGGTCTAGTTGTTAGCATGGTCGACTACAGACATGAGGTTCTGGGTTTGACTCCCGGGTCGGGCCAATTCAAAATCAATATTGAGTTTTCTATTAAGATTTTCTCAATATTTGGCCGAAGTTGGGAAGTTGGTGGTGTGATCCACCCCCGTGCTTCGGAAAGCACGTTAAGCCGTCGGTCCTGCGCCTAGTCTCTCACAGGTAGTGTCGGATTTCCGTCACATCGAACTATGAGAGTGCACTTGTGTACTATGCCTGCCAAACCGCAGTGGAGCAGCGTGGTGGGTCTATGCTCTAAAAACCCTCTCTCATATGAGGCCCGTGCCCTGCAGTGTGACGTTAAAGGGATGCTACTTACTTTTTCTTTTAATTTTCAATGAAAATGCTACCCTGAATATATTCCACACAGTGGAAGTTCAGCTAGTATATAATAAATACAATAGCTAAGAACCTAATCATTTTATATTTTAGTTATTCTTAATAATATTCCTTTAAACTATTCTTAAAAATTGGTAGTGCTTCGGACCCACGAATGCGTAATGGGTGTGAGTTCCAAAATCCAAAAGATCAAAGTAAAGGAGTTCTTACATATCTGTGTTTGACTGAAGGGTGTTTTGAGCTTGTTTTTATATTGAAAATGGAGATTAGGTTTATTGTCAAACATGAAATGAAACGTTCTCTGAGATAAAATTAATTCTTAGAAAAAAATAATACGCTATTAAGAAAAGGAAGACCACCAATATTTCTACGATATCTAACAGGAGGCCACTTTAGCTGTTGACGATCATACTTTCGGAGACCGAATACAAGTCGTATACAGTGATTTTGTAGTTACCCCTTCTTATTTAGTCGTTTTTCAGTCAAATCTGGTTAACACGGATCGGCATAACCCAGAACCGGCAAAAGAAGCGAGTCGCTAGAGATATTTTAGTTGTAAGAGACAAAAATATTCTTCCAATGTCTTTTTTGTCGTTGGGATATGCATTTACGCACTCCGCCTGTGAGATAGACGGGAGTGTGGGATTCGCCGGTAGTTCCAGAATACAAATTAAAACCCAGTGTAGCCCTCGTCATTTGGGAATGGTAAGACCAGAGGTTCGTTATGGCATTCCACTCTGGGCCCTCCGAATGAAACCGACTCAAAATTGCGCTACAGAGGGAGAAGTTGGAAAAACTTTCGTCTCCTGTTTCCTATTCGACCTGCGTCCGGGGTACTGTGCTTCAGCTGCACTCGCTCACTCTCTTTGCCGTGCCTCCGTTAGCGAAATGATAGTTTCGCAGAAGGTGACAACAGCGTTCTAAGCTCGTTGACAAGCATTGCACCTTTAAAACAGTAGATTCGGCCACCGTGTAGTGCGCTGAGTCCACAGAAGCACCACACTCGTGGCAAGTGGCCGACGGTTCACAGCCAACGATTTGGTGCAGGTACTTTCCGATGCAGCCGTGAATTGTTCCCATAAAAAAATCCTCCGGTACGTATTTTTGTAACTTCAATACTTTTTAACCTCAATATTTAAATCTAACCTTTTACCAAAAGCTATCTATAACTTTTCTCTTCTTGATTTCTTTATTAGTCTAACAATATACAAATCAATGAGTCATTACAAAAGCTAAAAACTTGTATTTGATTGATACAGTTAACAAACTGTACTAGTTTAAAATTAAAACCGAGGTGAGACGAGTATTCAGTTATTTATTAAGTGTAACTAAATCAGTGTTTGTATCGAATTTCAATTGGTTGAATTAATTTTTATTGGTGTTTTAGATAAACGGCTATTGCTTTGGAACGAGGTTCTGTAATAAAAAAGCGACTCATTGTTATCATCACATAACATATTTGTGTGTCTATCTGTTGCTATATTTACTTCAGATTTTAAATACATATCTAGTTTCATACAAGAATCATGTGTTAATATAATTGCATAAAATTTATTAAAGTCATAATGAGCTATCAAACTATTTTTCACTACGTTTCAGGGTTATTTTTATCCTGCCCTTATATCGTATAAGGATAGACTTATTTTACTCTATAGAAAAAAATCATATACAACACTTCACTCAAGCATATTAAGTAGTAATTTTGTTAGATTTTACTTTAGCAATTAAGATATCGATTAAACTCCATATTTCAAAAGAAGTATAGATTTAACAGCTCTTTCTAATAAAGAGGCACTAGCAATCCCAATAATTTTAGTTTTATGACATACTGAAAACCAAATAACATTTAAAAAATTCTCAACGAAATACACTTTTTTACAAAAAAACACGCTATTACTATAAATATATTCACTACAGTTCTTATATCAATTCTCAATTTTTTGATGCATTTTGATGATTTTCATTTTCATTTTCCAATACATTGTGTATAAGTACACGCGATTTATAGTTGAGAATTTGAAATTCAACGTATCTATTTAAAATACAATTGAAGAGAAATATAACAAAAATTGTTCGCGTAATACCGAATGTATTAGTAGTCTAATGATTTTTTAAAAACATTTCTTTATGCAGATAATAAATATAAAGTCAATGGGAGAAATGGTATAGTTAGATTTGAAGTCGAGGTAGTTCAATAGCAGTAATTAAATAGCATTCGATTTTATTTATTCGATCCAGTTCGAGAACTGCTAAAATTATGATCTAAACGTGTCTTCCAAACGAATAACACATAAATAGACCAATTTATGTTAATATAATGGTATGCTTGCAATATTTCTAAGTGAAATACATGATGTTTGGGAAATAGAAAAAAGCTTTAACGTCAGATTGATTAAAAAATTTATTTTAGAAGTCAACAAAAATGCGATCATTTTGAATTAAATAATGTTATTACCAAAGCTATAGAGAGCAATAACATACGAGTAAATGCTTAGTGGGCGGTGCGTAATATGTTAAGTAAAGATATCTTTTTTATCTATAATGACTTCATTGGCATAATAAGAAATCATTAATATTCAAAACCTAAAATGTCACAAAATGTCACAAATCGATAAAAAAACGAATGTGTTTTAGACCACACGACTAAAGTAAAACGTAATTCTCTCATTCTATCTTTACTGGCTTAATTTCCCTCAATTTAAATTCGCTTCGCCTAATCACAATATACGTAACACTATCGTTATGCATTCACCAACTTATTACCCAAGTTAAGCGTCCATAAAGAAGTTTTACTTCAAAAAATAGGATTTCTACTTAACAGCAAAAACATAACGTTATTAAGTCGTGCTGCTGCTTTTTGGCTATGTCCCTTTTTTCCGCTGGAAAATGATTTTATGCACAATATTCAACCCCTGGGTTAGCAGTGTGGGACTGGGTGAGGAAGAGGGCCTAGCAATACCCACTAAAACCCAGCGAAACCCTCTTCATCCAGGAATAAAGCACCAGGAATAAAGGGGTTTAACTTTTGCATTCGTCACTGGAGATTGGCGAAACGCTTGAACAATACAGTATTAATTCTTATATAATAAAATATCTTACATGCGTTGTGTATTTCACGTAGATTAAAACTGCCTTTGACACAATTTCATTATAATGGTTTTTTCAGAAAATTATCAATTTAAAAAATACAGAGGCACAAGTGCAAATTATCAAATCATTTATTATTTATTTTATTTTCATTTTACGGGGTGCAAACACAAACCTTCAACTTCCGTGCATACTGTCGTCGATAATTATTCTGGAGAATCATAAATATAATTACAAAATCGTGATTTTTCCAATAAAGAAGTGGGCATATATACTCTGGATTTTGTTTGATGTTGTTTTTATATAGTATTGTTTCAGTTTATATTGAATATTCCTCTTAGTTACGACTTCCCTCATTGTTTTAGGAAGCTGATTTATTAAATAGGGTTTCATGTAGAAAATTCCAGCTGCAGTGTTCCCCCAAGACTTCCACGTGCAAATGTTTAAGAGGCAATTGAACTTCCACCTTCTCGACCGGCACCCGCAGCTCCCCTAGTGCTGCAGGTGTCCATGAGCAGCGATGATCACCTACCATCAGGTGACCCGCCAGCTCGTTTATCTGTTAAAATATAAAAAAAATGTAATGGTAGGTAGTTAGGTTTTTGGTTATAAATAGATTAGTATATAAGCATGAAAAAGATGTCACCGTACTACTCCTACATTTAAGTATACTTTTTAGGTTTCATGTAGAAAATTCCAGCAGCAGTGTTCCCCCAAGACTTCCACATGTAAATGTTTAAGAGGCAATTGAACTCCCACCTTCTCGACCGGCACCGGCAGCTCCCCTAGTGCTGCAGGTGTCCATGAGCAGCGATGATCACCTACCATCAGGTGACCCACCAGCTCGTTTATCTGTTAAAATATAAAAAAAAATGTAATGGTAGGTAGTTAGGTTTTTGGTTATAAATAGATCAGTATATAAGCATGAAAAAGATGTCACCGTACTACTCCTACATTTAAGTATACTTTTTTTTTCGCTCGCATTTAGGCACGAACCCCGACCTATATGTCAGGAGTGTGGGTTTCGACGAGGGAGGAGACCTCGCAATAGCCACTAAAACCATATATACTCAGTAAGTGAGGCACCAGGTGTTTAACTTTCGCATTCATCCCTGGTACCTTAGATGAGCCCAACTGAGGATTCAAGGAGGCGGGAGGAGTTCCTCGCCTCCTACGGCGGTGAGGAGGAGCATCCGCCGCATTCTCCCTCTCTCACTCCTGGGCTTCCTTAAGCGAGACTACGGTGTCGCAGAAGTAAGATACTCCGGCCTTATTCCTATCATTGGAGAGCATCGCACCTATAATGCTCCCAAACGAGAGATCACCGCCGATCAGCGCCACCAGGAGATGACGTTGAGGTCCCCAGCCTGCACAATTAAGTATACTTGAGTTTATGATTAACAAATTGTGTTTTTATTTAAATAATAATTTATTACAGCGCTCTCTTTTAGTGCAGGGTGTGTAATGATTGGGATGCGATAGGATGTTACATGGCGCGTTCCGTCCTTGAAGGGCATATCGCGCGGAGCGAACCACGAGGTGCCGCTAATTGATTTTATCTATGCAAGTTTGCTTTGGAAAAATTCAACATACTATTATGTTTACTGAATAAATTAGAAAGGATATCAATTTACTTGCGAAATAATTTATAATACATAGTTTTCTGCTTTAAAAAGGCTGAAAGTTTTACTTCTTTATAATAATATTGATTCTTTCACTAAAAAATCTTAATGCACCTCAAATAACTTAAGAAATAAAAATAAAAATTGCTGTAAATTCTAGAAGGCGACATGAAATTTACAATTTATTCAAGGGTATATGTTTCTATAACAAGCTCTCAGAAAAAGTTACAGAGATGTCTCTCAGTAAATTTATATCTTTTATTAAAAGAAAGTTAATTGAGAAATCATTGTATAATTTGAAGGAATACTTAGAAGACAAAAAAACGTGGGAGTGAATGAATTGCTCTCTATACATCTTCGTATAGAATAAATAAAAAAAATACATATTGTAATGATGATGACAAAAAAAACGTTCACCCGAGTTTGTTGTGGGCTCTTCGCAGAATCTTCCTACAATTAGATTGTAAGTCGTTCTTTAATGTTATCATCAGTCGTAAACTTACATAATACATGGAAAAAACTATACTTGTCGATTCAAAAGCGCTGTAAAGGCCTACTTCAATAATATATATTTTGACTATGACTTTGATTAAAGAAAAATAACTAAATATGTATAACTGCCTCATTGGTCTAGGGGTTAGCATGTTCGACTACAGATATGAGGTCCTGGGTTCGAGCCCCGGATTGGGCCAATACAAAAATTAATATTGAGTTTTCTATTAGGAATTTCTCAATATTTACCCGAAGTTGGGAAGTTGGCGGTGTGATCCGCCCCCGTGCCTCGGAGAGCACGTTAAGCCGTCGGTCCTGCGCCTGATCTCTCTCCGGTTGTGTCGGATTCCCGTCACATCGGACTATGAGAGTGAAGGAATAGAGAGTGCACTTGTGTACTATGCCTGCAAATACGCAGTGGAGCAGCGTGGTGGGTCTATGCTCTAAAAACTCTCGCTCCTCGGAGTGAGGAGTCCTGTGCCTAGCAGGGGGACGTTAATGGGCTGCTACTTACTTTACTTCCTATGTATATATAGTTACTAATCGAAGGTTACTTTGTGCTCTTTTTTAAGAGGAACCCATAACTAACTCAGCTGGCGTACGCTTTTTAATTATATAATTTCATTTAGTGCAAATTAAGACAAGTTTAATTTTGTTTTTTGTACTGTAAGAGTTGAAAACATTTGTCCTAAATATAGCATTTATCTGTTAGACTATATATAGTTGGGTGACAACACGGATAGCTCTAAAACGTTGGGAGTTATTGAGTAATAAGGTGGCAACACTTATAACCACCAAAAACATTGTGCAATATTATGAAATGTTATGCAATACGAGGTCACTTTAACGAAAGAAACAATTTGGTTAAGATAGTCTTTTAAACTGCCTTGTGGTGTTGTTGTTTTAAAGAGAATTAGTGCTAAATTATATAAATTTGAATAGTGGCGTAATAATAGTATAGTGCAAGTGGTGTATATTTAAATTGCGGAGAGAATAAAAGTTAGTTAATGCGATTTGGAGTTTTTTTTTTATAAAATTTGCTACTATAAATAAACGTATATTGTGAATTGTCATTATTTTTACTGCTACAATTTTTTCTCTTAACGATTGTATTGAATCCAAATATTGTATAATAATATATATGACATAATGCCGTGAAAATAACTGAAGTAAGTGTAAGCAGTTTAACAGTTTCCACCTCCGTAAGACGAAAATATAAAGATAAAATGATTTCTCGTACAAAATTCACGAATAAATTTAGTTATATTTGCCATAAATTATGAGGTTTTAATCTCGCAAATACGTTCAAAAGTTACTTAAGATCTATCGAAACATTCTCTTTATAAATAAAATATCAGAAAATCTGTCATGAATGGGTAATTGCAATAGAAAACCATTAAAATTGAAAGCATAAAATATGGCCGATGAAGACAATGTCTTTAACATAACATTATCATAATTTATTACACATTCTAGGTGTTATTTAAATCCTGTTATTTTTTTAACACGTTTAATTATCACCACTAGATTGTTTTGATATGTAAATATATCGACAATGACAAGAGAACCTTTTGCCGATAACAATTTATGGGTTTTATTTAACATAAACAATGGAGCAACTCTATCGAAAATACTTGCAGAAGCGTTTAATAAAATAAATACGTCTATAAAATCTGGTTTTGGGGTCATAGGTTTATCTTACATGGCAGAAATCACCTCGCAATGTGTGTTATTTGATGATTTAATCAATAATTATTAAGATATTTATCAAAGTAAATTTTGGTATAATGTGATACATTGTCTAGGATAGTATTTACGTATATTTTCAAATTGCCTGATGTCAATTCAAGTATACTATATGGAAATTTGAAAATGTCAACAAATTTTCAAATACGTTTGACGTAGATTTTTAGAGGGGACTCGACTTGGGATATTATTTTCTTTGGATTAACCTTTTTAAACTCGTTATATCTTTTGAATGGAATGTCCGATTTTATTATTTATAAAGTACAAGCTGAGCCCGCGGCTTTGTCTGTCACTAATTTATATAGTTTAAGTCTCCTTCCTAATGTATAATTACTTTGTGAGGTGTACAATAAAGTATAAATAATAATAAGTTTAGGCAAATTGTTTTACAAATAAGAAAATAATAAATAGAATACTCAGCAGAAGGAATATTCCTACCAAATTTTAAGTCTCTACGCCTAATGGTTCCAGAGATATCGAGATTAGTCAATACTCCACACCCCCGCAACCCACCTTGCGGATGGAATTTCGTAAAATCCGTTCTTAGCTGACCTCTACTCGATAATAGGAATATTCCTATCAAATTTCAAGACTCTATGCCTCATGGTTCCAGTGATAACGTGATGAGTTGATAGTCAACACCCCCCCAACCCCACCTTGCGGATGGAATTTCGTAAAATCCGTTCTTAGCTGACCTCTACTCGACAAAAGGAATATTCCTGCCATATTTCAAGTATCTAAGCCTTATGGTCCCATAGATATCGTGATGAGTCAATAGATCCTGGATATCTCTTTTATGTACATAGATTTTACAGGTATTGAAACGGTTTTTATTGAAATTTAATAGGATAAAATATGAATAGTATGTAAAAAAGTCGTTACAGACGCATAACTATAGTAGTTGGACTTTCTTATAGCTATTAATACGTTCAATAATTATCTAGAACATTTTTTGTTCTATCATCAATAGTTTTCGCAGCGCACGCAATGACAGAATTTTTTCTTCACACTTTGGGTTACATTAATGCATTTTGATTAGGGGTCCTATTGTTTTTAAAGAAATAATATAACTAATGTCGCTCAGTGAAAATGCAGCTTTGTCATTACAAGGCTTCATTTTCTATAACATGCCTATTTAAAAAAAAAATCACAATTTTTTGAAATAGGTCCAGTAGTTTTTCGTGAAAACCGTATAAACATACATACTTATATACTGCCTCATTGGTCTAGAGCATGTTCGACTACAGACATGAGGTCCTGGGTTCGAGTCCCGGGTCGGGCCAATTCATATATCAATTGAGTTCATATTGAGTTTTCTATTAAGATTTTCTCAATATTTGCCCGAAGTTGGGAAGTTGGCGGTGTGATCCACCCCGTGCTTTGGAGAGCACGTTAAGCCATCGGTCCTGCACCTGATCTATCTCCGGCCGTGTCGGATTTTAGGCACATCAGTCTATGAGAGTGAAGGAATAGAGAGTGTACTTGTGTACTATGCCTGCTAACCCGCAGTGGAGCAGCGTGGTGGGTCTATGCTCTAACATCCCTCTCTCCTACGACTGAGGAGGCCTGTGCCCAGCAATGGGACGTTAATGGGCTACTACTTACTTTTTTATAGCTTTTGATACGTTCAATAATAATGTAGAACATTTTTTTGTTCTATCATCAATAGTGTTTGCAGCATAAGCGATTGCAGATTTTTTGTTCACAGCTTGGGTTACCTTAATGCATGTTTATTAGGGATCCCTATGGTTTTTAAAGAAGTAATATAACCAATGTCGCTCAGTGAAAATGCAGCTTTATAATGGTGAAAAATTATTTGAAATAGGTCCAGTAGATTTTGTGTGAAATCCTTACAAACATACATACTTATATACAAATGTTTTCTCTTTATACTATTACTTTAAGTCGAAAAATATCAAAAAAATGGATAAAAGTCATCAAAGTTTACTGTCAGAGGGAAATTCTATAAATTTAGAATAAGATTAAATCAAAATTAGAAAGTTGATATACATAGTTCGACATTTACTTAAACTTATGGCTATACTACATTATGACTATAATACATTTTATTGAAAAGCATTTTTTTGTTTGTGAACTCGTTTCTGGTAAAGCGGCAATAAGAGACTAACGAGGCCTCACACCCATCTAGAATTAGACAAATTAGTGCATAAAATTTCTGTAATTTATCTAAATTCGCGTTTATTAATAAATAATGAAATCGTTATCCCAGCGAGGCGGTTAAGAGCGATTGACTCAATCGTCATTTCATTATTGGTATATATTTAAATAAATATATTTCTTATACACATTGTTATTTATTATATTAACGATGTACAAAAGAAGTAGCAAATTATCACACACTGCGAACGTTATCGCGAAATCTTGGGGCACAGTAGCGCGGGATAGCGTATCTACTAAAATAAATTTAGTGTTGACTCCGACCTGAGGTTAACTACGCAACGATGGCTGTTCCGCACCATTTGTCCACGATTTATTTATATTTTAATACTGTTTTATTAAATTAATATAGTCATCAAATATAGATATGAAACTTTTATCAACATATATAATTCGACGGCTCCAACGTAGTAAAATGTCAGGAGCAGCCCATTAACGTCCCACTGCTGGCCACAGGCCTCCTCACTCGCATGAGAGAGGGTTTTAAGAGCCTACACCCACCACGCTGCTCCATTGCGGATTGGCAGGCATAGTACACAAGTGCACTCTCTATTCCTTCACTCTTATTGTCCGATGTAAAGAGAATCCGATACAACCGGAGAGAGATCAGGCGCAAGAACGACGGCTTAATGGCCGTGGAGTACGCCGCCAACTCCCCAACTTCAGACAAATATTAAGAAAATCTTAATACTACTTAATCTTAGTACTACCTTTTATAATAATAATATGAATTTTCATACATCTAGGTTGACAAATGGGGTGATAAAATCATCGAAATGACTATAACGTCAACAAGTCTATAGTCCAAAAGGCCAAAGCATCCATCGTCGAGTTAACAGAGGCTTTTTTATTCCCAATTTAGTACAAGAACATTATATAATTAATATAAATTTATTATGCTATGTCATTTATATAATATCGGTGCTACATATATTGTAAGTTGAGTCATAAATAAAACAGGGTTTTTCTTAATTTTTTAAAGTATCTACCAATTGCCTACTTAATACGTGATTATATAACTGAATCAAGGAGATTTTATATCTGTTGGGTTATTTATATCACAATATATTCTTAAAAATCAAACATTATTTCTCTTTTAACTCCTTAAAACGCTTCCACTTTAAACTCCTTACAAGTGACGATGTATTTGAAATAGTTCCTCCTATTTTAGCTACAAACAATCTTTTGTTTATTGCTAACAGGTTATCGCTTGACTGTGATGACACCTGATGGTAAGAGATGAAACAGGCTAAAGTGTAAGTGCGCTAATCTGGTAAAAACCTCTTTACAGCTACACAGCATCGTACCGGAACCCAAACCTCTTTGATTGGCAGTGCGTTATTGTTGGTAGAGTCGAAGCCGAAGCCTTCTACCAGTCCAGACTTAGACTAGGTAATGTAATTTCCTGAATTCGCCATACCGGGGATCAAAATCGGGACCTTGAACAAACAATTTCTAACTGCATATGTGTGGAGTTACTTCTGATTTTTTTTAACGAAAATCATGGCCATTAGTTTTAAATGTCGACTTCGAGATCGCGTATAAAAAGTCTGATAAATACCCTGGAATAGATCACGTACCTCTTTTTATAAGGATTAGTAAGTCTTTGGGTCGTCACTATTATACACGCAAGAAGCCCGTAACTTTTTAAATGTACTTGCTATAGCAGCATATATTAATTATATCGTAAAATAAGGGTATAGAAAGCTTGTCAAGATACTAACCTAATTAGAAAAGTTGTAAGGCGATGTACTGCTTATCTTACAACGTCTGCTATCCCTAACACGGATGCTTTTGAGAAAAGATATTTGGTTCAACTAAATATCGTGAAGGCATACTGTTAAGGTAGATCCCATCTTGTATGATAACTTCCAATTACGTGCATAATAATATGAGCTATTAGCTGTAATTTGCTCTGATGTAAAAACTGAATAATTGTCTCTAGTTTTGTTCATTGGTAATAAATGTTGCACCAATTCGGAACGTTGATTTCACTGAGAAGAAATCGACAAGAAACTCAGTAGTTAACCCATAGCTTTAGTAGGTTACAATATTTCGAGCTTTTATGTGAAATCAAGTCCAAACATTTTATCGCTTAAATAATTTTTGATAGTTTCAAAAGGATGTTATTGTCGTATTTCTTAAAATTATATCGAGGCAGATTCAAAAGTGTTTGAAGAATCTTATTAAAAATGCGTATGCTGTTCCTTGATAAATTGCCAAATCGACACTAATATATTTTTTATTTACAATTAGTTCTTGATATAAGCTTGTTCACCTAAATAACATACATAGCATCATGCTTCATTCCCATAAGGATAGGCAGAGACCATGTCCTTCCACTTGCCACGATCCTTGCATCTCCTTCGCTTCTTTCATTCTCATTAAACCTTTTATACAAGTTCGTCGGTTTGGAGTACTTTTGATCTGGCTCTTATTTAAAATTTGGTCCAGGAAAGTTCGCCTTGGTCTTCCACTTTCGCATTCACTCTTGACTCATAAATCCTTTTTCAGTCTCCTTTCATTCATTCTCTCTACGTTCTCAAACCATCTAAGCATACCTTTCTCAGTTTTAGTCACTACATCTTCTTTTATACCACAATATTCTCATATCACACTATTTCTTACTTTGTCACTCAGATTCAATCCACTCATACTTCTCAACGCTCTCATCTCTACTGCATTTATTTTACTTTTATGCATCTTCTGCCATACCCAACTTTTACTACTACACATACGTGTGGACACCAATACTCCTTCATGCACAGCCAGTTTGGTCCTTGGAGACACCACCCGGCTATTCATAAATGCGTGCAGAGCACCATTTACCACATTCTCTGCATTCGCTCTCCTTTCAATATCACTTTCATATGTTCCATCGTTAGTAAATTTAGATCCCAAGTATACAAATTCTTTCACCTCCTCCACTTGTTCCCCATCTAGCAAAATATTTTCATTCACCATAGATTCATCTCTTTCAAAAAGCATAACTTTCGTTTTGTTTACTTTCATTCCTTTCCTTTTCAAAGCTGCATTCATAATATTTACCATCACCTGTAGCTCTACCTAAATAAACTATAGTTTTATAACATTATCATTAATATAATACGTAAACTTCTTATTATATTAAAAAAATATATATAGTACAAAAAGTTATATAAATCTAAATTTTACTATACTGTTGCTATATTGTTTTATTTTTATATAAGACTATTTATAATCATATATGGCAATTATATATATAAATACCAAAGAATGTTTGAAAGATATACCTATATTTAAACTTATAAAAAATATGTAAATGAATAAATATTAAGGGCTTATTAGCACCGTTGGAGTTACGTACTTTTAAGTAAATTATTCATAAGGAATTTTATATAAAAAATAATCGAAAAAAAATATTAATATAGAAATTAATTGACGTAGTAAAGTATGGTTTATTTTGAATACTAATAAGTAAAAGAAGAGTTATAATTTTTATCACGTAAGGCTCCGTCTTTGTAGCAGGATACACTATATAACATTTGCCCTTTAAATTGTTTTCATTTTCTTACAAACAGATAGATAAACTCTTGTTTTTCTATGGTTTATGTATTCGTTATTGAATATTGTATAAAGTTGCTATTTATTTACCTGTTTTTACTGTAATAAAAATGTACACTGTAAGCTTCTCCAAGTATGGGGCATTCTACTTGGTCGTTGTAATGACCCATCTTCTTATTAATTAAGTATAATTTTAAAGTCAATAAGCAGGTTTCAATGCAACATAACCATACATTACTTCATCAGTAAATCAGTAAAACGTATTTCTGATTCCACCTGCTGTTCAGTGGTTATACGTAGCGAGCGGCGCCGGGTGAATAAACAATGCGATATCGCAGAATTATAGCACCACGTACTGCGACAACACATCGGGATGAAAGGGTTTATGCAATAAACGGTTGCGATTAGGATATAAACCATTAAAAATAACAGTTTTTTTATTACTGACAGGTTAGTGCTTGACTGTGATCACGCATGATGGTAAGTGATGATACAGTCTAAGGCGGAAGCGCTATAATTTGGCAAAAAGCAATTTACCTATTATGGTTTCTACACAGCATCGTACTAGAACGCAAATCTCTTGCTTGGCGTACGTCTCTGCTGGTAAATAAGGTAAGTAGTAGCCCATTAAAATAAAATTAAAATCAATGGTAAAGTAATAGTAATCGGTACAGCATATAGACCACCGTGGCTGAGTGCCGAGATATTTTTCGATGCTTTGACGGAGACCATCGGTTCATTTTCTTATCACGATTACATAGTTATTGTCGGCGACTTCAATATTAATTGGCTAGATCAAAACAATGTCAACCTTAATTGTCTGAAATTTTTCTTATCAACTGTAAATATGACTCAACATGTATGCAAACCTACTCATTACACTCAATTTAGTGAGACTCTTCTTGATGTCATATGTAGTGATACTGAAATTAATCAGATACAAGTAGACTACATTCCCAGTCTTAGCAATCATTCGTTTCTGTCTTTCGAGCTCAATGTTCCGAAAGAAAAATCAGTATCAAGGAAGTGCTTCTTCAGACGTATAAAGGACATAGATATGGAGCAGCTAAACAGTCTTTCAGAAACAGTAGACTGGAATCACATGCTAGGGAATGAAATTTGTATTGATGAGGTTGTTTTCATGTATACGAACGCTACTTTATATTTGTTCGACACTCTCGCCCCTATTAAGTGTATGTACGTCAAAGAGCAACATTATCCCTGGATTACGCGCAACATAAAACTGATGATGCGTTGCCGTGATGATGCTCATATAGCCTCGCGCAGTAGTCAGTCTGATGCCGATAAAAAATATTATAAGGAACTAAAGATTATGGTAGAAGAGGCTATCAAAAGTGAAAAAATCGCATATTGTAATTCATATTTTAACAACAATGCCAATAATGCGAAAATAATGTGGAGTCATTTTAAACAACACTTTTGTTTTAAAACGAAAACTGACGCAATACTGCCAGTTCAATTTGACGACCCACATAAAATTAATAATCATTTCCTTTCCTTACCAGGCAACAATAACATCTCTATGCTTGATATTATAGATTATAGGTCACGTAGATTCGGAACAAGTACTTTTAAATTAAAGCTCATCGATGATAAAACTATCCTTAAGACAATCCATACTTTGCGTTCTAATGCAATCGGTGCTGATGGAATATCTCTCGAAATGATAGCAATGACTATTCCATATACTATTCACGTCATAACGTCTATTATTAACAAATCCATTGACAGCGGAAAGTTTCCCAAGCTCTGGCGTCAAGCTATAATTAGGCCAATACCAAAAGTAAGAAATCCTACAGATTTAAAAGATTTACGCCCCATTAGTATTTTACCATGCTTATCTAAGGTATTAGAAAAGATTGTTTGCAAGCAATTGACAGATTATCTGGAAGTCAACAAAATACTGCCCGTGAATCAATCCGGATTTCGAAAGCGGCATAGCACGTGTACTGCTATGACTGCGGTTCTTGATGACGTTATTACCGCTCAAGATAATGGTGAAGCTACTATACTTGTATTGCTCGATTACTCACGTGCTTTCGATTCTATTAATATCCCATTACTTTTATCAAAATTACACTATTATGGCTTTGAACAAAGTGCGGTAAATTGGTTTGCCAGCTATTTAACGAACAGAAATCAAATAGTAGAATTAAAGCAACAAAACGGGTCGCTCTTACGCTCAGATATTACTCCGGTAGTAAGGGGAGTACCACAAGGCTCCATACTCGGACCTATCTTATATATCTTGTATAGTGCAGATGTCATAACTCGTATAAAAAATTGCAGTTATCATATCTATGCTGACGATTTGCAAATATATATTTCTTTCAAGCCATCAGATACCAAAATTGCAGTAGCAAAGTTGAATGAAGATTTGAATAGTATATATGAATGGTCAAACGCACATACCTTAACTTTAAATGCTTCTAAGACTAAATATTTAGTTTTAGGTACTAAACGACAGATTTCTGAAGTCTTAAATGAAAATCCTAGAATCAGCATCAATGATGTCCGTTTAGAGCGAGTTAATGAAGCGAGAAATCTAGGTGTTTTAATGGACGAACAATTACGTTTTGAACAACATGTAGCCACACTTGTGAGAAACTGTTTCTACCGATTAACAATTCTTTATCGTGTTAGAGATTCAATAACACCAGAGTTACGAAAAACGTTATGTGAATCTCTAGTCCTTTCAAAACTAAATTATTGTGACATGGTCATAGGATGCAGACTGCATGTTCGTTCCAAAAATATTATACAGAAAGTCCAGAATGCCTGTGCAAGATACTGCTTTAACATTCCACCTCGTTCCCATGTAACTCCATTTTTAAACCGATATAGATGTTTAAAGATGGATTATCGACGCCAACTTCATTTTGCTACATTATTGTTCGGTGTTATAAAATATAAAATTCCACTTTATTTATACAATAAACTGCGCTGGGCTTACCACGATAATACAGCCTATGCAACAAGGCATCACACGTTTATGTTAAATTTTCCTAGGTATGGTACGGCTTCTTTTCGTGGGAGTTTTAAGTATAACGCAACTAAGTGTTGGAATAACCTCCCGCCACCGTTTCGAAAGCTCATGACAATTAAGAGTTTCAAAGTTAAATATAAACAACATTTATTAAATTTACAATTACACACCTACTAAAATTTAGAAAGATTAGAATAATATATCAATTGTTAATATACCTAAAGTTAGAAAGTAAATACATTTCTTTGTTAATTATAAAGTATTACATATAAGTTATTACAAAAGAATGGTCTCTGATATCCGCGGATTTAATTTAATTTCAATATATAATTATTAATGATAGGGTCTAATATATATAAAAACACTCTTTTTAATTCTTTTTTTTTATTGTATGTCTATTCTATTTTTGTTCGGTTTTATTCTATTTTTGTTTTGTTTTTGTGATAGTAGTTAAGATTGGATACTAGATTATATTGTGTTAGATAGTAGTTAGATTTTATATTAAGTCTTGGTATTAATATTATAAAAATTAATAACAAGTATGATACTTTGTCCGGGACGGGTTGATGAGGCTGCAGCTGAAAATCGGCGCCATGTGTCATATTTGTGGCACATGGCACAAGCCGAGCTGCTTTGCCTTTTCGGGGCTATGTGGGGTTTGCACGGCCATTAAACAAAGTTGTGCAATTATTATTTTTATTGTTTATTGTCTTAAGTGCATTTAACTCACAGTGCTCTGAATAAAGCTTTCTTTCTTTCTTTCTTTCTTTCTTTCATTAATGTCCCACTTCTGGGCACAGTCATAGGAGAGAGGGTTTTTAGAACCTACCTCTTATATCCTCTTATATCGACCTAACTCTTATCGGGAGTGTGGAACTCGCTGGCAGGCCAGAATATCCACTAAAACCCAGCCCTACCCTCCACATTCTTTTGTGGAGCAGAGGCTCGGTAGACACAATCTATCCTGGCATTCCAGAAGATTCGTCTGAGAAACTTAAAAAGGAGGTAGGAGAAGTGCAAATCTATGCCTTCTACCTCCCAACCTCCTACGCCGGAGAAGAGAGAGTTTATAGAGTCCTCCGTCTGACTCTCATGTGCATTCTCCAGCGAAATAACAGTTGCACAGAAGGAGGCCACTGCCCTTCACACCCTATCATTAGTGAGCATTATAGGGCGATAATACTTCTGCTTGTATTAAAGGGCAACAGTGTTGACTTTATTATGGGATTAGGCTAAACATCCCGCCTAGGAATAGGTGGCCCAAACACGTCCTTGACAACCCAGACGACCAAATTACTGTTGAAAACGCCTCGTACACTATCACACACACATAGCGTCTTCTCCGGCGAAGACGAGGTCCCCGCTATCTGACGCACCCCGGCCGGGGCCCCCAGTCGCGGACCCATGGGCGTCAAGACTGAGCACCTGTCCGATTGTCCATTTCAGCAGCAGCAAACGTTGCCTTAAGCCTAGTTCCGAGCCTAGCAAGAGGCGCCCTTAGAGCAACGTTTCCCCCACGACGCAGCAGGGCCTTTCTACGGGCCCACCCCTCAGCGGAGCTTCTGCGCTCACCACCCCTCTCGGTTACGCTGTCAAAGCCAGTCGGGCTAACAGCAACTATATACTTCGAAAAAAAAGTGTTAACTTTACGCTAGGCGGAATCTATTCGTTTATTCCCATTTGAATAAAACATAGTAAATCTATAAAATAAGACATATCAATAGAACATCTTTACAACCTTTTTTTAATTTTGTATTGCTTTATTATTTCACCTCTGCAACAAACTATCCCCAGTGAAGCGACCACCCGGGTCGCGACACGCGCTAAACCGTTCGATTTACGGGCACATCGCACCGGCTACTTCTAGATAACTACATAACGTGTTACAGTGAACTATCTTTATCTATATATATTATTTTATATATGTATTTAAAATGCTATGTCTAACTCAACGATTTCAGTTCGCCTAAAGTTTGCCTGGAGTAATCGTTAGCAATAAGGCCAATTCTCGTAATCTTTTATCTTTAATTGTGTATTTTAAGTAATGCAATTAAAGTAACTTTACCGTATATAAGATTATTTATTGTATCTATCTTCCTATAGTTTTCGTACTGTTCTGAATTTTTAAAAAAAGTTTGTGCGTACAAAGTACATATATCAGAAACTTCTTTGGCAAACTAATTTTTATGAATCGTTTAAATCTAAAACTTTAGATTTTCGAGACTTAGAAGGAGGGAAAAGGAAGATATGTTGTGAATTTAATTGTCATTAAAAGTGTCGAAAATTAATACAAACAAAATATTGAAGTCTCAAATGACGAATTGTTTTTTGTCAATGTTAGAAATTATTGATTAAATTTTGTTCTTCAATTTAAAATTTAGAAAAGAAAATTTATGAAATATTTATTGAAAGATATTATATTAAATGATTAAATGTCGAGTGGCAAATTAAATTGCCACATGTTATTTGTAAATATTAAAGCAACCTAACCTTCAAGTCCATTAATATAAAAAACACTGTACATCTTCGAGACGCTAATCAAGCGTTTCGTCCTTAAGAAGTTTCATTTCAAAAATACTTGAAATTAAACCTTTAGAAAGCTTCTCACCTGGTTTGCCAAAGTTTGTGAAAAGCACAATTACGTGATCGTTTTTTTAGTAATGGTCTATATAGTTGAACAAAAAGATGGAATAGTAGGTTAAGCTTCTCAGTTTGACGGTATACTGTAAACAGTCGCTTCTCTTACAGATCCTGGTTTCAATTTCCGGCAGGACGAGTTTAAGAAGTTCTATTTCTTATTTATCTGAAGCTTCAGCCGATACGTTTACTTGTCTGCTTCTTAGTTTAACGTATTAAAAAGGCGTTCAGTGAATAAAAAAATTTCCAATTCCGTGCGATGCAGTGTAGAAACCATAATTGCTAAATTAACTTTTACCAGGTTAGAGTTCTTTCATCGCAGACTATATCGTTATTCACCATCACGTTATATTGTACTGAAACGTTTATTTAGAAACCAAAGCAATTATGTGAAGCATTCCTATAAAAGGGTGGTAAAAAAAGAACATTAAGAAGTTTTACAATTTTTTTAATTTTAGTATATGATAATGCTACCTTTCTTACTGTCTTACATATATTTCATTGTTATATTTTCTAGAAGCCTCACTGTAAGTAATTCTAAATTAAATATTAACCGATCATAAAAATAAATTTCATGGTGCAATCACACTTTAATTTACGAGGAAATAAATAAGGAGTAAATGACGATGTAAAAAATGGGATCAAAAGGCGCTCGTATATCAGAAAGTCAGCCATCAATGTCCGACACTCATCCTAGATCGGTTCGTAGACAATAAACCCAGATTTATTTCGATTCGAACCATAAATTAACTGGACACTTTTAAAGCGGACCCATTTTGAACTATTACAGGGGCATAAAAGTTACATTTTTCCATTAACTATATAGATCGTAAATTGCGTAACTATTTATATTGGTAACTAAATCAGACTTTGTTTGTTTAGACGATACATAACTATAGAGACCTTTATACATTGTTTCAAGGAAAATAAAACTTTATGTGAAGATTTTGCTAATAAAATATTACTAAATATAGTTTCGATAACAGTTTTTTTATTAATAGGGAGACTACGTTAACATTCAAAGAGACTGATTATTCTATTTATCCTATTTAATATATTTCTCATTAAGTTTACCTGCTTTACAGACTATTCTTTATTTTATATTTTATTATAGCTTTATACTATTTCTAATCAAGTTATTATACCTTTTAGAACTTAACGCATTTTTATTTATTTACGTAAAATGAATTATAGTTGACAACGAAAGCCGAGGATCAGAACTGGTTACTTTAGGCCTAATAAATGTAGGGTGACATTTATTTATAATATTTCTATTTGGGTCTTAAGGTACTGCGATAACTTATTTATGCTTATGTAACTTTTCCTCGGCTGCTGTGCTCCTGCTTTATCTGTGATATCTTCCAAGACATCCATTTTAATAAAATGCTTTTAAGGACAGTTTTGATCAACTTAAATATACAACATATGTAATATATTTCATTGGGTGTGGAATACTATAAAATTGTATAAAATAGCTCGGTAAATGACATATTTTTATTTTTAATATGTAGATGACAAAAATGGTTGTGTGGCAATCCTTCAGAGATAAATATATCATTCATATTTCAATACATCGCGTATTTTATCATTAATTTTTTTTTAGATATACAATTTCGTAGCACATTAACTTGATATATTTCGTAAGTTGTGGCGATTTGCGATTTAAGATTTAAGCGCACAAAAGTTCGTTTGTTACAGCATCACATTACAAACTTTGAATTTTTCGGCTTTTCTGTATTATAATGTGTATGTAATGTATACCTTCCTCCTGAATCAATCTATTTATCGCGACTGAAGCTTCATATTATATATTTTTTTGGTTCTTCTATTTGTACTATGTATTTTATTAATGTAAATCGAAATTATTTTATTATTTTTATTTTACTTTCATAATACATTTTTAAAATTATTTTTAAATTATTATTATTAGTGGTAATTAAGGTGACCTAATAGTAAATGATGACAACAGACTGACAATATTTTTGTTTTGATTTTAAAATATAGAAAAGAGAATTTATGAAGTATTTATATTTTATATTTAATGAAAAATAGTATATTAAATTATTGAATGACGTGTGGCAAATTAAAATTCCGCACGTTATTTGTAAATATTAAAACTATCTAGTCTTCAAACGAATTAGCATAAGAAACGCTGCATGTCTTCGTAACGCTATCACGCGTTTTATCTATAGAAATTTGACACTCATGCGCCTAAAGAAGTTTCACTTCAATCATTCTAATTGTGCAATATAATGTTACTTTTTGAATGCAATAAACAAATAAAGATACGTATATAACAACCGTGCAAAAGCACATATGATTTGTTAATAAAATGTTAAAATATCCTAAATTTTGAATGGATATGGTCACCGGCTCAAATGCTCGCGCCTCGATCTATAAACTGTCTAAGTATTGTCCACTTGATTCATAGCTGTTATCAATGTTGATTCGGAGTGATTCGATGTTATCCACCGTGAGAAAGAGCCACGTGTGTGGTCTTTGTCTTTCATATCAACGGACATTTGTATGTAAATATTAATATAAAAGTACTTTGGAGTGGAGAAACTTGTGATATAGGGTTGCTTTATTGATGGTGTAGGCTTTGGTTACCTTAGTGAGTGGTTTCAAGGGAATTTATTATATTGAAAATTTATAATACACCTTGTTAAATATGACTCGAAGTAAAGGGCGTTGGGGAATTTATATTATGTTAATAAAATACTGTTTAAACATTATAGTTACAAATAGATATTGATTTAATGGCCTCGTTGACGTTATGGTAGTACAAATTTAGATACTAGTGAACATGGGTTCGATTGCCTGGAGGGATATTTAGAAATTTGGATTGTCTAATTTATTTCGGAGGAAATGAAGGAACCTTTAGATTGTAAGTCGTTCTTTAATATCATCGTCAGTCGTACATTTAAATAATATATTAAAAAATATGTACGAATTTGTACGATATTTGACAATTCAAAAGTGCTGTAAAAGACCTACTTGAATAAAAATATCTTGAGTTTGGAGTATTTAAATACTCCTAAGTCGACCATGGCATCTTTGATATTTGTATCTTTGGTTTGTAGCTAACTAACTTAACAGTAAGATGATTTGTAGAAACTATAATAGGTTAATCACCTATTACCAGGTTAGCGTCACCATAGCTGTTTAACCTATTCATGGATAACTGTTTGACAGATTTAAAAGAAAGTATGTATGGGTTAAGAATTAATGTATAACTCATCAAATGTTTACTCTGCGCTGATGATCAAGTAATACTTGCATCATCCGCTAATGAACTACAGGAGCTGGTAAACAACATGATTGAAGCTATGAAAAGGAAAGGAATGAAAACGAATGTAAACAAAACGAAAGTTACCCTTTTTGAAAGAGATGGATTTATGATAAATAACAATATTTTGATAGACGGGGAACAAGTGGAAGGGGTGAAAGAATTTGTATACTTGGGATCTAAATTTACAAAAGATGGAACATGTGAAAGTCATATTGAAAGGAGAGTGAATGCAGGGAATATGGTAAATGGTGCTCTGTTCGCCTTTATGAAAAGCCAGATGGTGTCTCAAAGGGCTAGACTGGCAGTGCATGCTGGAGTGTTGGTGCCAACACTTATGTATGGTAGTGAAAGTTGGGTATGGCAGAAGAATCACAAAAGTAAAATAAATGCGGTAGAGATGAGAGCGTTGAGAAGTATGAGTGGATTGAAACTAAGTGACAAAGTAAGAAATAGAGTGATAAGAGTACGTTGTGGTTTAAAAGAAGATGTAGTGACTAAAATTGAGAAAGGTACGCTTAGATGATTTGGGCACTTAGAGAGAATGAATGAAAGGAGACTGACAAAAAGGATTTATGAGTCAAGAGTGAATGCGAAAGTTAGAAGGGGAAGACCAAGGCGAACGTTCCTGGACCAATCTAGGACATTTTAAATAAGGGTCAGGTCAAGTGTACTGTAAACCGACGAACTTGTAACGTTTACGACGACGACGATTACGATGACGAAAGGTTTAATGAGAATGAAAGAAGCGAAGGAGATATGGATCGTGGCAAGTGGTCTCTGCCTACCCCTATGGGAATGAGGCTTGATGCTATGTAGGTATGTATTACACATCGTTCGACCCACATCGATAGTTTGTTGTTGCTTAGCAGATTTCATATATCACAAAATTATTCCGGTTAAATGCAGTTTTTCTCCTGATATTTTCTTTTAACGTAATACATAATGATTAATTTTCGAAAACTAATAGGAACGTAAGTTTTTATAAAGAGAATTAGTAATTAAGTCCTTATAATTCGATCGCGCAACTCTATGAGCACGAATCCTCGTGTATAACGACGATCCTATAACGGCTTTGATATCTAGATACAAGGAGATATAAGGAACGGCGATATAAGGAGATAATAAGAATAGGTGTATCATGCGCGTCTCATTTGCACCTTTATCAAGATTATTCTACTTAGATAATTCATGCTCGCGTTTTTGTTCAACTCTTCGAAGATCATAATTACCATATTTCTTCACCCAATGCTCAATTACAAGAACAATACACATGTGGCATTAGATGCGGCGTGTGGGCGGGTGTTGTAACCGTGGTCCTAGCTTGTATTAATTGTAATTTAAAAGTTGTGTAACATAGAAAAACGCTGGCATACGAATGTTATCATTACAATAATAACTTCGAATTCAGCTTTGATTTTTGCCCATAGCGACCAATCTCACTTAGAGATTATAGGGAGATATTATATATAACGTACAAGCAGCGGCATTCTCTGTAGCCTTACTCGCCTATTCAGATTAAAATCAAAATATTAGTTATTTAAGTAGGCTCAAAAAGAACTTTTAAATCGTCAGTAGTCTGTCCGTTGGCAATAAATCTACCACAGGTTCGGAAAATTAATTCCGCTGAGAAGAAACCAGCAAGAAACTCAACATTTACACATTTAAAAATTGTTTTTGTACGTTACAATGGGTTTAGCTTTCATTTATGTGCAACTGGAATCAAGTCCCAACATCTTTGTTACTTAAATAATCTTCAATATTATATATGTTTATTGCAATAGGACGTTTTTAATATATTTCTTAAAAATATGTGGAGGCAAACCCAGAAGTGATTCGGGTATCTTATTAAATACGTATGCTCAACCCGACAAATGATTCCTGAACATCCTTCAGTCTAAAATATGGCATTAAAAGTGTGTTTTAATTATTTGCATTAAAATTGTGTCTTTCGCTCCTTTTACTGTATAAATGAGTATTTTCACGGATATATAAAATGTTATTCAATATATATTGCGAAGGTACTGTTAGAATTTATATTTCTTTTAATTTTTCTCTTAAGGAAACGCGAGATTTCAAATGATATATTGCACGTATTGCTCTTTTTGGTAAAATAAAGACAGTTTCAATGTCCGCCGCCTTACCCCATAACAGTATGACGTAAGAAATAATGCTATGAAAACAAGCGATTTCACGTTAGATGATAATTTACATTGAGGGTGTTGTAACTGTAGTCCTAGCTTCTCATAATTGTATGATTAATTTAAATATTGTGTAAGAAACAAAACTTTAGACGAATTTAATCATTGTAATAATAACTTCGAATTCAGGCCCGATTTATGACCACAGCGACTGATCTCACATACAGATTAACGAGAGATATTAATAGCGCACAATCAGCCGCACTCTCTGTTTCTTTACTCTCCTGTGCGTTGGCAAATTCCAGCGAGAGTATTATAATCATAGTCCTAGTTTCTAATAATTGTATGAGTGTACATTAAAGTGTGTGTAAAAAACGTTAGCAGACCAATATTATCAGAATTATAGCTTCAAATTCATGGCCGTTTAGTTTATCATCATTTGTCATCCGGCACTATGTCAGGGTGAATTTCTTAAATTTCGTGATGAATGTCATTAAGGTGTTTATATTGGGGCTTATTCTCATAATTTTTTGATTTCAAAGGCCCCATACGAAAAAGTCTGATGCTGTTAAATCTGGAGATCAGGCTGGCCATGCTAAGTCGCCATTTCTTCGTAGGAAAATGTCATTTAATAATAGAATTCAATGGGCTTTGTGTGCTGTGTCGTCTTGTCTTTGCTCTTCCATTTGAGGCACGAGAAAATTTCGAATCATGTCTTCGTACCGTTAGGCAATAATAGTAACTCCAACACCGTTTTCTTTTTCAAAAAAATAGCAACCAACGATGTTTCATTACATGTAAAGTCAAAATAAACTTTTCATGAAAACCAAACCTTATCTTTTCTTGAACAAAGTTATAGGCAATCAAAATGGCAGCGGGACTTTTGTCCCACCCATTATATTGATATATTGTATGTATGTTTGTACATATTATTCTTATTTGTGTAGTATTTGTTGTATACCACCTACCATAATAGCACTTATATTTTCTTTTCACCCAAAGGTTGCCTGAAAGAAATCGCTACTTAGCGATAAGGCCACCTATTGTACTCCATTGTATAAGCATAAGTGATGTAATTTTTTGGTGTACAATTAAGAGCAATCTATCTACATAATTTAAGAAAACGTTTTCAAATACGTGAAATTCGTGCGTGTAAAATCACGTCGCACGTACAAAATACAGTGTCAATTCATAAACCTTAAAACTTCATTCATATCAACTCAACGTCTCTTTTTTATCTGTGACAGTTATCTGTCACTTACCAATGTTCACACCTTAACTCGCCATACGATTATAAGCCTTATACATAACTCATAAAGCCTATTAAACTGTTAATACTGTGAATAAGCATTGTCTATTACGGTGGCACTAATCTATCATCGACAAATGGACAGTGTTTAAAACTGACGCAGGATTAGATTGATCGATCGGCGGCAATTACTTTTGTATCTACTTCCGTTTTTGAATAAAGGCTATAATAGATTGGGATGTGACACTTTATTGTGTAATAGAACAGTTTTTATATGTAATTTATTGTTAAAGCACATTTGATGTATTATGGAAATATTTTTAGCAAGTCAACCCGGCTGCCTAATGATATGTTTAAATTGGATGATATGTTTTCAAAACAAAAATCAAATCAAAATATACTTTTTAATCGTTATTAAACTGTGCATTGGTAATAAATTAATTGGTATAAAGATAAAATAGGTCGAAGTGCAAGTGTATGAATAAAATAAATGATTAGTCGATATGTAAATCAATTTTGAATTTGAAAAAACATCTGTGTTACATGAAGGTTTCCAAGACCGTGGCATGTTTTTGACAAACGCTTAGCTTAAAAGTGATCATATATTAAAATATTGTTTTAACTAATATAAAAATAGTTGTGAATTTCGTTTTGTAACAAGATAATTTTTTTTTAAATACACAATGCACCGTGAATTTTAATAGTTTAGTATTTAATAAAAGAAAACGAATAAATAAAATTGGAAACTTGAATCCTTGTAGGGGATTGCTCTTGCAATCTATTGATAAAAACATTTATACTACGAAGTTTTACTAGTAACCTATCATCGGTTCTCTAAAAAAATCAAAAATACTCTCATTGAATAAAATTAAATTAGAAAAAACATTTTACATCCAATTTTTACTGTACACGTTTGAGGTTTCAATAACTTTAGTTGTAACATTTCTTCTTAGAATAAGTCGTCAAATAATATATGCAGTCTATCATTTAACTTGTTTATTTACAATATTGCCTATTTACCTATATTGAAAAAAAAAAGAGAGAACACAAAATAAAGTAGTATTCCCGAGATATCACTTAGTAAATATAAAAACTTAATTAATATAAGCCAAATGAAAAATCGTATAATTTGAATGAATACTTGGACAATAAAGAAATCGTGGGAGTGAATGGGTTTCTCTAATCTTAATAGAACAAGTTGTAATGACATCCGACTGATATTGTTGTGGGCTCTTCTCAAAACAGGGTGCAAAGGAACCCTCGTAACTTTAGATTTCAGGCCATTATTTAATATTATTATGAAATATATCGAAAAAAACTATATTTGACGATTCAAAAGTTCTTTAAAAACTTACTTCAATAACAAATATTTAGAATTTAAATTTCATACTAAATTCGATATTTTCGATCCCAAAGTAACTGATTTTCATCGCCAAGTCCTTGTATTATTACCTAAATTATTATCACAGATTTTTTTCTCTTTCAACTGACGGCCTCGCAGTGGTGCGAGTACTCGCCCTGCTAGCAGAGGCCCCGGGTTCGATCCCCAGCAGGGTGAAGTTAGAAAATTGTATTTTCTAATTTGTCTGAATTTGATCTGGTGGGAAGCTACGGCCTTGACTTGTTACCACCCTACCAGCAAAGACGCAAAAACAAAGAGGTTTGTGTTCCGGTACCATGCTGTGTAGAAACCGTATGGGGTATATCGCCTCTTACCAAATAAGCGCGCTTCCATCTTAGACTGTATCATCATTTACCATCAGATGAGAACACAGTCAAGCGCTAAACTGTCAGCAATAAAAAAAATACTCATTTTACATTTTAACTGTTTTTCTTAGTTTATAATTGTCCTATTAGTGATGTTTATGTTATGTACTATTGTTTCTTTTCTTCTACCCTTCGTTCTGTATCTATAACTTTATACATAAATGTTGTTGGCTTATGTAATAAAAAAACATAGTTAAGTATATGCGTAGGACCTTATACGTCGGAAAAAATGGCGCCCGACGTGTGCGTCAAATATTGTTCAAAAGTAACAATTGTTTGTGTGAAATTTTAAGACAAATTGACGAATGCCATTGTTGATGAATATTCAATAGTGTTTGCTCTCCGAACGTGTCAAACAATGTGTGGCGGAGGTGAGAGGCCAGGCTGTGTAGGTTTCGGGAATATTTGTACCTAATTCTTAGTCAAAACACATTTGAATCGAGTTTAAACTTTTTACCTCGTCACGAGAAACGCTATAACAATAAAATACACGCTCACCACGTCTCTGAATGAGCAAACGATGTTAGTTTACAGAAATAGGTGAAATCTTTGAAAGAATACATAATACTGATATAATACAAAGACCACCGACGCGTCTCTTCATCTGTACACAATTAACTTAAAAATCTAATAGATAGAACTGGTTGAAATATAATTGTATTATATTTTTGGAAGTGATGACCTTCGAAAGTTCTGAAGGGATTTTGATGCGGAGTATCTCAGTAGATAGAATAATTCTTGAGAAAGGTTTATGTATAAAATTCGTTAATGCTTTGTGTAAATTTGAATGAATTATAAGGATAACAGTCTAGGAGCTTTCATCGAAAACGCTGCCTACTCCCAAGGAGATATTATAAAAATAATTATCTTTCGTACGTGTTTAAAGTAATTATGTTTGTTTATTTATATGTGTATGTAGGTTTACTAAATTATATATGTAACTTATTAAGTATATAAAAATATATCTATCTATTTACATATATGTATGTGTGTACTGCCTATATTCATTTTACATGTAACTACTTTAGTACTTTTGTAGTAGTAGTAATAATAGGTTGTTCTATTGCACTTATCCAGTACTGTCATGGGCTTCTATCTCCAAGGTTGTCTGGAGGAGATCGCTCTAAGTGATAAGACCGCCTTTGTACATCTATATCTATAATATTGTAATTCTCTTCTTTTAAACTTTTTATGTATGTAACGCTATATCTTTTTTATTTTATCTTCGAAAAGTATGATCAAGTACAATTTGTTAATTTGAAAGTTATATAAACGGATACAGTATTCTAATCTTTATAAATTTAAATACATAAATACCTTAAGTTTACCATTAATAATCTTTAGGTGAGACTATAGTCAAGCGCTAAACTGTCAGGAATAAAAATAAGATCTCCACTTCAATATGTCATTCTCTACGTCTCTCTTTCTCTAGTTTCTAATCAAAGTGATCTAGAACATGTAAGGTAAGTTGCATCTTATTAACGCCCCACTACTGGACATAGCCCTATTCGCTCATAAGAAAGAGGGGTTTAAGGCATAGACTCACCACGGTGCTCCTATAAAAGATGGCAGGCCGATGTAAGCAATGTGTTAATTTATGATATAAAATTGTTACGGAAAGAGGGCTTAAACTGCTGGGCTCAGGCCTCCTCACTCATAGGAGAGAGGTTTTTTAGAGCTGCTGCTCACTGCGGATTGGTAGGCATAGTTAGGCTTGACTCTCATAGTCCGATGTGACGGGAATCCCTCACGACCGGAGAGAGATCAGGCGCAGGACGGACGGCTTAACGTTCTCTCCGAGGCACGGGGGATGAGCTCACCGCCAACTTCCCAACATCGGGCAAATATTAAGAAAATCTTTAATAAAAAACTCAATAATGGTGTTTAAATTAGCCCGACTCGGGACTCGAATCCAGAACCCCATATCTGTAGTCGAATATTCTAACCATTATACCAATGAGGCAGTTAAAGAAAAAGCGAAATAAAATACCAAAATCTAAATTGGAGTTGACAATAGCTACCGAATTTTCTTGACGCAAATATTGTATTTAAGGGATTGCTCCAAAGAAGTTACGAATGACTGTGAATTATGAAAATGTTGAGGCACGACTTTCCGTATGGAAGCCTTTAGGTGTATATATTCTAAGCTATAAATCCGACAGGGCCCCGGGGCCGTTTTGTCCGTGTTATGCTTTGCGATAATATAAAATAAAATTCCACCGTGGAGCGATTCGGTAGTGTAACGTTTTCGTTTTTTTTTTTCTTCGCAACGAACACGTCCCACAATTTGCATACAATGCCCGTGCAATATGCGACCGCTAATACTTCTCGACGTAATCGAGTAAATAGGCTCAAAATGAATAAAGCACTATCACTTATACCTTAATTCTTAAAATAATCCCCAATAAATATTATTAATTTTGAAGAAAACTATCATTTATTATGTAAACTCGTCTATAATTTCCTGTAGCTCAGTATATTCTATACTTGGGTTATATATTTTACGTTGTCGTCAATATTTAAATACGCATTTTTAATAAGATACCTCAATCAGTTTTAGACTTGCCTCCAAAAACATCCTTTTACAAAAGGCATATTATAATGTTGAAGATTATTTAAGCGATTGAAATTTTTGGACTTGATTCCAGTTGCTCACAGAAGCAATATATTATACATTGTAGCATACAAAACTATCTTTAAAAGAGTAACCGTTGAGTTTCTTGCCGGTTTCTTCTCAGCGGATTCAACTTTCCGAACCGGTGGTAGATTTGTACGGACAGACTGCTGAAGATTCATAAGTGCTTTTTGAGCCTACTTGAATAAATAATATTTTGATTTGATTTGATAAATACAAAGTAGCATAATATTATTATATTTCTTATAATATCTGCTGTTTGTCTGTAAAGGCGTCATTGAAATAAGTTCAGCACTTTTAAAGATTCGCGAAAATATACAAATTGACTATTTGAACGGGTACATACCACGATGGCGTTTGCCGATATTTCGACCCAGTTGCATGGATCGTGGTCACAACGTTACTGCTGTGGGCGGTTGTGTCAAGCTGTCAAGGGCAGAATCTGTCTACCCTACGTCTGATTCTTTTATTTTTCACGGCACCCACATCCATTTGTCGGCATACTACACTCACAACGTCACGTTTTAATTTTGAAAAATTGCGTCGTTTGTTCATTTGGCATAGCTTCACCACTGGATTCCACGTATCAGCCAGCTTAAAACCATCTTCACGATTGAAATTAGGATATTTTTTAATTTCAATGGCCTCGCGAACTAATCTCGGCATATAATGGCGGTCCGTGGAAAGAACTTTCGGGCTATGAAGTTCTATCCAGTGTTGAGTTGGAAAAAACGCCATCGTGGTATGTACCCGTTCAAATAGTCAATATGTTAATAAACCACGAAAATTTAAGTTTAAAACAATTAAAATATACAAATTTGTACCTTTCGAATATCGAGACGAAAAGTGATCATACCTTATAACGTCAACTATTTAACAGATGAAGTTCCATCATATTATGTATATATTTGTATTTTTCGCACCTTTACAATACATTACATGTCACATTGCTCTATCTTTTAACTTTTCAGCAATCATTCTAAACTTGGTTGCTGGGAAATCGCTACCTACGATAAGATCATTTTATTGTACTATTTTGTATTGTACACAAAGGATATTATTTTTGAAGTGAAACTTCTTTAGGGTAAAATTTTGATGAGGCTGAAACGCTTCATTAGCGGCTCGAAGATGTGCAGTGTTTCATTTAATAATTTAATATACTATTTTCCGTAAAATATTTCATAAATTCCTAAATTATCGTCGTTTTCCCCTCCCTCTAAGTCTCAGAAATCTAGAGTTTTAGATTTGTACAAATATAAACAATACTTAAAAATTAATTTGCTAAAATAAAAAGAAGTTACACCTTTTTCATGTGTACTTTGTACGCACGCACTTTTAACTTTTTTTCGTTACAAAGTGGAAAGTATACATTTTATTATGCCGTTTGTTTAAGGACATCCTAGTATCACATCTTCGTGTTCTGAATTAATTTTGTCAGAAAATATTGGCGGCAACGGCACGATTCCGCTCAGGGTGTTGTCACGTTTTAAAATAAATTTACTGAATAAAATTCCACAAATATTTTCATGACTTTATGGCATTTTTACTGTATCTGGTTTGTGGTCTTTAAAATGTTGGAATTAAAAAAAAAATTGTATAAAATACTGCTAAGGACAGTTTAGCTGTTGCATCTCGGTATGCATATTTATATATTGCATATTTTTTTCTACTGCCTCATTGATCTAGTGGTTAGCATGTTCTACTACAGACATGAGGTCCTGGGTTCTAGTCCCGGGTCGGGCTAACTCAAATATCAATATTGCGTTTTCTATTAAGATTTTCTCAATATTTGCCCGAAGTTGGGAAGTGGCGGTGTGATCCACCCTCGGAGAGCACGTTAAGCCGTCGGTCCTGCGCCTGATCTCTCTCCGGTTGTGTCGGATTCCCGTCACATCGGACTATGAGAGTGAAGGAATAAAGAGTATACTTGTGTACTATGTCTGCCAATCTGCAGTGGAGCAGCGTCTCTCATATGAACGAGGAGGCCCGTGCCCAGCAGTGGGACGTTAATGGGCTGCTACTTACCTTATCTTACATTTGTGCAATTTTCATGACTACTTCTACAGAATATTAAGGTCGAGTGCTACAAATAGAACGTAAATTAAATTGACTACAATTTAAAGAATAGACTAATTGACAATAAATGTCTTACATAAAGTATAGATAAATAAAAACCTGACTTTTTAATGTCAATATCAATGCTTTACAAAATGCATTTAATTATATACAAGATACTTATGTCAAGAATATATTTTTTATGAAGTTTGTTGGTCTGTCTATGCAACGGATCTAATTTGACTTAAGTAGCCGTGGCTAATTTAATAAAATTATCAATCAATTTGCCATGATTATCTCATTACCTACACTTAGTACATATCATTTATTCAGGGACGTAATTAACAATGCTCTGATCTAATTATTATAATATTATAATGCCCCTAGATGTCGCTGCTTTGTAAGAATAGTGATTCAGTTCAAATATGCTAATTTTACAGAAGAGTCGTTAGGAAATCAAACATTTAAATTACCAATAACGGAATGATAAATTTTGAATCCAAAGCAAAATGTTCTAAATTACATCGTAATTTTTCGGAGAGCTTTATTAGCGGTTATAGGCGAAAGTCCTACAAGGTTTGTTATGCTTTCTCTTGCAGTCAATGGGACTTATATCGCTATGATAAGTAAATCTTCCGTATCAATACGCGCCCACGTGAGATCTATATGGTATCATCCCACATATTCGATGACACTTTTACGATAACTCGAAATTTGACAGCGCAGACGAATGGATTAAAAGCTCTAAATAAAAACATAAAAAAAAGAAAATTTTATAGGTGAAGTTTCTTAAAATTAAACAAACTTGATTCTTAAATCAACTAATGACAGTTAGTAATAATAAAATCTCATTATTCCCTATGGTACCTGCGTAGTTCCGTAGAAATATAGAGAAATTCGGATCGTATTGTTCATTGAAAATACTAGTGAATCCATCTAAACTCAGACAAATTTCATCAAAAATGCTTTAGGGGGAGTAGGAGGAGGAGAAAAATGATTAGGAAGAGTTCAGTCACATAAATACTTACAGAAGAATTATATAAACAGAAATATTTGTAACACAAAAAAATTGAACTATCTTATAATCCCTTAGATTGCCCGTGTCACTGGTGGACATGATACGATAGTTCTGTCTCAACTCGGGTAATCAGAAATATAAGCATCTCTATCTTTTTAAGTCATAATGTGTATTATCTATCGTAACAAAATATGTAAAGATATCACCGGACAATAGAAAAACAAAAAATAAATAAGTTACAAAGTGATCATTGCTAACAGTGCGTGTGTCGCTTCGAAGGTCGTTAAGTTTTTTGTGGTATTTTATAAACTGTGAGTGTTTATTAGTGATTATTTGTGTTTTTGATTATATAAGTGATGTGAATAACAATGAAAATCCTTCAAGTAAGTTTTAATTTTTAAGATATGAGCCTATAAATTTTTCTCAGCATCAGAATCTTAATTTAATAAACAATAGATAACATAGTATAGTTTAACTATAAGCAAATATGAAATTCATAACATTTGGTAGACTTTCATTATCATTTAAATCCCAAGAGGCACTTTAGCATCATTCGATACAAAGGCAAACATCCGCGCGAGGCGGGGCAGGCGATGGATATTTCCGTGAAAAACCGCGGGCAAATTAATAAAAAACGCAACCGAATTATCTAAGCGTTATTATTTCTTAGACACGATAAGACACAGACAAATACTGACAATTTGTAATAAAATTTAATTTTATCAACTTTAAAACCAATTTTGAACATTTATGTAGTCCCGGAATCAAGTTCCCTGACTCGGGACTGCACAAATTTTGACCACACAATCTGTTCACTAGAGACAGTTACTCAAACTTATTAAAAAGGTAATTAGTAGTTCAAAAACTTTAGAAAAACGCCGGTTTGTGTAAGGCCCAAGCTACAATAGCCGTGGCGCCAGTACTATAAGTTTGTATTGAACGAACTGAAATGACGTAGCACATTAAATTTATACTAGTAACATTATATCGCTGTACTAAAAAATGATCAAAACAGCCTTAGTAATCTAGTCGAAGGATGCTCTAGTTCTTTAAACAACACATCGACATCTCCTAACTATTCAAGTTGCATTTTAGACAATTTGACCTTTAAGTAACCTCGAGATTTATATCACCCCGTTTATCAATCTAAGTAATCGAGTTTTGACATCATATAGCTATTAAAATGTGATGCTTAAAAATAAACCATTAACACAAAAGGTATTACAGTAATCAATGATATATCATTCAAACACGGACAACAATGTTTATGGAAAAATAGATATGGAAGACATTTGTTTTGTTGTTTATATATACATAAAAAATTTCTGTATAATCAAAAACACATGCCTATATCCGTTTTAAACTTGGAAACCACCCAAATGATGTCCAAATCCGCTGGATGGTTCTAGTAATGCGCAAATGGTTTCAGACCATAAACTCATTCACTCACTCGTTAAGGGTTATACTAAATTGACTTAAATGTTTCCGAAGTGATTGCTTTCTCAAAATATGTCACGAATTACGGACTTCTTCATATTCTCAAGGGATCGCGAACTACACAGATGAATCGCGAACTACACATCCCGAGAAATAACGACGGCCCCTATGTATAACGAATCAAGTATAAAGTGTCAATTTTGTAAGACAGTGCTCTAATGACAAATTATTTATTACTGTGCTGCATTTTATACTAATGATATGTTTTATTTAAGTATCATAATTAAATAGCTATATGATCAGGCAAAGCCAAACATGCTTCCAAAAAACTTGGGCTGCTTAACTTTACCAAGAATCGTTTACTTTTGTATAAAGCCCAAATTCAGCCACACTTAGAATACTGCTGCCACTTTTGGGCTGGTGCACCCCAGTATCAACTCCTTCCATTTGACCGGATTCAAAGTCGGCAATTCGAATTGTCGGCAACCCCCAACTGACCAACAAACTGGAGACTCTAGACCACAGACGAACCGTTAGTTCCTTCTGTGTCTTCTATAGACTCTATTACGGGGAGTGTTGATAGGAACTGTTCAAGTTAGTACCACCGTCACAATTCTTCGACCGACCATCTCGTCCTAGAAATAAATTCCACCCATTCTGGATGGATGCACTCATCAACAACTCGGTTTTGTCGATCGTCTTGCAAAATGTGAAACCAACTTCTAGCTGCGGTGTTCCACCAAGACTTCGACATGCAAATGTATAAGAAGCAATTGAACTCCCACCTTCTTGGCCGGCAACACATCAGCAGATCTCCTAGTGCTAGTGACCCGCCAGCTCGTTTGTCTGTTATAATTAAGAAAACTCAACCGAGTTCGTAGATTCTTTAGTAACTACTAAATAGAATGATGATTGGATCAACAAATTTTCGAAAACATAAAAATATCTTAAATCCAAGTTGACTGTTTTTTCGTATGGGCCATCGATATATCTCTAAAGTGTTACCATGCAACGTATGTAAATGAACAAAATAGTTCATACAAATTGCAAGTTTTAGTTCGTCCGTGCGTGCGTCCGGGTTTACGAGCAGTAAATATTACGGCTATGTAAAGTTACATTTTATGGCGAAATGCGACATGTGTGTGGTGGTGTAGTGTTGTTGGGTCATTTCTGGCAGATGTTAATCTAAAATTTCTTCCTGATGCACCAATATCAGACATATTTGGTAACTTCAAAACACAGCGTGATTAAATATGTTGATATACAAACGTTCTTATGTTATTTTATAAAAAGGCAAATTAAAAGTGTTAATGTCTTGCCCGGATACGAGGTTGTCGAGGTTACATATCATTCATTATTGTTGCAGGTATAAACAATTATGATGATATTCTCAAGATATTCCTACTAAATAAAAAGCCATTGTAAATAATTCTTTTAGACAAAAGTTTATCATAAGGTAAACTAAGTGATGCTTGCTCGGGATTTGAATATCAATTGTGTGAACTACTAACAAAAGTTGGTCAAAACAACTATCTATTACAGGCCTTTAAGAACAGAAAAGTAGTCTACCCTGGTCGTATTTTCAGACCTAGTGCAGCTGATTATGATTAACGAAATTTTCGAAAAACCGGGAGTTTGCCGTAAGAATACGTAGCTCCGTAATATTCAGAGGAAGACGTGATATTTGTCCAGTGTCATCTCCTCCTCTGGTCGTGGCTCACTGCTGAGTACCGTGATGTTTCCAACGATGAAGCTCGTGCCATCTTTGCTAAGCGGTTGGTATGTTGATTGCCTGACTGACTTTGGTAGATAGCTATTCCGTAACCTGATCGTATCTTCTTATGGGGCATCTCTGAGTCTCATTTTCCAGTTTAAATGAGTTTCATTTGCAGCCTGATAGCTAATCAATGCCTATTTCTAACTCGGGAAATATCCCCGAGCACCAGACAATATTTGGAGAGGAACAAGAAGGAAAACAAGAACTACTCTGATATCACTACTTTCTCATGTATATATTTACCTGCACTCTAGGGTTTTATAAACTTTATATATTGGAAGGCTGTTGGCATAACGGTAGAACTATTTACCTCGCTAGCAAAGGTCCTGGATTCGATTCTAGATTGGCAGGAAGCAGCAGTCGTGGTTTGTTACCGTCCAACCAATAAAAACTTTTGCGGTCACGCAAAATTGTGTTTCGGTACAATGCTATATCAAAACCGTCAAGAGACAAATTCCCTCTTTCTGGAGCGCTACTATCTTAAATTGTATTATCACTTACCCAGAGGATAACATAGTTAAACCTGCCAGCTAAAAAAAACAACTGTTATAATATAGTCGACATCACTATAGGCAAAGTTGAATAGGTTAAATAAAACAGTGATAAATTTTCTAGATTAAGGAACGTTAATGTCGCGACTACTTATTAAGATTAAATTTACTATCTATTTGCAAAGAACGCGATGTACCATAAGTTAAATATGTTCTGGTTTGCTTCATAAAATCTTATTAGATCATAAAACACGGTATGCTGGTTAAATGTATGGAAATCTCTAAATAATTTTGCTATTTTAAATAATATGATCCGTGAAACTCGGTCTGACTACAATTAATTATGGAACTTAAAGTACGACACTATTTGATACTTATGTAACTTAGTTGACAGCAGAACTCATGCTTAACGATCTTTTGATTTTAAAAAATGGTTTTTTTTTGTTATTATGACATAAAATAAAGCTTATGCTTCGCTATGGCTTAACGTGATATTACTTTATGCTTCTAACGTCCCGTTTCCTTATAACAACTGCGATATACCAATAAAAGTACCTTGGTCTCGTGTACCATCTACACGAGTAAATAGTACTCATACCATTTGTAATTTCATATGGAAAAAATATAAAGTATTTCGCTTACAGGTTTTAAAGGACTAAATTGTCTTATTTAAAACATTCCGAGGTTTAAAGTTGTTTCTATTTTGTTGAATCTCATGTAAAATATTGAACATAGTTCAAAGTACGAAATGGTGGCAAAAACCATGCGTTGTCAGGAAAGGGTCCATTGTTAGATTTATGTTAGTGAAGAAACGGCTGCAAGCAATGCAGACACTAGACATAGGTTTCAAATAGCTGTTCGGACAAAATGGAATTTAAAGATTTATTTATTAATTGTTTACCTTAATTAGTTAAAATACAATCTGATTCGTCTCAGGTTGAATTAGACAAGTTTTAAATAAGTTGACCTTCAAAATAATAGAGGCATTCAGGATTTGTCGTAGTTTATATACGAATAATAGTCTCAGACAAAATAAAAAAAATGTTTCTCAATTATATATATATATATCAAAATACATTTGTTAATGTTGTTGTTGCTTTGGTAAAGCTAAACATATTTAATTATAAATACATAATAAGCTATTAAATTCGTCTTATACAAATTTAGTTTTAATTAGGAAAGGCATAAAGTATATACATACAATTATGTGAAAAATAGTAAATATATTTTCTGCGCTCTTATTTTATAAAATATGCAAAAAACAGAATTTGAATACGGTACAGGTCTTATAAATAAAGGACGCTCAGGCTGCTATCAAAATTATTGTGATTGAATGCCTTGTGATTATCATCATGGTTAGACTTTTACTTTCACAATAACTGTTAATTATAAGGTAAAAGTCTTATAAATTAAGTTTTAAAGTTGTTAGAAGCACTAACTTGTTTCTTTAACAGATGTATTTAGAAAACTATTACAACAAGGTTTATAAAGCCGCAATTAGCTTAATGCAATGTTGGATAACGACCTTAAATATAATAATACTTTTGTATACCTATTATGTGGATACGTTAGGATAGTTGTGTCTATTGTCTGCAAACATTGAAAATATATGGTGGTCTTAAAATTGTTGCAATACATCGAAGCGCATAACTTCAAACACTAGACCGCATTTGAACTGCGCTCGTAAAACTTGTACTTAAATAGTTGACCATTCATAATTGTAGTGCGCTTTTGGTTAAAACGTTTCGTGGTTTTAGTAAAGCAGTGTGTAGATTTCAATCAAAAGACAACCTTTAGAGATTTTGAAAAGGCTTGAAAAGACACACTAAGAAAACTTACAGATGTGCAATATCAAACATGTTTCATGTTTAGTTTCTTCGCAGTTGAATCGAATTTCCAAATCGGTGGAAGATTTGTTATTAAAGGACATCCTAAAGAGGATTTAAAATGGCTTTTATAACATACTAGAATTTCTTATTTAGACTGACTAATTTTTTCATTTTTAGCATGTATGGTAAAACCACATTTTTTAACATTAATTTCAAAAATGATTCCAATTATTGGTATATATATATATATAGATATTATTAATCTGTTATTCTAATAGAAATGTTTGTATTTAAAATTTGGACATTGATTTATAATTTTGTCGTAATTTCGGCATTAACTTTAACTATACATAGTAACGATTTTAACTTGTATTATAATAATTTGATTATGTTTTTCTTCAGTTGACACTGTTTTATTACTATTATTTTAAATTAGAGGACGAAGTCTGTTTACGATATTATAACTGTGATTTGATATTTTATAACATGTGACTTTCTACAGCAGGAATAGTATAATAAGAAAGTACTCAACAATAACTTAAAAGCTACGATAGCTATAGCCATAACAGTTGTTAGATATGGGAATACTTGCTAAACCTAAATGACTACCGTGCGATCTGAATTTAGAAAAGCGTCCTTCAGTTCTTCTTATTTAAAATTTATGTCTAAGTCTAACCTTTATCATAGTGTTTTCCAGTGAAAACAATATAAGTAAACAATATGAGAAAGTAGTATAGAAATGGATTATATTAACCTGTACGCTTTTTTCTATGTAGAGGCCTGTGCACATGGATATGCTGTCATAAATTTAGCAGGTGCTGTGTTTTCCCCCATTGCAAATACAATAACTCTACCTAGGATAATATAACAGATAAAATATGCACTAAACCTCTACGGTAAGGTAAGTATAAGCCTATCAAGGTCTTACTTTTGGGCACAGTCTTCCTCATTCATAGGAGAGAGGGTTTTTAGAACACAGACTGCAGCTCCACTAGGGGTTGTTGGTCTATACATTTCCAAAGAATTACTCCCGGGATATTTTTTATCACTGGGAATTGCATTTACGCACCCCAAGTGTAGGACCAGAATACCCACTAAAATCTGGCGGAGCCCTATTAAATCGGGAATGGAAGGANCCCCCCCCCCCCCCCGAAATGATGGCGACTTAAAGATGTACTAATGGGGGAGGAATTAACCTCCAGCTCCTGTTTCCTACTCCCCTCCGTCGTGGGTACTGTGGGTACTCAACGAAATGATATTTTCGCAGGTGGTAACAGCGTTCCAAGCCCGCTCGTTAAAAAGCATTGTATTTATAAAACTTGGCAGCGAAAGGTCCGGGCCGCTCAGCGACGTCAGAAAATGACGCTGAGTTCCCTAAACAGGACCTTCGGCCACCGTGTGGTGCGTTGTTGACCACCACACTCGTGGCAGGTGGCTGATGGCACTTTCAATAATTTAGTGCAAGTATTTTCCGGGGCAGCCCTGACCGGTTAGCAGCTGCACTAACCAATAGGAAACTCCTGAGATAATCTGGCAATGTTTTCTTTTACTGAAAAGCACAATGATTGAATTGAAATAAACAATCAAACAGATAGTATAAGACATTGTGGAAGGTTTGCATATTATATTTTGACGGCCTTGCTGGCGCAGTGGTGCGAGTACTCGCTGTGCTAGCAGAGGTCCTGAGTTCGATCCCCCGTAGGGCGAATTTAGGAAATTGAATTTTCTAATTTTTCTGAGTCTGAACTGGTGGGAGGCTTCGGCCTTGGCTAGTAACCACCCTACCAGAAAAGCCAAACAAAGAAATTTGTGTTCCGGTATGATGCTGTGTGAAACCATAAGGGGTATATCGCCTCTTATCAGATTAACGCGCTTCCATCTTAGACTGTATCACAGTTAAACGCTAAAAAAAATATTAGCCCTGTAATTATTCCACTAAATCAAATTTCTGGATACGAATCCGACACTGAACCTAAAGAAGGCCATGTTGTGACCGGTTATTGTACGGTATTCACTATGCCAACAATGTGTTGAACTTAATCGACATTTTTACACTCGCCTGGCGATCGGGCGTTACGGCTTTTACCAGCCTCAAACATCGCTCGGTCAAAGTTAAATATTTAATCGCTTTGACAAATTTGTGTCGGAACACGCTCTCTCTTAAGGTAATTATTCATTGGTATAAATCATCTTGTAGACATTATCTCAACAGCAATTTTGTTAATCTTATATAAAGACCACAAAAATTCGAAATTGATCGAAGTTTCAATTTTTTTTTATTGTAAACATGTCCACACCACCCATTTTGAGTTGATCAAGTGTTTCTTGAAACTGTCTGTAATAATAATAAAGATTTGTTCATATATCAAGGATAATAAACAAAAAAAAAAAAAGAAAAATCGTATATGATAGCGGCACGTTTTTTTAATGTTGGTAACAAGGTATGCAGCGAGCTAGCAACAAACGTCTACCAACGTTCGAACTACCCCCACTCGCAGAAACTAGTATAAAAGGGCTTGCATTAGACCTCCCGGTTACGCTGTAAAAGCCAGTAGGGCTAACAGCTAAACACAGTTCGAGAAAAAAAAAATGGGGGGCATTCTTACTCGAAGTTGTGTCCGGTGCACACCTTGCACCCATAAATTATCGGTTATTGTCATTTAATTAAAAAAATAATTAATAACTTAGTTTAAAGTAATAAATAATCTCTGTGAAAATTGATCGTGGTTGTCTTTATTTAAACGATGGAAGACCAGAACTCGATATATACATAGAATGACTTCCCTCTAAAAAGAGATTTCTTCCAGATACCCTTTGATATTGGAGAGTATTTAATTGTTATTTAATGATTACAATATTGGTATGAACTATACCCTCTATATGAACTATAACATGTATTCTTATATTTGTTTTAATAAGAAACAATGATTTGAGGTTTCTCACTTTTATATATTTAAAACATACTATTACTTTCTACAAAACATACACTAAAATAATTTAGAATACTAAAAAAATTTTTTTTATTAAAAATATTATTTTCATACTAATTTTGGTTCAATGTATAACCGCTTTTATTTTATTTGCTTTGAGCTTGTGGGAACAACAGACTTTTGAACTATTTCCCTATTTCCTAATTGCATTTATCAATGTTGAGGTTATTGTAAGATCTAAGTATAAAACAGTCAAGTATTCAATTCCTTAAACGTCTGACAGCAAGTTTTAAACGTGTAAACCACTTCTCTTTAACATTATTAGGAATATATCTATATACAGAGGCAAGATTATAAAGCCTTATTTCACCACGTCCCTACATTTTACATTCTCAGGTTGATTATTGCATTTATCATCATTGTTAAAATGAATGTAATTAAGCTCCTCCAAAACAGCTAGACAGATTTTGAGCGTGAAATTTGAATATTACTGTGTATTTTCAAAAGGAGTTATAACCATTTTTGTGTCTCTCTAAAGACACTTAACCATTTGCGATTGTGAATTTAATAAGGAGGAACTACGAGGGTTGCAACCCAAGGAACGGTTAGTCTATAATATAAAAATGAATCGCAAAATGTATTGGTAAGCGCATAACTCAACAACGCCTGGGTAAATTTTGACAATTCTTTTTTTTAATGTTTGTTGAAGTCCAAGGATGGTTTTTGAGGTGAGAAAAGTTCGAATAATTGCAGGGAAAAACCCTAAAAACAGCCCTTTTCTGTTTCCCATACAAACTACATTTTCTACCTAAAATGTAGAGTCAATTTGACCTTTATTGCAATTTAATAAAGTTCATAAAAAATTACAAGTACTCCCTGTTGTCTAAGCAATGTAGGTGTGTTCCTAACGTCAAAGAGTCAATTTGCACTTTATTGCTGCTGCACAAAGTTCAAAATCAATTGAATAGTCACTACCCGACCAAATTGAATAGTCACAAAATGTAAGAGCTTTGATATTTAGTACTTCTGTAATTTCATTTCGAAAATCATTCGTAAAACTGAAATCTGCGACATTCTAAATCTTTTTGACAGAACGAAGTCTGTTGGGTCTGCTAGTAGTATAAGAAATAACGAAATTGATAACATTTTATGTTGGAAATCACAACGTATTTAACGTACACCACGAGTCTTACTAATGTTGCTAAAAATTCGATTATTTTGATCTAAAATATACACATATAGTTGTAGCAATACTACATTGGTAGAAGTATTAACATTGTATCGTCATATTGTGTGTTATACACATAAGCACTTAAGGGAGTAACTTAATCCGAGTACATTAGTGGGTAATTAGGTATAAACGCAGTGCAACCCAAATATATAGTTACAGACATAACTTACCCACTCAAATAACTAATAATGCATATATAATTAGCCTAGGTGCTAGTGATGGGCTTATGTTATCGAATACAACGTGCATACGTGAAAATTGTAGATCCAACAGTGGTGTATCCACTTTGAAGAAACTCTCACCTTTTGGACACGTAGCGACCGTTCCCCTTTTTTAAGGCTAGGAAATGCATTTACGCAATCTGGTGGAAAGAAACATTCTCACCAAAACCCAAAGATTCTCTTCGCATCCTAATCTGGGGCGTTTACTGGGGACATTATCATCTGGGACTCCGGACATCATCTATCGCAATCAATCAAAGTATTTTGAACCACGGTCTCCTGCTTCGGACAGAGGTGGCCTCTGCTTGCGGCTCCCCCTAGATAATTCCTTCTGTAAGATGATAAGCAATTATCCATGGTGTGCAGGTAACCAAGGATCACATCAACTAACCCGACAGCCGCTTGCCTCTTGACTAACTTTATCTTAAATTAAATTCCCTACTATGAATAATAACACGATTTAAAAAATAGGAAATATGTGAGCCGTTTGAAAATCATTGTTCCGATTTTAATAAGAGTCTTTGAGACTAGAAAATATTGTAATAATATGGGAAGATTCCTTCGGTGTAATTTTGCTAGCACTCTCTTTCTTTGCAGAGGTCCTAGCTTCGGTTCGTATCAGAGCAAGTTTGGAAAACTTGATAATTACTTATTTATAGGTCTGGGTAATCAGCAACTTTCCAAAAAATTGCATCCCGGTTAATTTATGTGTAGAAACCATTGACACTACATTTAAAAGGAATGACGTATTAATTTCCCAAGTTCTGGTTTCCTGACGTGATATTTTCTATACGCTATCATTTTCAGTGAAAAAGTGGCTTCAAATACACGTTATCTGCTCTTGATAGGTCGGTGTAAAATAAATAGAACTTTGATGCACCATTTTGTATCCTCAAAGGAACAAATTGTTAATTACTTATTGAATTTATAATAAATGTAAATTATATATTACATAAATAAAGACTTAAATCTTGTCGAAACTTCAACCCGTCACTTTTCTCTTTCTTCTCAAATTACACCTTGTTAATATCCATTATTTTAACGTATATTTATTTCATACAATAACCGTCTTTATGCTTCAATATCAAGGTTTAATATCCTTTATGAAATACTGTGAAAATGGGCTGGTAGTTTAAAGGAAATTATCTCTTTACAATAAAGAAATAGAGGCGAGATTGCTGTAATTGTAATAGTACAAGTAAGTAGTCGATTGTCAATAAAGCCACGGTAGCTATGCGAAGTCAATATCAAGTTGTTTCTTTGCTGTGATTATGAAGTGTGTCTGTCAGTTCGTGACTCATAACTCCTCGACTACTGTTTTAAGACCCCTGGTGCTTAGGAGCTTTCCTGAACATCTTTATAAATAGCTGCGTTGGATAAATAGTGACATGATTTAAAAGAGCACAGGAGTTCTGTTTAAAAATTAAATAAACTGTCATCGTCACGTTTTGTGGTGTCAGTGTCATTTTTGACGATTTGAATATAAGTTTTTAAAAAGAAAATATATACTTTTCTGTATTCTGCATCGATAGTGTCTATTGATATTTTATGAATGTATGATTTTTCTGTCTGTGTTTATGTAAGTTTTGTTTCTAAATAGGTAGAATTAAAGTTTATGCAAGTCATAAATCCCCATATTTATTTGATTAATATATAAATCCCCTTTTCTTTACTGCAATCAAGTTCACACTTGGCTATAATCTCACCAAATGATGATAAAATCTAAGCTGGTAGTGGGCTAATAAGAGGTAATTTATCTTCTATAGTTTCTAATGGAACACAAGTTTGACAGCCTCGCTGGCACAGTGTTAAAAGTACGCGCTATGGTAGCAGAGGTCACGGGTTCAATCCCTGATAGAATGATTTCAGGGAATTGCATAGCGTTGCTAATTACCACCCTACCACCAAAGAAGTACCGCCAAACAAAAGATTTGTGTTCGGTATGATGCGGTGTGGAAATACAAGAGATTACCTATTATCAGATTAGTGCTCTTCCATTATAGACTGTATCAACACAACATCAGGTGGGAACATTTTTATATGGTGGCACGTCTTTTGATAGTGGTTGTTAGACACAGCCGAAGCCATACCTCATTCCAGATTCATGCAAATTAAAAAATGCACCTTTTTAAATCAGCCCTATCTGGAACGAACGCAGAATTTCGACTACCGAAACGAGTACTCGCAAATTTCCGCCATTGAAAACGTCAAAAGTTTTGTCTAAAGTCCATTTCATGGAATCCGGAACCACGCGGGTGATTGTTTCGTCAAATACCTGCATTAGATTCTTCGCCGGGAAAAAATGCCCGCCTGTCATGAGTGTGATGCACCTAAGGATTAATTGCAGCACACTGGCAAAATGCCTGGCGTATCTATCTATGGACATAGTTGGTCGGAATGCTCACGAGCGAAAGAGAGTGCAGGGCAATGGCCTCCTTCTGCAAGACTGTTATTTTGCTGAAGGAGGTACATAAGAGGTAGATAAAGGCTGCTGTGGACGCTCCTTAACTCTGGCGCAGGTGGTTGAGAGGCAGGAGTCGTAGATTTACGCTTCTCCTTGACTAACTTGATTATAACCATCTTAAGTTTCCCAGAGGAATCTTCCGGAGTATACTATAATACCCGGGGTATTTACAGATCCTGTGTTGCTACGCTAAATATACGATATTCTGGCTTGCCAGCGAGTTGGACACTCCCGATAAGCTTTTAGGTTCGATTGGTGTGCATAAAAGGCATTTTCCAGCGTGAAAAAATGGTTTGATGCCACCAAGATGAGTAGATTGTTATATATATAAATTACACAAAACTAAAGTTAATTATTTGTAGATTGTACAGTTTAAAATAACTTGTATATCAGCTTATATCGAACTTTATAAAGCATACTTTCATACACAAAAATCAATTTCACAATGTACCTGTTGCTCAAATTAAAAACTCGTATCGTACCGATTGCTCAGCGAGGGCGTGGCGCTCCTCTGATAGGGTTAAACAAATATCATCGGGCCCCGAATATAATGTAATAAATATAATTTACAATGTTTATACGAGTGTAATCTTGTGCTACGATCTCAGAGACGCCTGCAATCCAGCAGGCCGGTGGTTGCACAGAGTACTTGGACACAGACAGTTTACATGTTTACCGAAATACGAGTATATTATACACGATCATATCCTTACGTATCCTAAAACAAAGTGGTTCGCCATGTGTATCCGTCAGTCTGTCAATGTATTAATAACTCAAATACTGCTGAACGAATTCTCATGTAGTTTTCACAAGCAGATAGTTATTCTCTAGAAAGATTTATCCTTGATTTTTGGGATCTCTCCTCCAAAACGCTGCTTAATCCCTTCAACACATTTAGTCGTCAAACAAAGTATTAATCTTACTACTTAATATTTTTTTTTCGCAAAATTCAAATATTCTTTAATTAAGTCGTACTTTAAAGCACTTTTGAATCGGGAAATAATGGTTTTCCACACATTAATTCCAATGTACGATGATGATATTAAAGAAGTAATTATAATCTAAAGTTACGAGGGTCCCTTCTCACCATGTCCTGAGAAGAGCTCAAAACAAATTCAGTCGGGTATCTTATTCTGACGATTGTCATTATAATATTATATTAGGTTGTTATATTTAGATTAGATACAATTCATTCAATCCCACGCTTTTTCGTCGTCTAAGTAATCTGTAAAATTAAAGTAATTTTTCAATTAATTTTCTTTTAACAAGGCATTTCTTCTTCTTCTTCTTCTAACAAAGCATCTGGGAGTTTGTTATAGAAACGGTAAAATGTATATGAAGAGCATTAACTACAAAATACTACATTTCTTATCTAGTTAATCTCTTCTGATAGTCAAATATTTAAATTTAAATGATGTGTACGCCTTTAGTTAGTTTAACATGAAGTATTTAATTCATTTATTCTTATCATTTTGATTATATTAATTTCATTGCAAGGTTTGATAGGCTTGTTATAAAAACCTGACTAACACCACTAAATTAATATCTATTTCACTTATTTACTAATACTTAAACTTATAAATGTGATAATCGGTTAGTAAAAAAAAAAATTATAACAATAACGTGTGATCATATAGGGTCGCAATAAGGTCTATACATTTATATATTATTACTTAAGAATAATTAAATATTGTGATCTGGTTTGGCTGCCTTAATAAATAAATAAAATGTTTAAGGCGACTGTCCATCAGGTGATACATGAGAATATAGTTCTCTCTGATACGTAATCGTCTGTGAAAATTACAAAAGAAATAAAATCGTTAGCGTTACATATGACCTGGGCAGTTCCAGTCAGGTTGTTCAAATATATCTTATCTTGTACTTAAAGAAATTAATAATTAAATGCGCTAATTTATGGCCGGGGGTTGGCTCGAACGCCCTGGGTCAGTGTGCTCGACTAATACACATATTTCAATAAATATTATCATCGGATAAAATTTCTCGGAAACTGTACCTATTAAAATATAACATTTTATTAATAACTTCATACAGTGAAAGATTGTATCGACTAATATAACTAAGAATTTTATATGGACAGTTAAGAGCTGGTAGTATTTGAAACTGTATATTTATCGGTTAATTATTTTCATATTGCTACTGATTATATTTGTAGCATCAAGTAAACAAATATTATAATAGAATAAAGTTTCTTTTTAAGCCAAATCTAATACGAAATTCCTAAACTCTATTAAATTAAAGAGAAAAAACCTTTAAATTTTTACGTTAGCTCTCAATAGATAGTGTTGTAGAATATTTCGCAGAGTAAATTGAATTAATGAATTAAAATATGAAAATACTGTAATAACAACAAGTGAGACGCTACTCCCTCTTGCCGCAGGAGGCGTAATTTTACTTGCTAGCTCTCCCTCAACCTAATACCCTTAAGTCGGATTCATCCGTTGCCAGAGCTGAATGCGTCAGTGGACATCCGGACACCAACACCTGGAAGAAGATGGCTCCGCTGGGTACCCTCGTACAGTCAGCGAGTGCTTGTGAGTTTATACTTCATCCAGCGTACATAACCCTGACTGACCGGCCGCATTTTATCGGTCTCCGTAATTTGTCCGCGTTTTTTACGTTTTTGCGTGAGTTGCCCTGCAGCTCTTGGAACTTAAATCTTCATGAAAGACTACCAAATGTTATGAATTTTATATTTGATAATAGTTAAACTATACAGTGTCAGTTTTTGTTTATTAAATGAAGACTCTGGAGTAGCGTCATGTTGCACTAAGCTAGTCAAAAGTCCGTATTATAGGCTCATATATTAAAAATTAAAAGTTACCTTAAGGGTTTTCATTGTGATTCACATCACTTATATAATAAAAACACAAATAAACACTCACAATTTATAAAATACCCCAAAAATTTTAACTATCTTCTATACGACACACGCACCGTTAGTAATGGTCACCTTGTAACTGATATTTTTTTTTTCTCTTATCTGGTGTTACCTCTACGCATATTTTGTAACGCCAGTTACTGAGAAGCGAAACGGATAATACACATTATGACTTAAGATGCTCAGAACTATCGTATCATGTCAACTAGTAGTTGACATGAGACGATAAAAAGTGTCAGCTACTAAAAATGATGATAGATTGTAGGATGTGGATGAATAAGAAAGTATTTTATTAGCGATTAAACATTTGAACAAGATTTACGATATACAGGGAGTATGTGAACTCATACTAGGAATAGGTTTAGATTTTATCAGGTAAGACACACAACATCACAGACATAAGACAGAACATCACAGGCTAGCATAACTATCTAGCCTTTCAACTATAAAGAAAAAATACAGTATTTGTGACATTTTTAAATATAAGAAATTGTTTAGCATAATTTGATATCAGATATATTTAATTTTTAGAGATTACATTTTGATAATTTTCCAGTTTCCAGCACTTAAATATATTCTTTAGGTATGAACAAAATGCATTTAAACGAAACATTAAGGTATGTTCGTACAAATTATCGGATTACTAACCAATCGAATGACTTGTAATTGCCATAATTAAATCGATTTTTTATCCATTTCAGCATTTTGGGGACATAACTTTTGGAGCTTTAACATGCTTTTTTTCTTTTATTCACTACTTATTATGAATTGTGAAATGAATGAAGTATGGATTGTGTTTTATATGTGAAGCCTAAGGTATTATTTCAAATTCAAGCCTTTAACTAAGTGCATATGAAAGTATATACTGCACTTATGTTTGTTGTCGATAATATCTAAAATGTTTGGACCTATTTTAACGGTACTTTCACTGGCTGATGGACTACGTACAAAGGCGTAACTTAGTACTATTATTTTAGAAAAGAATTACGTGAGGAACTCTGGAAATATTTAGTTAGTTATACCCTACGACATATTTTTTTTTAAATCTTTATTTATTGTCAGGCTTTTGTAATTTACATACATGTCAGCCCTATTGTTCCTTGTTCTTAATTACTAATCATAAGCTATCCATAAATAATATAATAAAATAATATCCATAATAATAAATCTAACACAAGATATATAAAACTTAAATATAGTTCTAATATTACTAGATTGCGTATACATAGCAAGTATAGTATATAACGTAGTATCGTTTGTGTACCTTGGATCATTGCTATCGGATCACGAAGGAAGTGAGCAAGATATCAGAAGACGCATTTCAATAGCTAATGAAGCCATAACCAAAAAAACGAGACTCTGGCTGAATCGAAAAATCTCGATTCTCACCAAAAAGATACTTGTTATAGTTATAGCATTACCATGGACCGCGTCGAGGACGAATAAGTCTATCTTGGAGCAGGTCCGTATTGCCCGACGCCAGCCCAACAATTTAGAAAAGTTAATAGTTACTGGCAAGGTAGAGGGTAAAACACCACCCGGCCGATCACCTAACCGCTGGTCTGACCATGTAAAAACATTTACAGGTCTTCATTTGTTGCGGCCATAAGGAAAGCCGAGGACGGAAGAGGGTGGAAAGCACTACTGAAGAACAGTTTCTTCACCAGTGTATCAGTACGCAGGTACCAAAATACGGACACGACCTTCAAACATAAAGTATACGACCGAGAAGAGGGAAGACGAGAATAAGTTTGCGTAGTCATTAGCTTCAGAGGACAATAACAAAAAGAATATATCATATATGTTATAATAGTCGTCACCTACGGTGTTACCTGCGTAGTTCCAGATCCTATGGAAATTTGGAGACTTCCTTTATTTACCGGATTGAATTGTCAATCTAAACCATGTTTTAATGCAGTAGGAGTACAATCACCTTTGTATAAATATATATTTACATCGCACGGGTAGTAGAGCATATTATGCCTACATGTTTTGTATGAGTTGGGTTAAATTTAAATGTAAAAAAGCTGCGATGTTATTTATTTCTTATACAAAACTATAAATGTTGCATTTTGATTACTCTATACTTAGTTATTGTTTCCCATACCAATGTATAAATCGTACTATGCCTCCTTAAGCACAGAAACGCACATATTTCAGACAGATTTTTTTATATTATATCTAAGTTATAATGATAAATTTCCCTTTCAATAACTATGATCAATGATGAATATCAGCACAGAAGGAACGTTAATCCTGAGGTACTCTAAAATATTTATTTAAATAAGCTACTAGGGAAAGTTTTATCGGAATTTAATAACGAAGCAAAAATTATTTACATAATTAATGATGTTCGCAATTTATCATAGCAAACGTCTGAGGCTGCATATTTTATTTCGAATACATATTGACGAAAGGAAATTTGTTAGGTATTTGCCTTAGAAACGTGCTACCTGATAATGATTTTGTCTTGTCGCTGTTATTTATCATAGACTCATAATCCGGGAAAATATCATTATTTTTCACAGCACGTTTCATCGCTAACTATAGATCTCATAAAAAAATCTCAGTGTCCAGCAGCAGACGGTAAAAGGGCTCGAATTATACCCAGGTAATCATATCAAGAATTAGGTGACATTGGGGTCTGGATATTGTCAGAGGCCCCCCATATCAAAGGGATTTCACCATTAGCTGGAACCAGCAGCTCAAAATTTTGTTCAGTTGATATCATTCCAAGAGAATCTTCTATCTACAGCCGGAATTTCCATCTGTTAAAACGGCATTATAATACAAGATACTAGAAAACTCTTTATTGTACACCCAATACATTAAAAAAACAATACAATTAACACATACATTATGGAGCACATTGGCGGGCTTTTTTCTTTAACTACATCACAATTGCTTTTCAACTACACCTTTAGAAAACCATTATTTAAACGGAGTTCTTAGAACCAACAACAAACGCAATCGGATCATTTTATTTTTTTAAATATAAATAATAGTTCATGGAGCTACCAATTCTTTTCAATGAGATACGGAAAATAATGACAAAGTCATATGATTTATAGTTTATGCTAGTTATCAGTTCGCAACCTTATAAATTGAATCAAGCATAGCCGCAGGTTTGATTCCCAGGCCATGTCAGAGGTCAGATAGCGATTAAAAATGTCCGTACGATAACGGGTGACACCTGCGCGCGCATCGGTCAAGCGACGCGTGCGGTCGCATAAATGGATAGCTTCATGCAATCTATATATATAAAACATATTTTTTTTAAGGCAGAGAGAATCTAGAAAACAAATTTTCTAATTCGTCTGTCTCTGTACTGGTAGGAGGCTTCGGCTGTGTCTACTTCCCACCCTATCATCAAAGACGTATCGCCAAGCAAATAGATTTGTGTTCCGGTACGATGCTGTGTAGAAACTATAAGAGACAGATTGCCTTTTACCAGAGTAGCGTGTTTCCATTTTAGACTGTTTCATAACTTACCCTTCCGTGCGATTAAAGTCAAGGATAAAAATAATATACGGAAAATCCACGGACAAGTCACGGAATAAACTAAATAGTTAATTAGAGGGCAATTAAAAACCGCGTATTCTTAGTACAATATATGAAGGTGATTTAATAATTATTGACATTTATTTATAAAGCTTACCAACTAAAACTCGTGCAAATACATCTTACACTAAAATACATCTATTTTCTATTTGTAAGTTTCTAAATTAAAAGCAAGCACTACATTGCAATAAAAAGTATACAAAACTACGCATCTAACTAACACTATAATAATTAATAAGAGATTATACATTTAAATAAGATAATAAAGAAAACGGAATGATAAATATTCGGGCCAACCCTGATCGTTTTCATATTTTAATAAAATTATTAATATTATTTGAAACACGTGCTTTTACCTGGATCAAGCTCTTTTGTACTACTGTCCATGACATTTCTAAAATGATAACTGGTCTACTGTATTCACGGGGTTTTGAATTAGACGAACTTAATAAGTCAGTTAAGAGAACGTTGTGGTATAAAAGAAGATGTAGTGACTAAAATTGAGAAAGGTATGCTTAGATGGTTTGGGCACGTAGAGATAATGAATTAAAGAGTGAATGGGAAAGTTGGAAGGGGAAGACCAAGGCGTACGTTCCTGGACCAAATTCAGGACATCTTAAATAAGGGCCAGGTCAAGAGTTCTCTAAACCGACGAACGTGTATGAAAGGTTTAATGAGAATGAAAGAAGCGAAGGAAATATGCAAGGATCGTGGCAAGTGAAAGGACATGGTCTCTGCCTACCGCTATGGAAATGAGGCGTGATGATATGTGATAAGTAAACTCTATTTAAAGATAGTTAAATGTCTGGTTATTAAGATTGACCGTTAAAAGGAGACTAAATTGAGTACTATGAACTAATAATTTTTTATCATCGCCGCACTCGGAGTTTGCGACCATCAATAGTTTAATAACATTGACATTTTGTGATAGTAAGATTTTAAATGATTTTTTGCGAAGGCATTTAAAGCTTACTGTTGAAAGCTCACATAGAAAGTTTAAGTATTTGATTCTAAGTAAGGAGTTTAAGAAGTTTGTACTAGATGACGTAGGGTGTGATTTTATTAAATTTTTTTTATAGCTCTTCCAAATGTTAACTCATTAACTACATTTACTTGGCGATATTATGGACAGGTTCAAACATTTCTTTCTACGTAATGAGTTTATGTTCGTGATACAAAGCGTAAGATTTGATTTAAATTTTTTTATACCAATTGTTTATAACACTGTTCAGTATTGTGTAAAACATCCCAGGTGTATAGGCGATATGCGCTAAGCGAGCGACAAATACCAGCTTTGTGCGCGCAATTTATCAGCGTTATAACAAATACATCCTCGCGCTGAACATAAAATATAGTTACATATATTATAAGTATCTACGTATAAAGGCTGCTTACACATTTTATTAAATGGCTGTAAAACGGCCACGGTTCGAATTCTGGTTACCACTAAGTTCTCTCTTTATAATTAATTATAAACCCTAATTAAAGTTTAGCTTAAATTTTTAAATATTGAACATATTTTAGACTCACGAATCACTTTTTAACGTGACGTGAATACGTGTACGTAATCTATTTTACGTGAATACGTGTGCAAACTGACCGCCTCATTGGTCTAGTGGTTAGCATGTTCGACTACAAACATGAGGATCTGGGTTCGAGCCCCGAGAACGGGTTAAAAATCGATATTGAGTTTCTATCAAAGATTTTCTCAATATTTGCCCGAAGTTGGGAAGTTGGCGGTGTGCTCCACCCCCGTGTCTCGTCACGTTAAGCCGTTGGTTCTAAGCCTGATCTGTCGGATTACCGACACCTCAGACCATGAAGGTGAATAGAAATAGAGAGTTGTGTACTATGACTGTCAATCCGCAGCGGGACAGCGTGGTGGGTTTATGGTCCAAGACCTTCTCTCATATGAGTGAGGAGGCCTGTGCTCAGCAGTAGGACATTAATGTGCTGCTACTTATTATGTTATGTTATTTGAAAAACGAATGATAATAAAATCGGGGGATACAGTTTGGTGTTATAGCTACATGTCTATCACCTCCATCCGAAATGAGACTGAGGACTGTAACACACCGCGAGCGACGAAGGGGGTACCCCCATTACGAGACGTATTCACGTACAACAAATACCCTAATTTTTACTAGTGATAAATCTATAAAATATTATTTAACTATGTAACTCTTTAAAATATTCAATGTATATGACGATGGTTTAAACTATTCATACCTCGATAAACAACACTATATTCTATGTCAAAAACGACAATAATACGTAATTATTACTTTTTTATATTTCATCGGCATGCAACGTAGGGTAGATTGTAATAAATTTGCTTCTTCCCTTATTGCCTTGCATGGATTTACCTGGACTTGTAATGCATAAAAGTCATTGTCTATACTTCACCAAATTGCTGATGCTCACAAATTCTGAGCATGGCGATGATAAAATGGATTCTATGTTCTTAAATAAACTTAATCCTTTTAGCAATCAATCCTAATAACAAGAAATTTAACTGTCGCTAAACAGAGTTTACCTTTTATTATGTAAATTACCTTATTATGCCTATTTCAAAACCCTATGAATACATTTACCAGTTCTTATTGTAGAAACATGGACAGTAGCTTAGCAGTAGACAAAAGAGCTTGATCTAGTTAAAAATTGTTGTATACAAAATGTATGATATAAGAAAATGTATTTGCTATAAGCCTCAAAAAACTGAAAATGTTTTTAATACTGCGTCAATTGGTCTAGGTTCCGTACTTTTAGAACGAAAAAAGACATTGACAACAGAAATGCTTTGTACAAAAGTGGTATATTATTTACTTTAAATCCACCAAAAAATTGTTTTTTTTTAGGTTACAGTAAAGTTAATTGATACTTGAGGTCAGCAAATTGTTAAACTAGAAACCTACGCCATTGATTTTAGAAAAGCTTATTTGGGTCTGATGAAAAGTTTGTTTTTTGAGGCTTATATTAATTACGAAATTGAAATATATTACAAAAAATTGTATTTCTTGTTGAATTTTATTTGAGTTATGCTTAGAATAGTAAGATGTAAATTGTGGCAGTACCTTAGCAGTTACAGTGCCACTCTCAACAGTGACATATTAGTCAGGGCCACTGATAAATGATATCAAAGGTATTATACAGATGAGCGATATGGCAAGATACAATTACTAAGTAATTACCTCGGAATGGCGTTTCATTTTATTTTCGTTTGTTAAATAAATAGTTCATTCTGAACTTAAGGAGACTTACTTTTACCTGTCTTTATTTTTCAGAGACCACTTGAATTTATTACAGCAACTAAATATTCCCAAGCGTTTTATCCAATTACAAGAAAGGGTATTGGAAGAGTTAATTCGACGATTTTGTAGGATAAAGGAAACTATAGGTTTAAACTTTAATAATGAAATTAAAAGAATTGTCTCCTAGAATATTCTGGCACACACTGTGTGTACCAATTACTATTTAATCAGTTTGAATGCTTTTAATCAGGTCTAATTTGATTTTACAGTTTCCTAAGAAGACGAAAAGTTTTGCGCCAACATATTAAAGATATCTGACTATAGAAGATCGAAGGCATATTATAAAATAGATTTAAAAAAAGTTTTTATGTACTCCAAATAAACAAGTACAATGTGCGAGTGCAAAAAAATCCTAAAGTCAGTCTACCTATGCCATCTAAAAAGAACTTCTTAAGTTCTTATTTAAATAACAACTTTTAAAACTTTTTACATGAGATTTCAATACATGATTATTATTCGGAAATATTATTATTAATTAATATCTTCATATCGTAACTGCCGTATTGGTGTAGTGGTTAGCATGTTTGACTACCGACATGAGGTCCTGGGTTCGAGTCTCAGGTCGGGCCAATTAAAAAAAAATATTGAATTTTCAATTAAGATTTTCTCAATATTTGCCCGAAGTTGTGAAGTTCAAAATCAATCAATCAAAACTATCTTTATTCAAGTAGGCATATTACAGCACTTTTGAATCGTCAAATTATATTTTTTTTTCCACACTATGATTCTAATATACATCTGATGACGGTACTCAAGATCGGCTTAAAATCTAAAGTTACGAGGGTTCCTTCGCGCCCTGATCCGAGAAGAACCCACAACAAACTCAGTCGGGTATTTTTTTTTTCCATCATCATTACAATAACAAATTAGTTTACTATATTTTAATTAAAATTAGAGCAATTTGTTCACTCCCAAGCGTTTCTATCGTCTAGGTAATCTTGCAACTTATAATACGATTTTTCTATCAACTTTCTTTTAACAAAGACTTTGAATTTATTAATTGACATCTTTAGAACGTCTTGTGGGAGTTTATTATAGAAACGTATACAGTTACCCTTAAATGAGTTGTTAATCTTATGCAGCCTACTAGAATTTATAACAAGTTTGTTTTGGTTTCGTAAGTTATATGATGTACATTCACTCTTTTTATTAAAAGAGTCAATGTTTTTATGTACATACAACAAGTTTTCTAATATATATACGCAGTGAACTGTCATTATGTTAACTGCCTTGAATTTGTTTCTTAGCGACTCTCTTGGACCCATATTGTAAATCGCACGAACGGCCCTTTTCTGCAGCACAAATATTGCATCTATATCAGCAGCATTACCCCAAAGTAGAATACCGTATGACATAATGCTGTGAAAATAGCTGAAATATACCAGTCTGGCAGTATCAACATCTGTCAGACGACGAATTCTTTTAACTGCGTAAGCCGCAGAGCTGAGCCTGTTCGATAGACCACTTATATGGGGCCCCCACTGTAATCTGTTATCTAACGTAATGCCTAAGAAAACGGTACTGTCTACAAGGTCTAGTTCCTCATTATTAAGTTTAACAATGGTTTGCATTTGTTTAACATTAGGCAGACTAAATTTAATACATTTTGTTTTATTTGCGTTGAGCAATAAATTATTAGCTTCAAACCATTGTACCACTTTATTGAGAGAGCTGTTTACGTCGTCATAATTTGTTTGTCGCCTATTAATCTTAAACAACAGCGAAGTATCATCAGCAAACAGAACAATCTCATGATCACCCTTAACAAAGTAAGGAAGGTCATTGATATAAATGAGGAAAAGAAATGGTCCTAGTATGGAACCCTGTGGGACTCCCATTTTTGTCACAGACCCCGCAGAAAGCTTGCCATTGACACAGACCTTTTGCGTTCTATTGGTTAAATATGAACTCATCAGGTCTAATGCTGTGCCCGCGAGGCCATAGTGTCGCAATTTCCCGATCAGGGTTTCATACTGAACACAATCGAAGGCCTTAGACAGATCACAGAAAACGCCAAGCGCGTCACGTGAATCCTCCCAGGCCTCGTAGATATTGAGTAATAACTGTACGCCAGCATCGGTAGTCGAGCGACCTCGAGTAAAGCCAAATTGCTTATTATGTAATAAATTATATTTTTTGAAATGTTTTAGCAACTGGTTCAACATTATTTTCTCAAATATTTTACTAAAGGTTGGGAGAACCGATATTGGCCTAAAGTTACTAGGGTTCGAAGTACTGCCTGACTTAAACATCGGTATTATTTTGCTGTACTTCATTAAGTCAGGAAATACACCACAATCTACACAATTGTTAAAAATTACCGCCATGTCTGGTGCAACGATGTCAATTAATGATTTTACAAGGTTAACTGACAAACCCCACAAATCGTTAGTTTTTTTGTTATTAATTAAATTAAATGACTTAATAACATCAGAGGCATCGACACGACTGAATTTAAAAGTACTATGACATTGGGGCAAGCTATCAGCTAGCCAAGAGAGTGCAATGGAAGGTGAGGAGTTCAGTGATTTCGTAGTTGAGACAGGAATTTTTGTAAAAAACTCTTCAAAAGTATTAGCAACCTCTAAGTCTGACGAAATTTTTTTATTCTCTAAATCTAAATGAAATTCATCAAAACGCGGAGTTGCTTTTCCTGTTTCATCATTAATTATTTTCCAAGTTGTTTTAATTATATTAGTACTATTTTTTATCTTACATTTTATGTGTTGCGATTTAGCAAAAACACATTTCTTTTTGAAATCCTTGGAAAATAATCTCACATAATCCCTGAACTCTACACTAGTGTTGTACTGACGCTCAGCATACAATTCATACAACTTTTGCCTACTTTTATGCAAATCAACCGTGGCCCATTCACTGAACGCCATTGTGTCAGTAAGAGTGATCGATTTACTTTTAAATATTGAGTTAAATATTTGATTAAATTTGGAAAAAAAGTTATTATATATTTCATTTGGATTAGAAGAATCAGCTATATAGCAGTTCGAAATTAGGGCTGATCTCATTTTTCCAATACGGTCAGCTGTTACTGGCACAAAAGTTATTCTACGTTTATTTACATTTTTCTTTGGAATTGGAAAGCGAATGAGTTGGCCACAGTGATCCGAATCTAAACTACTAATTATCTTTTTCTCAGTTGGATTTACGTTCGTAAATATATTATCTATACAAGTGGCACTAGAAGAGGTTATTCTCGTAGGCTCCATAAACATATTAGATAATTTATAAGCGTTAAAAAGGTTTAACAGTTTCATGCTTGAAGAGCTACATTCTAAGATATTAATGTTAAAGTCTCCACATACTACTAATTTTTTGTTTGTATTCGACATTATGAACAGTACCTGGTCCATTAATTTTTCAAAAACTTCAAAATTGGACAAAGGGGGCCTATACACCGTTACTATAACAAACTGCTCTAATTCAATAGATGCCAGCTCTATCGTCCGTTCAACAGACAGGCTCACTATGTCTGTACGTTCCTTAAATTTCAATTTTTTATTTACTAAAATTAATGAGCCCCCATGTATGGATGATACTCTGTTGAACGAACTACCAACCTGGTAGTTACCAAAACTAAATACATATTCATAACTTTTTAGCCAATGTTCTGTAATACATAACACATCTATATTAAAATTATTTAAAAAAAGTTCAATTTCAAGCACTTTACCTTTAATACATTGGATATTCTGGTGTACCAGGCTGATAAAGCTATTATCTAAATTTTCATTCACTGAATCTAACGTGTGGCAATCCTTATGACAATTTTTCTTTTTTAAGCAAGAGGAATTCTCCGTTGTCTTTATAATATGTTTAAAACAATATTACTTGGATTTATATCCAAGGGTATGTCAATATTATTATTATGCTCAATAGGAGCATGTCTACTAGCCAAGTTCTTGGCTAAAGTTGTAAATAAATATGATAGCGAAATAGCTATCTGTCGTTTAAAATAATTGGATAGGTAGAACCTATCTTTGTAAATACTATAATAAGAATTAGCACACTTGCTAAAGTCAATGAGGTGAAATTTTTTATTGTATGTACACAAATTGTACATTGTCATATTGAGCTTATACCTAAGTAAATTTTCATTGTTAGGCAAATTCTGACAATATGGTAGGGTATACATAACTATATTTTTCACATTTAATTTATTCAATGTTTCAAAACAATTAATTAAATCTTGTTTATTCAAGTTTCCTCTGTTTCCTAAGAGGATAATAAGGTTTGTGTCACAGTCATAGCATTCTTTATTTCTAGAAATTGCTTCCACTGTTGACACAAGATTTGCGTTATGGACACAATAATTAAAGATTTTGTGCCCATATAAAAGTGAGTGTAGTGATATGCCCATATTATTTCCAATTTCATCTGTGTACATGAAGGTTTTAGACAGGTTTTTGTAACAACCTGAAGAACTATTGTTATATTTATTAATGACACTGTCTCCCAAGTAGCATGGTTTTTGTGGTGATGACACAGGCCCCGCATGACAACCCTTGTCAATACTGTTGCTAACAGAGGTACAGCTTTTAGACAATTCATATAAGTCAATAGAAGTCTGTGTATTCACACTAATCGTTTTTGGCATAGATTCATTATGTTGTTTTTTCAATATATTTAGAGAGGTTTGTAACCGTGCTATTTGTGTTTCCAGTATCATTGTGTCAGTTTCATATTTTACTTTATTATTTTGAGATTGAGTAGACAATATTTTTATTTCTTCTAATAAATGCGACTTATCCTTTATTAATTTATTATGCTTTTTGTGACAATTTTTGTGCAACTTTAGCTGTTTTTGGGTTTTTGGGTTAGCGGTGTGATTCACCCCCGTGCCTCGGAGAGCAAGTTAAGCCGTCGGCCCCGCGCCTGATCTCTCTCCGGTCGTGTCAGATTACCGTCACATCGGACTATGAGAGTGAAGGAATAGAGTACACTTGTGTACTATGCCTGCCAATCCGCAGTGGAGCAGCGTGGTGGGTCTATGCTCTAATAAACGCTCGCTCCGCGGAGTGAGGAGGCCTGTGTCCAGCAGTGGGACTTTAATAGACTGATAATTACTTCAAATTGTATTAACTACAACATTTAGAAAATGTATAGTGGAATAAAAATGTATAATGCAAAAAATCTGTTAAAATTTTAACTATATGCCTATAGGAGAATAGTAGAAATGTAAAAATCGTCTTTAAATCGTTAAATGGTAAATAATTCCAACATGAAATTAAATCGTCACTAACCATCAGATCAGATTATACAAAAATGATAACCTGTACACATAAAAATTGGTTGTTTGTAAAGTTGGTAATAATTTTACTTGATACATCATAAGAAAACATTGATGAAAAGTTGTTGTTGTAATAAACAACGGAATTGGGCTGATAGCGCCTCTCTATCGCTACTAAAAACGTGAAAATAAGTCATGATTTTTCCTGCGTTAATCGATTTATAACAAGTATAAATGGCATCATTTAAAATATTCGTCCGTTTAAACTAGGTGGTACTTCATTTGCCTATCATTTTGTCCCGAGCATAAATAATATGCAATCAATAATTCAACTTTAACCTACGCCTGTTACTGAACCGCGTGAAGCCGTATTTGTACGCCATAAATCCATTTCAATATATGAGTAACGAATTAACATAACCGGGTGAAGGGCATTTCGCTTATTGTTCGCTGTCAGACATAATGTATCATTACATATTAAAAAGAGTTAAGTAATGAGGTATTGGGATCCTCTTTGAATAATTGATATTAACGAACGATTAAGGCCGCAACTGAATTCAAGGTCTCATTATCAACGACCCGAGCTTATGCAAGTTGCTAGAAATCATACGAAATGCATAATTTATCTATGTCAACAGAACATTCAGAATAACGTGAATATTTTGCTGATTCAGTCTAAAAAGGAACATGTGTTAAACAGGTAAAAGGTGACCTGCCTCTTATGTTTTCTACACAGGTACAACAAGGCATTTTATTTTGCTTAGCTCCACATCTTTGCTGGTTTGCTGTCAGAAAAGTTAGACAATAAACTGATGTTGAAATTGCCAAAATGGTCTATGGCAATTTTCATAGCATTGTCTTACGGCATACTGTTATGGGCTAAGGCGGCTGACATTGAAACTTTATTTAACAAAAAAGAGCAATACATGCTATATATCAATTAGGATCTCGTACTTCTCTAAGAGATAAATTTAAAAAAAACATCAATTTACAGTACCCTCGCAATATATTAAATAATATCTTATACACTCGGCGTCAAAAAAATCGCACCTTTTGAAATGTTGACTTCAAGCGAATAATACTCTTAACTTATTTATTGTACCCTACCAGAATTAATATCATTTGAAAACACAATTAATACATATTAAAAACGCGTATCATTCTTTTCTGTAAAAACAATAATCACGAAACGTTAGTGTCTTTAAAAAAAAAGTGCTGAAAGTTCGTTAGAGGACTCGCTACTTGTCCCACCTTGGACACGAATAAAAGGGGGGTAAAAATTAATAATGGGTCATTAGCTATCCAGACATCACAGAAATCACACCTGAACAGCTCCAGTAAGAAAGAAAACCCTGAAAAATGGATACCACTGCAGAAGAAGCAGCTCAAGTGGTAGCACTACTGCAATCAGGACTACGCCAAGTTGATATTGCTTGACAACTCAACATAAGCCGTTTCCGGGTGAAACGAGTATTCCAGCGGTTCTAGGAGACTGGAGGTTACATCAGAAAGCATGGACCCGGAAGACGACGTTGCACTTCCGACAGAGACGACCGCTATATTGTGACGACGTCTTTGCGTAACCGATTATCCAACGCTGCTGAGCTGCAACAGCAGCTCCGAACAGCTCGAAGGACGTCGGTGAGCGTCTCCACAATAAGAAGATGGCAGCAAGAGATGAAAATCCAGGCCCGTAGGGCTGCTACTGGCGCCAAATTGACAGCAGAACATAGGCGAGTCAGACTTCAGTTTGTCCGAGACCACGTGGATTGGACGTTCGACCACTGGAAGTATGTTCTCTTCACCGACGAGACTAGGGTATGCCTTTTCCGCAATGATAGGCGTAGAAGAGTGTACAGGAGGCAGGGGGTACGGCACTCACAGGCCTGCTTTGAAGAAACCGGAGGAGGATCCTGCATGTTCTGGGGCGGAATTTCAATCCAAAGAAAAACCGACCTTATGTGCGTCTCCTGCGCTGGAGGTGCACGTGGCCAGTGGTCCCTGACTGCTCATCGGTACATCACAGATATACTGGAGGACCATGTGACCCAGTATGCTGGTTTTGTCGGGCCTGAATTCACATTCATGCACGACAACGCCCGCTCCCATACGGCAATCATTGTTCGGGACTACCTGAATCAGGTTGGGATCCCCGTGATTCAGTGGCCAGCAAGAAGTCCAGACCTGAATCCCATAGAGCGCCTTTGGGATGATCTGAAACGCCGGGTACGCGTGCGGGAGCTTACCTATGTACTGCTTGTTCAAAAGGCTAAGTTATAGTAGCACATTAGAATATATATGTTTATAAGAATATTAATTTTGTTTTGTATGTAAAAGATTATTCTACCATCAAATATTGTTAAAATTTGACAATATATGAACAAACCCAACAAAATAAAAAGAAAAGGATTTATTTCGTAGACAAAGTAGCGCCATTCAACTAGTAACATAAGGTAAAGGTAAGTAGCAGCCCATTAACGTCCCACTGCTGGGCACGGGCCTCCTCACTCGCGTGAGAGAGGGTTTTAGACCATAGACCCACCACGCTAGTCGACTGCGGATTGGCAGACATAGACACAAGTGCACTCTCTATTCTTTCACTCTCATAGTTCGATGTGACGGGAATCCGACACGACCGGAGAGAGATCAGGCGCAGGACTAACGGCTTAACGTGCGCTCTGAGGCACGGGGGTGGAACACACCGCCAACTACCCAACTTCGGGCAAACATTGAGAAAATCTTAATAGAAAACTGAATATTGATTTTTGAATTGGCCCGACCTGGGACTCGAACCCAGGACATCATGTCTGTAGTCGAACATGCTAACCACTAGACCAATGAGGCAGTTGAGCAGACCAATGAGTAACGTACTATCACATAAATATGAATCAGTATTTTTACACATGTAAATACCTTATTTATACGCATATATTTATGTTATTGCCTACCTCTTTCCTTATGTACAGCTTTTAATGGACTTATCTGGTGCATCAGGTTAAGCTGCTTAAGAAGCACATTCTCAGGTTCTCAAACAGCCAGTTTTTGTAATATTTTTTTATTGAAATCACTTATACTTATTCAAGTAAAACAAAATAGATCTACAGTCATTCATTAAGCAATCGTTTTCCTCTCACTAAGTAGCTAGTACATCGCAAAGCAGATAAGACTTTGTCAGCGTGTAGGTTGGGATTGATGTGCCAAATGAATTGTATTTGATTGCATTTGAAACTGATCTGAGACGAGTAGGTACAAGCGAGGTCACGGGATCTATTCTCGACCGTGCTATCGCAAGGATTATTAATAACAGAGGTCAAATCATAAAGTAATATTTAATGAAACGCATTTGTAAACGAAGCGGAATCTTTCTACCGGAGCAGAGTTTTGGTCAAAACACTCTGAAACATAACACAATAGAAACAAAAAAATATACTGCAATAGTTAATAAACTTAAAGGTTCTTTAGTAAAACTTTAGATGTATAAGAATGAATCATATTTTTACCGCCATCATGTAACACTTATGTTTGAAAATGTAGAATAGTATCACTCCTTTTTACTGGTCATGAAAATAGGATAACTTTATGATATTATTGTCATATGTAATAAAGTAAAAAATTTTAAGTAAGTAAAACATCTTCAAGTTGGTGAAAACTGCACTAAAAGATTCACTTACTGGATTAAAAATATGTACTGGTCAAGATAATAAAAATGTGGTAAAAATTCAATAACATGTATCATACATGTTATGGAATTGATAAATATATATAGATAGATAAACAATAAAACGAAGCAAACAATTAAAACTATCATACAGTTAAAAATATATAAAGCACGTAACAGGCGGCCTTATCACTATGTAGTGGTTTCTTTCAAGCAATTCATATGTATCATTGGTTCGACAAATTTGTTCCATGGCGTCCAATCTCATGCAGAGATTAGCTTTTTGCGTAGAAGATGTTATAGTTTTGCAGTAAATGGATGTACACTCTCTATTCCTTCACTCTCATAGTCTGATGAGATGGAAAATCCGACACGAACAAAGAGAAATTAGGAGGAGGACCGACAGCTTCTTGACTTCGGGAAAATACTGAGAATTTCGTAACAGAAAACACAATACCAATTTTGAATTACCCAGACCCGGGACTCCAACTCAGACAAAATTTGTCATAAACCCGATAACCGGGTTATCGATATGAATTTAATGTAGCAGTGATATTACATGCCTGTCTCAAGGTTTGCAGTTCGTGTGTTGCAACAGTTTGTGCATATCACCAAGAATACAAAATATTATGATTTATTGCCTGCTGCTGTGACCATATATTTTATGTATTATGTAATTACTATATATGAAAATTAAATTATTGTTGATATAAAAATTTTAGAAGAAACAGGCTTATGTGTAATTCTCGCATCGGATAAGCATATTTGTTATGTAATTAATGTGGCATAAAACTATAGCTCATAGTTTTTGATCATTTTGCTTCTGCCATGGTGAAAAGGCGTCAAGGCTCCAACATAAGCTATTTCAACATTACCTGTTAAGTATGATCGTAGCCGTATCTATAATAAATATAAAAAGGTGATTATATAATTATATTTTTCAATTCACACGTGGTAGAAGTGAAACCTTCGAATATTTTGGCTTCGAAATAGTGACGCGAATGTAAAATTTGGGAAAGAGTATAAAAGTAAGTCTTTTTCTGCCTTGGTAAACACGAGTGTGGGGTACGAAGTAGAGCACAAAGAGGACCACGAACATGACAAACACCGTATAATACATCCTATCTAATTTTCTCCCACGTCAAATCTAATGGTTTTATCTGTTTTCCTCTCTTTACTGGCGCTTTTTCGTTTAATCGGCTTTTAAATCACAAGGATGATAAAGAAGTCACTTTAATAGCCCTGTACAGATCTTTATTGTTTCTTTGAACACAATAATAGTAAAATTAAATCGATTCAAGTTAATTGAGCTTATTATGGTAAGATAAATCAGCTTCGATTTTTGGAAACTTTTAGGGTACATAAAATAGTACTGTAAATAAAACAATACATACATACATACATAGCATCACGCCTCATTCCCATAGGGGTAGGCAGAGACAACATCCTTCCACTTGCCACGATCCTTGCATATCTCCTTCGCTTCTTTCAATCTCATTAAACCTTTCATACAAGTTCGTCGGTTTAGAGTACTCTTGACCTGGCCGTTATTTAAAATGTCCTGGATTTGGTCCAGGAACGTTCGCCTCGGTCTTCCCCTTCCAACTTTCGCATTCACTCTTGACTCATAAATCCTTTTTGTCAGTCTCCTTTCATTCATTCTCTCTACATGCCCAAACCATCTAAGCATACCTTTTTCAATTTTAGTTCAACCGGAGTACCCATTAGTATATAGTACATTGGTCCTTCGAGCCGAATAGGAATCGGCGACCTATGAGCCGTAGTGAACTGCTTTGTTAGAGACCAGCAAAACAGCGTAACGTTGATTTATTGCATCCCTAGAGTAATTTTAAAATCATTGTTCTATATCGTACAATATTTACAAGCAGTTATTTTTCATTTAAATTTCTATTTTTTTACAATTAACTAACTGCTATTTTTTTGCATCACAAGTGTTAATGCTATTTAATGCAATAACTAGAATTATCTATTCTTTGAAAGTAAGGTTGACTTCGAATAACATCACGAAACGAAATATTCAAATAAATAAAAAAAGATCAACTCGTAAATCTTATAAACTTATCCATCGAGTGCACGTAGGTATTAGCATACACCTAACATTATTTTTGTATTTGAATAAAGTCAATATTGTCACCCGAGTTTATTGCCAACACTTTAGGGTTTCCCGGTTTTGCCGGCCATCTGTATGTAGATTATCTTTGATACGCGTGCGCCATGATTGACAGTACAATATGTCAGATGCAAATGCAGAGGGCGCGACCGGAGCACTGTACACTTATTTTGCAAGTATTTGTAGTCTTGAAGGGTTATTTATTTCATCTTTAAAGTTTTTATAAATATGTGGAGTTTCGTTTCATCTGTCTATGTAATTAGTGTTATTCTTTTGTTATTTATTTATGCACTAAAACAGCTAAAACCGTACAAAGATTATGGGTGTACATAGGACTATTTATCTCTAAAAGGAGATCTCTTACAGAGACCCTTAAGCATGGGAGAGTACTTTATAACATGTGGTATAGGTACAAAGCAAAATTAAATATATACTTAATGGCTACAAATATTACTTAAAAAAACTATCGAGAACAAAAAAATTAAATAATAATACAATATGTCAGATGCAAATGCAGAGGCGCGACCGGAGCACTGTACACTTATTTTGCAAGTATTTGTAGTCTTGAAGGGTCATTTATTTTATCTTTAAAGTTTTTTTTATACGTGGAATTTAGTTTCACCTAAGTATTTTGTATTATTGACTTGATAACGTCTTATAAATCGACAAACGCCGGCTGCACGCACGAAATACTATGACTAAGTGTTACGTTCCGACTGAGCTGAGCATGCATACAGATAGAGAGGCGCCATCGGCCTAATTCTTTTGTATATTACAACAAGAATTGTTTTATTATGACGTTAAAATTGTTGTCCCTAAAACCGACTTTAAACACAATCAATATAATTTTTTGAGTGGCAACTTCAATTTCAATAAAAAACGGGGGAGAACAATATCCTTGAGGAATTGAGTAGATTATACAAGAATCATTTGCAGAAGCAAATACCTGAGATTAAATGGATTAAAAGAATATATATCGATAGCCCGGATTATAAACAGTCTATTTGTATTTTTGACAATAGGCACGTAGATTTTGAAGTGAAACTTCTTTCATCAGGGTAAAATTTTATTTAAGAGGTGCAGCATTTTAATTTGCCACCCATCATTTAATATATTATTTTTCATATAATATAACATTAAAATATTGCATAAATTCTCTATTCTAAATGTTAAATTAAAAAAAAATAACAATTTCTAATGTTGATCAAAAAACGTGACATTTTTACAATTCGTCATTTGAGATTTTAATAAATTATTTGTATTAATTTTCGACTCTTTAAGTAAAATTAAACGTTATTATCACTTTAAATTTTACCTAAACTATTAATATATACTATTAAAAACTATTTAATAAAGTTTCTATATAATATATGAATGCTTAGTTCTTTATAAACATTATATACTTTCTGTCCCCTTTCTAAGACAACTGAAGGATTGTCTGTAAGAGATCGTTAATTGACGATAAGACCGCCCAATTGCGCACCAAATTAAATGATCGTTTACTTTATTTCATTGTCTTTAAAAAAGCATGTAAAGTATTGAATTAAAATAATGGAAAAAGAGTTTGATAACCCAAACGTCTTGTATAACCAATTAATACACAAACAAGACGTGAAAACGATCCGTCAGAAGATGGAAATTTAATACACTGGTATTTGCTTCGAAAGTGGAACTCACCCATGTTTGCGCAGTAAGCCGAGAAGCAGTGCACTTTATGAGCTAAAGGGGAAGATAAACAGACAAACAGGCAGCTACTGGATGTTCGGTACTAATCTGAGCTCTTTGTAAATAGCTTCGCATTCTAAATTTAGGTTTGGCTTGTATTCTCGGACTGCCTCATTGGTCTAGTGGTTAGCATTTTTGACTACAGACATGAGGTCCTGGGTTCGAATCCTGGGTCGGGCCAGTTCGAAATCGATGTTGAGTTTTCTATTAAGATTTTCAAAATATTTGCCCGAAGTTGGGAAAAATTTGGCGGTGTGATCCACCCCCGTGCCTCGGAGAGCACGTTAAGCCGTCGGTCCTGCGCCTGATCGCTTCTTTTCGTTGTGTCGGATTGCTGCCACGTCGGATTACTAGAGTGAAGGAATAGAGAGTACACTTGTGTACTATGCCTGCCAATCCGCAGTGGAGCAGCGTGGTTATGCTCTAAAAACCCTCTCCCATATGAGCGAGGAGGCCTGTGCCCAGCCGTGGGACGTTAATGGGCTGCTACTTACTTGCTTACTTACTTGTATTCTCGTATCAACTCTTGTATTGAATGTCTAGTAGGCTTAAATTTCAGTTTTCTACAAAAATGTGCCAATAGATTTTGTAGTGCAACTTCTTTAGGTGCATGAGAGTAGAATTATTACAGATGAAACGCGTAACTAGCGTCACGAAGATGTACAGCGTTTTTTTATGTTAATTCTTGTGAAGGTAGTTTTAATTTTTATAAACAACATGTGGTATTTTAATTTGTGACTCAAAGTTTAATATAACTATTATAATTTCTAATATTCACAAAAAACGCACGACATATTTATTTCAATATATTATTCGTATTTATTTTCGACACTTTTAATATTTTATTGACAATTAAATTCCTTACATCTTCCTTTTTTCCTCCCTCTAAATCTCGGTAATTTAAAGCTTTAGCAGAATATAAATATAAACAAGACCTAAAAAATATTGTGCCAAAGAAGTTTCACTTCTAACATGTATACTTTGTACGCACGCACTTTTAATTTTTTTGTATGATCCACGATAAGCAAGTAATTAAAATCAGGAGGTGCAAAAATAATTTTTTCCATAATTATCTTATGGAAAATGAAATCTTAAAATAATAAATTTAAGGGCTTATTTTCACTGTTGAATGTTTACATCGAAAGTGACTTTTAAACCCTATTTGCGCCAAAAAATACTTTTTAGGCTTACCATCGGCGTGTCTATTTTAGATTGTATCATCAATTACCACTTCTTTAAAAAATTTACATCTGACTGTCCGGCCGTGGTTTGTATTTGCCCCCATAGTTTGTTCGCGCTTGTTAACCGAAATAACCGTCACCTGCCCCTCCGCGTATGGACGATTTTTTGTCGATTTTACCGCGGGTCAAATGACGCTAAAGTGGATCTTGGGATTTAAATGTTCATGAAAGACTACCAAATGCATAATTTATACCTAAAAATCATATTTTTAGGTTTGCTAATAGTTAAACTATACAATGCCATATTTTGTTTATTAAATTGAGCCTCTGGAGTAGCGTCATGTTGCGCTAAACTCAGAGTTAGTGAAAAAAGTCCTTTTTGTATTTATTGGCTCATATCTTACAAAATTAAAACTTATCTCAAGGATTTTTATTGATATTCACATCACTTATATTATAAGAACACAAATTATCACTAAGAAATACTCACAGTTTATAAAATACTACAAAAATCTTAACGAACTTCGACGCGACACACGCACCGTCAGTGACGGTCACTTTGTAACTGATTTATTTTTTCTATTGTCTGGTGTTATCTGTACCCATATTTTGTTACGATAGTTAACGAGAAGTGAATTAGATAATATACATTATGATTTGAAAAGAAAGTGATGTTTATATTTCTGATTGCCCCAGTTGAGACATTAGTATCGTATCATGTCAACCGTCAAAATGTGACGGAGTAAAGACACCAGATATTTATATAAAGATACGTTCGTGTAACGAAAATTTTCCCTGCCGTGTTTCCCTTCACAAAAACCGAAATAAATGCCGTATGTAAATATTTCTCAATAGTACTTGTGCAACCTTATTGACTCAAAATATAACTTAGAAGTTTTGACGAGACATAACAATTGAACCACCTTTTATAGATTAGAAATTCACAACACCTTATACCTTGAATTTATAATCTCATTTGAGCCTATCATTCGTATCGTCTCCATGACTCACTTGATTAATTTACTTTTGTTCGAACTAATCTCATTCAAACGCAATTAGAGCGTGGGCGCACTTACGAAATGTGATCTGAACGGGATGAATCATTGCTTGAATCTGCTTAGAGATTATTCCTATCCGCGTAACTCCATTTATTATATTAACATTGGAAAGTACTAATAACAACCTAATAACTGCTTATGTCTTCCTTATATCCTTACATAGATAGATAGACTTATATTTTATTGAACACCACTAAAAAGATAAAGAAAAACACAAATAACTTAACAACCTTGCGTTTAAGGTAACTGTCATAGAAATGAAAGTCAAGGTAGGCAGTGTTTACAAAGAAATAGACCTATAAGATTTGGACAAATAGTTAAATACACGCATTTATACGTTTATACAGACGTTCATGCTAAACGTTATATATGCTTATTGATATGCAGATCCATAAATTCGAAAGAATAGCACAATTTCATGAATTAACTTTGGCATTTTACAAAAAGCCTTACCGTGCAACACATCCCGCACATTTTCGTTACATGCAAAGTGAACTTTCATAAGCGGCTATTAATTAGTCTTTTATTAAACTGAAACTCAGTTACAAAGTAAGAAATAGTGTGATAAGAGAACATTGTCGTATAAAAGAAGATGTAGTGATTAAAATTGAAAAAGATGTGCTTAGATGGTTTGGACACGTAGAGAGAATGAATGAAAGAAGACTGCCGAAAAGGTTTTATGAGTCAAGAGTGAATAGGAAATTTGGAAGGACAAGACCAAGACGATAGTTCCTGGACCAAATCCAGGGCCTTTTAAATAAGAGCCAGGTCAAAAGTAGTCTAAACCGATGAAATTGTATGAAAGGTTTAATGAGAATGAAAGAAGCGAAGGAGATATGCAAGGATCGTGTCTAGTAGAAGAACGTGTTCTCTGCCTGCCCTACCTAATGAGGCGTGATGTTATGTATAGGTACTTTTTATTAAAATGGTGGATTGTATCGATAGTATAGTATTCAACATTCGACTCCTTCAATCACATCTTTCAATTCTTAATAAGGTTGTAATTATTAATGCTAAAATTTCGTTTCTTTACCATGGATGTTGACTTCCTGTGAGGATGTGGTGCTTCCGTGGTTGAGCCAGCACAATCACAAGCTGGACTCAATGACTACAGCTGGGCTTTATGACTGTTAAAACTGTCCCCCTTTCATGCGTTAAACCAGTAACGTCCATAATCTCACTCCTAGATTGTTCTAAGTGTATTTAGTTGATGTACATAATGTATCAAGAGATAGAGAAAGAATACACTTTATTTTTGCACGACATACGCTAAATAGGTGAGGTTAATAAAAGGGAAGAGTGCAGTTACATACAATAAATTTAACAAATACAAAGTTTATATGTTCTAATCTAAAGTCTAATCTAACCTCACCTTCACTCCTAATAGGCAACAGGCCATCAAAGCCTTTCTATTTAATTTCTTTTTTGTTATCATAATACCTCTTGGTTATAATTCAATTTGGTTACCCTATTGTAACACCTAATGCTGATAAATTATAAATACTTTTTAAACGCCCATCACGCATTAACAAGTGATATCTAATAGTGCCACTCAAAATATTTGTATAATAAACAACAGTATAGTAATTCAAATAGAGATTCACTTTTACATTGTCCATTTCAGATAAGTAAGGGTTTTTTTTAAATATAAAATTAACTCTGTTTATAATTTTGACTATTTAGGCGTATATATGTTACCGGAAATGTATTAAATCAGGGAATTGTAAATCCGAGGAAATGTGTACAATTTCGATACTATTTAGGAAATGTATAAAATATTGTTTGAAAAATAATTGCAGTTATTTTTCGTACTGAGGCGTCAATAGGTATAGAGCCAACTTCTTTTCACTCAATGTCAGCAGATTTATTATTTTATGACTGTTATTAAAAAAATATTATTAACGACGTATTTTATTGCAGAAAACATTTACTTTATACATTTCCTGGGATATCTATGCATTAAATAGTTTTTCAAACACTTTTCAAATAATATCGCATGGCCCTCTCGTTTTTCACGTTTTTTCTTTTTTCAAAATAACAAGGCTTGATGTAGGTTGCCAGTATCACCTATATATTATTAATTAAAAAAGTATGTATATAAATAATATTTCTGAATACATATAATCAATGTAATTTTTTCATATATAAATTTATGTATGACTGTATATAAATTGTATATATATATGTATATATAAATTAGCATTTTCTAAAATAGCAAATAGCATTTTAACCATTTTATTAAATAGTAAAAATATACCTTACTTTGAATTTCTTGTTTTACTCTTCTTTGTAACAATAAAAAAAAATAAACTACATACGAATATGTAATGCCTTCCAGTCTATTATCGTTTAAATTTATGTATTTCTTTTCAAGCAAAATTATATTAAAAATTAGTTACCACATATTTATCTACGCAAAATTTTCAAATGAGTTTTATTTTCCGTCCCGATATACCAGTAGAAACAGCAAATTCTGAGCCATGATATACTTCAATAGATGGGGAAATAGAAAAGCGTTAGGGTTTGAATAGTATTTATATTAATTCTGAGCAAAATTATGGAAATATTTCTAAGGTACAACGTTACATAGTAATTGAATGACACTACCTACGGAGTGCAGAAAGAGATGTATTGTTTTATTTAAGCGGACAGGCACTGTACCTTGTTATGACTGATGAGAGCTTGCGTAGTCAGTGTTCAAGAAAGGTGGGCTTACTATTTGGTTTTGTAGTACAACTTAAACAAGAGACTTAAGGATTATATGAATGTTCTTTGTCTATGGATATTAATTCAGAGGACGTTGCTTTTTGTTCAAATAGAGGCTAGATATAAAAATAAAGATATTGTGACTATATTATTTGGCAGCAATTTTAATAGGAAACTTTTAACGATCTTATTGGCATCTGTAAGTTTTGACGTCCCGCTGCTCCAACGGGCCTCCTCATATATAGAAAAGAGATTTTTAGAGCATAAACCCAAAATGTGGTTCAATTGTGTGATCGTATAGTACTCAAGTGTACTCTCTGCTCCTTCTCTTTCATATTCCGATGAGATGGCAAACGGACTCAATCGGAGAGAGATCAGTCACAGGACAAATGACTCAACTAGCTCTCCGAGGCTCGGGGGTTTAGTAACATCTCAACATCGGGCAAATACTCAGAATTTTGTAACAGAAAATTCATTATTGAGTTTTGGAATTGCTCAAGCTGGAATTGAAACCAAGACCTCATGTCTGAGGCAGTGGCTATTAACAGGAGTATTTGTTCGTCAGTCAAGGTCTTGATGCGATTTCTAAAACGACAATGATTCTTCAAATATCTATAATTCGAAGCTGCCGCTTATTATCGCTTCAGATTTGTAATTCGTTAGGTCAAATTTAGTTTTCCTACGGAGCTTCTGGTTAGTGACTTTGGTAACAGAATTTCCTGGGTTTTTTTCTATTTTATTATCAAATTCATTACATTTAAAAGTTTGGTATTTGGGGTTTAACTTTTTCGCTCTAAATATATTAGCTGTTATAGATGACTTTATTCGCCCATTTAGGTTTCATTTTCATCGTTTTTAACTATACACACGTCGAAATCAATGCTACTGATAAACGCTGAAAGTTAACCATCTCTATTTGTAACGTGGCAAAAACCTTATTTATTCAGTTTTCGAAATTGCGATAACCATAAGTTTGAGTTCTGCTATGAAATATGTAAGATAAGCTTCAAATACATTAGAGGCGCATTTCTTTAAGTCTCACATTTATCGTGTATGTTTACGAAGCTGAGTTGGTCAGCTGATTGTTATACATATGTAATATGAATTGATAAAGTTATACAATTTTTAATCAGCTTAAACTTAGATAGACCTAAATAATGTATAGTATTAGTTCACATTTGCGTAGTCACGTTTAATTAAACGTGGGACTTCGAGGGAGGAGGCACAGTTTCGTATTGTTATCACACGTCATTCAAGGCTCGAATTAGTGAATGTATCACTTATTCATTCAAACAAAGGTTAAGTTCACATGCATTTGTTACAATATTAATTTATATGGTGCCCGCTTTGTTTCTTAGACAACTATCGAACTGCAATGATGAATTACTTCGCTTCTTAGTTTGTGAGAGCTCAAACATTATTATTAAACCGTATAATAACAATTTAATTACAAATTTTTTGCATCTATACCACCAGGAACAATTGCTTTTCTATCGTTTGGTGCAGGTGCTAACCGGTCATGGCTGCATTGGAAAATACCTGCACCAAATCGTTGGCTGTGACGCGTCGGCCACTTACCATGAGTGTGGTGTCCGCAGCGCAACACTCGGTGGCCGAATGTCCTGCTTGGGGATCTTACCGTCATCTTCTGACGTCGCAGATAGGTGCGAACCTCTCGCTGGCAAGTACAAAACTTGTCAACGAGCGGGCCTGGAATGCTGTTGTCACCTTCTGCGGAACTAACTTTCGTTAAAGGAGGCACGGCAAAGAAAGAGGGCGAATGCAGCTAAAGCACGGTACCCTCGACAGAGGGGAACAGTAAATAGGAGACGGTTTATCCAACCCCTTCCCCTGTAGTACACTTTTGAGCCGGATTCATTCGGAGGGGCCTGAGTGGATGCCACAACGAACCTCTGGTCTCTCCATTCCCAAATGATGAGGGCTACGCTGGGTTTTAGTGGGTAATCTTGTACTATGGGCGAGTCCCAGACTGTCTGTCACCCAGGCTGGATGCGTAAATGTATTTCCCAGCGACTAAAAAAAAAAACCACCAGGAACAAAAATTATGTATGCTCTTCGATGGTTCTTATGTGTAGTAGTCAATTGGAATTACTGGGTAACTAATTTGGTGTTATTCGCAGTTATTAAAAAAAATATGACGTTATTAGAAAAGTATAATTTCCTTATAAATATATTCTGTAGATATAAGAATACAAAATGTTTTAATTTAAACTAATAACATCAGTTACATACAAGAATATAAAAAAATAACAAATAAAATTAAATTAAATCAAATAATAAGCCGCATCCAGATTGCAGTCCATAGGGTGTGTTCCTAAAATACTGGCAACATTACCTCTTTGTATAGCTAAGCTGATCCTTTGCCCGAGGTAAGCGCCAGCTTTGAGGTCACTTGTGGAATCCAGTAACCGCTTAGAAAGATGTTTAAAAAATATTTTGGCTTCAGAGCCCCACGGTCCCATAGTTTCCACGCCAAATGGCAGAAATATGTGATCTTGTGTAATAGATCCATATTTCTGCAATTTTTTAATTTCGGCGTCAGTCGCCACAATACCAGGCAACGATGAAGATAATTTTAAATGTGAAGGCGCCATGGTATCAACACAAGTCGCATCCCATACCAGGCACCTTCCATTCTTCCATGGAATTAAAGTAATTCCGTCAGGTCTCTTGCCATCGCTACGTACAACACCGTTCGGCTCTAATTGAGCCGGTACGTTAGCAGTGGCAAGAGCTCTACGAATAATATCATTCAAAGCTGCATGTCTTGAAAGGCGACCGGCACTGCGCTGACAAGATAGACCATGGTGTCCTAAGCGGTCGACTTGGACTCCGCAAGGACAGCAATGAGGATGAACTAATGGCAAACCTAAACGTAAACCTATACTAATACAAAAAGAATTGTTGTCTAATAACGTTCCTAAATTAGGCGATGGAAGAGCTTGCAACCAAAAACCTGATTCCCTAGTCGAAACAGCAAGAAGACGAGCACGCTCTGTAGGATTCTTAGACTCGTTTAGAAGTCGGTTATATTCAAGTTTACAGAGCGGCTCGTCCCACAGCCTTTGTGAAGCCAAAGAAACAGGAAGGGATTCACCTGGACATGCATCCACCCAAGCTGCTTTGGCTTCTGTACAATACGGAATTTCATTTTGTGATAAATCCAAAGAGTGTGTAATTTTTTCGAATAAAGATTTTGTGCTATGAACAGATGACAAAAAAGCCGGAAGTGCAACTGATGAAACTTTTCTTATGCCAATACCTCCAAACCGTATTGGCAAAGAAGCTTGGCGCCAAGACTGTTCTGTTAATGAACAATTTAGCGTTTTGATATACAAAATTAAATGTATATTGAAAACAAATTCAACTAATTTTCTTTCACAGCACTTTTGAATCGTCAAATATCAATTATACCGAATATTTTTTGTAATATACGACTGACAATAATTTTAAACAACGACTTTAAACATAAAGTAACGAAGTTTCCTTCTCTCCCAGGTTTCCTTTTTAATTTATTCTGTCTAGATTAAAGGAATTCAATTACTCTCACGACTTTTAAGTAATTTAAGTTAATTTTAATAATTGATTTAAATGTATTGTTCACTATCTTTGAAACCTCGTAGAACTTAATAGATAGAGAAAATAAAAGTTTTATCAAGTAAGCTCTAAGATTTTTGTGATAAAATGACGGTATAAAGTTAAAAGCAAAATGTTTGCCATTCATCATCCACTTTACCTCACTTCCCGCAAACATAATATTTTACGTGGTTTTTGGTACCGGTCAGAGAATGTTTGTTGATCCATTAACGTGCTCCCATATCGATTCGTATTGTAAACGTAACTCGATATACATGGATATATTTTATAGTCAGAGAGCAAGTAAGTACTAAAAGCTACGAACAAAATATGATTAATAAGTGTATGGTACTCTTTATTCTGTTAACTAATATACTAGACTATTCGTAGTTTATTTAATTATGCATCAAAAAAGAAGTCATAGTAATGAGAAAATAAAGTTAATATACATAGGATACCTTATCCCTTTGGAGAGATCTCTTTCAGGAATCCCAGAAAGTGGAACAATTTTATAAAACATGTGGTGTAGGTACACAGATATGAAAAAGATTTAAGAATATGTCAGCATACATAAGATATATTATAAACACACATATACTCACACATAAAATACATATAATATATATATATATATATATATATATATATATATATATATATATATAAACACACAGATAATATACATAAATATGGAAGATATAAGTTTAGTATAGATCTATCATCGTCGTCTCAACCGATGGACGTCCACTGTTGGACAAAGGTGTCTCTTAATGAATTCTTATGGGCCCGATCTTGCGCCTCTTGTATTCAGCGGCTGCCAGCGACCCGCCTGATATCATCGGTCCACCTGGTGGGGGGTCGCCCCACTCTGCGTTTTCCGGTGCAAGGCCGCCACTCTAGCACCTTCGGGCCCCAACGTCCATCGGTTCTGCAAACTATGAGTCCTGCCGATTTGCCACTTCAGCTTTGCAATTCGATAGGCTTTATTCGGTGACTTTAGGTCTCTTACGGATCTCCTCATTACTGATTTGATTACGTAGGGAAACCTCGAGCATAGCCCTGTCCATTTCCCACTGAGTGACTCTGAGTCTTCTTACGAGCCCCATAGTCAGCGGCCAAGTCTTGGAACCATATGTAATTGCTGGCTACACGCACTGTTCGAATACCTTAGTCTTCCTTAGTCTTCAGGCAATGAGGAATTGTGGATGAAAAGATGTACCGTAGTTTTCCGAACGCTGCCCATCCGAATTGGATTCGGCGGTTGATCTCTTTTTCGAAGTTGGACCAACCTAATTGGAACGTGTGGGCGAAACATGGATGTTCCACATGATTTTTGCCTTATCCATTTCATCCATCATCTTTAAGGCTAATCTGTTTTGAGACACTCTGCAGAGGTCATCGAGCATTGTATTGAGATCTTCCAGAGGCTATATATGTAGAGTCTATGTATAGATCTAGAATATTGAACAATGTCACCCGAAGAAAATTGTAGGCTTTACTATATAAACATTACAAATATGAAGTTAGATTAAATCAAGAATTTTTCTTCCTTTATGATTGTTATAAAATAGCAAACTGTAAGAAAAAAATAATTAATTTACAATAAATTTCAGATGAAATGTGAAATTTTTTAAGCTCAATTGCAATATCCGAAGAATTAAATACTTAATTAGTAAACGTGTGTTAACTTTAATATAATAATTTTCCTGTTGATTGGCAAACTTGTTGATATTTTTAGACATATCTAATTCAAACAGATATAAGTAAAATCAAAATTCTTTGTTCAAGTAAGATTAAGCGACCATCAAGAAACTCATTCGTTAATGTTTTCATTATTAAATATTAATACTTTGGTAATTTATTTATGATACTGACTTGGAATTTATTATTGTTAAATCTTAGTCTTAAGCTCTTGGAGTTGATGTGAAATTCGGGTTAATCGATTTTGTCTGTGGTAATTAGAATGTGGGTTTTAGACTTTTATGGCTGGATCGAATCCTATACCCACGAGTATCTTCCATATTAGAAAACGATATGAAAGATAGAAATGGCAAATGCTAATTGTGTTAAAAATTCTATATTCAAGGTATTAGTTTAAGAATTTTCTAACCATAAACAGCTCAAAAGTCAATTATTTTATTTATTGTCTATACATATAAAACAAAATCGTAAAAGTTATACCATTTATAACTGGAGCTGGAGGGATGTTAAAGATCTCTGATTTTTGAGTTCGTCTCGGCCCCTATTAGCAGAATATCTAGTATCGAATAAAAAACAGGAATTTTGATAGAAATATAAGTGAGTGTAAATGAATTTCTTCAAATTCCTACAAGATTAGTAATATAGGTATACTTAGACTAACTTTTGCCCGAAAGGGAGGGAAGGCAGGTGACATGCCATCCGAACGGAGGAATTTTCTCAATATATGCCCGAAGATGGGAAGTTGACGGCATGCTCCATCGCCGTGCTTCGGAGAGCACGTTAAGCCGTCGGTCCTGCGCTTGATCCCTCTCCTATCGTGTCGGATTACCATCACATCGGACTATGCGAGTGAAGGAATAGAGAGTCCACTTGTATACTATGCCTGCCAATCCGCAATGGTATGGATTTCTAAACACCCTCTATCCTATGTATGAAGAAGCCTGTGCCCGGAAGTGGTACGTTAATTGGCTGCTTTTTCTTTTACTCCCGGGATATACAGGTTTCATCACGATGTTTTCCTTCGTCAATTGAATGGATTGACATGACCAATCCAGTACGAAATAAAACAGTGCCTGACTAGGATTCGAACTCGGGATTTCTTTAAAAATATTTCCATGCGACTTTTTTAGTTTTTTTATTGCTAACAGTGCAGCGCCTGACTGTGATCTCACCTGATGGTAAGTAACAGTTCAGTCTAAGATGAAAGCGCGCTTATCGCGTAAGAGGCGAAATATCTCATAAGTTTCTCCATGTACGGTACGTTTTTGCTGGTAGAATGGTGACTAACTGCAGCCGAAGCCACCCACCAGTCCAGACTCGGACAAATTAGAAAAAAACAATTTTCTCTATATCGGGGATCGAACTCGGGGACTGCTAGCAAAGCGAGTACTCGCACCACTGCGCCAACATGGCTTTTTGATTTGTGATGCACGTTGGTTAATACTAGACTATTACGATGATGTACAGCTAAAAACAATAGGTTTAATTTAACAATAAGTTCATTGAACCTAATGGAAAAATACACAACCATCACCGGGTTGTCACGCTAGCGAGCGCACGCAATAATATTTCCCGTCACGTCCTTGCAAAACTCAGTAAAGATCAATTGTAAAACTTGTTAAGCTGGTTGCACACGACGATAGTTTAATATTATTGGAACAGTTCAATTTATTTTCTTAACACATGGAGTTTGGATTAAAATTACCCAATACCCGACGTCGATCTTTATTTTATATACCCATTTATAGGGCCTCAATAGATCTCAATACATAGACAAAACTTTTGTGTTTCGTTCTTGTTAAAATTACAATATATATTTTACAAGCTTAGATTTATTAACTGATCTTAATTTTTTTAAGGGACAGATCAGAGCAATTCTAGCTTGTTTTCTTTTTTCTCAATTAATATAGTTCTACTTTATGTATTTTATATTTTTATGTGGATACTTATTTATTTATTCAAGGTTCACCAACAAACTACTTACATTCTCATTTCGAAGAAATATATACGCTAGGACTTACTTTCTATTGTAATGTAGCAATTTACTTTAACGCCTGGGTCAATTTTGACAATTCTTTTTTTTTAAATGTTCGTTGAAGTCCAAGGACGGTTTTTACGGCGAGAAAAATTCGAATATTTGCCGGGAAAAACCCTAAAACCAGCCCTATTCTGTTTTCCATACAAATGTTTTCTAACTAAAATGTAGAGTCAATTTGACCTTTATTGCTTTAGTGATACTTGCCAAGTGTATCGAAGTGTAAATCTATGTAACTACTACAGGAATTTATAACTTTACAAAATCTAGCATAAGAATAATTAGCACCGAGGCCGGTTTTATGAAACGGGGGACAAAGTGGCGTGATTACTGTGCAAGGAACTCCACTTGGTACGCGAAATCGAAATAGGCGAAAATTTTTGTAGCAATTGTAATCATTCTTATGTACTCTATGTGTGCAATAAAGAATAAATAAAAAAATAGGCTCAATAATTTCGGTCCTTCCATTTTGTTATTAAAAATTTTGAATACAAAAAAAGTATCGCGGATTAATCTACGTTTCTCCAGAGAATCCATTTTAAAATATTGTACTTCATTGGTTGTTAATACATTAATTTTATTGTCAAGGCATATCAATATTTAATTATTACATAAACAATTCAGTTGATTATTAGATTTTAATTAGAACTTTTACATTGGACTCTAAAATAAATTTATTTTAAGAAAATTACAAGAATTATTTAAAAACTTGAAAGTGAATGTACGATGAGTAACGTGCGGTAACCTTTCCTTGTAATAAATAAATTATTTAGGCTTTAGGTAGGAATTTCACTGCTAAGTATACAATATTGAAATTATATATGACATTATTTTCTTAGTGTGTCAATATGGTAACGTGAAATGTGTATGAAAGAATATGTTTCAATTGAAATTTATAATCTCGATACATGATTTCTCTCTCTTTAGAAGATTTTCACATATGTTCGTAATAAGCTATGATACCATCTAAGCCACGAAATTCACTTACACAAAACTTAATTTCACTAAATACTCATGTCCCCATGTTCCTGCAAGATTTCAAACTTAGTGGGTGACACATGTGGGGAACAGCTAGTAATTTTACTTGTACACCAGGGCTAAAGATTTGTTGTAAAAAAAAAGAATTAATCCGGCGCGTGCGTCGCCGCTGGTTACAAAATACATTTAAATACTGATATTGTCGGTGTCATCGTACTAAGCATTTAATATTTTTATTCTAATACGAGAAATTGCTTTGTTCACGCGTTTATCTTTACATTTGTATTCAACGCTGTGATTTTACAATAATCGTATTTTTCGCTCTACTAACATTGTTGGTTGCTGTCATTGGCAAAAGGACAATTTTTTTCAATGTATTTTAATGTTATCTATTTACTTCAGACGTTTGTGTATTCTTCAATATATATTTTGTTATGTTTTCTGTTTATGCATTTATTTTTAACCGACTATCAAAAAAAGTATGAGGTTAGCAATTATTTTTTTATATTTGTTACCTCATTACATCCGACTGGGTGAACCGATGTTGACAATTTTTTTATATGAATTGTTTCCCGTGGATTCAAAATTCTAATGATGGCATCCGTAAAAAACCACATAAGTCTTAAATATACATTAAGTATGTGTGCGATAAATAAAAGACTAACTCAATTTCACGCCAACCGATTTAAATGTTTCGTTTTTTGTTTTTTTAGTAAATATATATTTACTAAAAAAAACAAAAGTAAGTACAAAATATATATTAATATTAAATAAGTCCAAAATTCACGGGGAAATCTGTGAATACTCAATATGAGAGCCGAATATAGAATTTCTTCTTTTATTCTAAAAATAACAATAATTTTGGGAACGGAAAAACAAACGTACATATTTAGCGTAAAGTACTAAGTGTATATTCGAATAAATTAATAATCTATTAATCAGGAAGCAAGCTTTTTGCCTATCACTATGTATCTTACAAAGAGTAAGGCTTTAATTCGTCTTGTGATTTTTATATAGAATCACGTTTGACCTCAATCACGCCTCATTGAAAGCTGAAAGTGCCTATTCACTCTTCTTTTTTTTGTTTTTGTAATGGCTGGGTATCGCTGGGCTTTTAAAAATCCGCCCAATCGGAATGTGGAAAATTAGCACTCCGAGTGTGGGAGTCACTGTCTAGCAGAATACCAGCGAGCCCTCGTCACCCTAAAGTGGGACACCAGCGGCTCGCTTGCGCAATCCAATATGGTGTCCCGGATGAAGCCGAATCCAGGTTCAAGTTAGTAGCAGGAGGCGCGCACAGCTGCGCCTTCTGCATCCTAGCTTTCTGCGACGGATAGCAGGGGCGTTAGGAGCCGATTCCCACTCCCTCTCACGAGCATCCTTTAGCAAGATAACAGTCTCGCAAACCGTGACCATCGCACTTACTATGTAGGCCAGTGAGAGGTCAACTCCAAAACCCAATCCAAACCCTGCTGCTTTTGGTATCTAGATGAATGGTCTCTTAAATGGATTTTCTTATTGCTTAACTGCGATTACACCTGATGGTTAGTAATGATACAATCTAAGTTGGAAGCGCGCTTATTTATTAAGAGGACTGTATTTCTTATGGCAGCAGTATTCCATAAGCATTTCTGTGGTACAAACCTTTTGTTATCGGTTACTGACTGTCTAATGCCTAATAGCGTGCACATTCATTCAAAATACATACATAGCATTGCGCCTCATTCCCATAGGGATAGGCAGAGACCATGTCCTTCCACTTGCCACAATCCTTGCATATCTCCTTCGCTTCTTTCATTCTGATTAAGCCTTTCATACAAGTTCGTCGGTTTGGAGTACTCTTGACCAGACCCTTATTTAAAATGTCCTGGATTTGGTTCAGGAACGTTCACCTTGGTCTTCCCCTTCCAACTTTCGGATTCACTTTTGAGTCATAAATCCTTTTTGTCAGTCGCCTTTCGTTCATTCTCTCTACCAAGCCATCTAAGCGTACCTTTCTCAATTTTAGTCCCTACATCTTCTTTTATACCACAACGTTCTCTTATTACACTATTTCTTACTTTGTCACTCAGTTTCAATCCGCTCATACTTCTCAGCGCTCTCATCTCATTCAAAATAAACAGTCATAATTCGTTATTCTAATACATATTTTATTATTTATATAATGTGAATGTACTTATACATAAAAGGCAAAACTCCAGCCTTATTCTAAACTCATGTATAGTCATGGTTGCATACAATGCAACAAAGTGATCTATTTAAACAAATATGTTTTACAATGCTCACAGAAGAAAATCGTTTTTATTACATGGTCACAAAGTTTATGAGAACAGTAACTCAAATTTGTCTCATTAAAGATTAAAAATAAGGCATTTTAGTATTTATATCATAGTGATAAGGTTTGGAAAGACTGTATGTGTTAGTTTGTTTTTTTATGAGTAACACTGCCAAAGGAAAACAATGAGATGGTATAGTAACCTCAATAGCCTGTGATGTATAAAAATGTTTATGAACTTTAGTGGTTGAATAAAAAGTATGTTATTAAATCTATGAAAATGTGTTTGAAATGTATAATTAATCTTTATTTATAATAACTCTGCATGGATAAAGAATTCAACAAACAGGTTTCCTTCTTCAATTATTTTGGTGATAAAAATTTCTTTCATAAAAAATCTTTAAAACAACATGATATATTCTCTCACTTTTTTCTTATATTTGAATACTTAGAAGACAAAAAAGTGTGGGAGTGAATGAATTGCTCTATATGTATATAGATATAGAATAAATTTAAAATATATGTTGTAATGATGATAACAAAAAAAAAAACGTACACCCGACTGAGTTTGTTGTGGGCTCTTCTCAGATCAGGGCGCGAAGGAACCCTCGTAACTTTAGATTGTAAGTCATTCTTTAATGTTATCATCAGTTATTCATTTAAATAATATATAGAAAAAACGATATTTGATGATTTAAAAGTGCTGTAATAGGCCTACTTGAATAAAGATATTTTGACTTTGACTTTGAATTATTAAGTAGACTAGTATTGTATTTAAGATACCTGTTTTTAAAGTGAAACTTCTCTAGGGTAAAATTTTTACGGATGAAACGCGTCATTAGCGTCACGAAGATGTGCAGCGTTTTTATACTAATTTCTTTTTAAGGTTAGGTAGTGCAACTCGGCATTTTATAATCTAAGATACTATTTTACGCAAAATATATAATTCTTATTAATAAAATAAAATTTAATAAATAATTTATAATATTTACAAAAAAAGTCGCATTTGTATTTCCAATGCGTCATTTAAAATTTCAATAAATTATTTGTATTAATATCGACACTTAATATTTTAATGGCAATTAAATACATTAAATTCCTAACATATCTTCCTTTTTCCCTCCCTCTAAGTCACGACAATCTATAGTTTTAGATTTGTATAAATATAAACAAGACTTAAAAATGAGTGTGCCGAAGAAGTTTCACTTACTACGCATACACATTTGTTTTTTTTTATAGATGGACAAGCATAGAAAGGGATGTTACCTGTGTATTGATAATTACCTATAAAAATGAACAGTGAAGTAGAAAAAAATACTTTAAGAAATACTTATTAATTTCTTTTCTGTGATCTTTCTTAGGTTCAGGTGTTCTTTAAATGTGTTCATGTAGAATTTAATAAGAGTTTATTGTAAAATTTGACGAAAAAGTTATTTTACAAACAGAGCTCAAAGATTTATTACACATCCGCCGCTTTATTTTAATGAGTTAACTCATAAATTGATTTTTTAGTAACTTCAAAAATTTAACCGCCAACGTGTAACTTTTTTAGCCAATCTGTAATTTATTTGCTATTAAAACCACAAAAGGTTTGTTGGAAAAAAGGTTTTATCACGTTATTTTAGTCAAAAGGTGATATAGACAGTAATCCAGCATTTAATTAGTAAAATGAAGAATGCCACCTTCATTTTTGCTTCTGATATCTTCGATTTGCTCAGAACTCGGCCGATGTCCTAATGTTAATTAGGCGTTTGACAAGGGTCTCGCGGTCTACGGTAGCAACCGGACACACCCATTTAGGTGATTAGAAAAAGACGTTTAAAAAACAAAGCATTTTTTATAAAGTTCGAACATAAATGAAGCTCAAAATGATTTCATTATTCATGACAGATTTCCGCTTTGAAATGGTTATGTATAACAATTAGTCATAATTGTTATAAATAAAATCGACCATGTTTCTTTTAGGAGTTCCTGTTACCTTGGAAATTCTGTTGTTATTAACAATATCTTGAACATTTAAGTGATAATGGCGAACATAAGAATTTGCTATTTCTGGTGAAAAGTCGGTATAAATCAAGAGTTTATTCAATATGCCATAGCCAATGATGTCAAAATCATCTTTGTTCCTTTAGGTCCGTTATTAAACGTTCATGTTTTTTAATTCATACATATGTATAATGTATAGGCAATAAAATTATTAAAAAGAATGTTAAAAATCACATCAATATAAATAAACAAACTTTTGTGCGCTGTCTTTTTCATTTATTAGTTTTTACAATCCATTTGCATTATCGAATTAAATAAAAGATTTGTAAAAAAAAATATAGTTAAAGGTTTTACAACGTCACTGTTAGAGGGCCATCTATAACTAACTCTATATATAACACCTCAAGATAACAAACGAGATGATTTACCTATTTATAAAAACCAACCAGTAATCAGCTAAGACGTATCGCCAAGCCGAGATTTGTGTTTCGGTACGGTTGTCGTCGTCGTCGTGGTTTCAACCGATGGACGTCCATTGTTGGACGTAGGTCTCACGTAATGACACCCACAAGGGCTGATATGTGCCGTCTGGCTCCAGCTTAATGTCGTCGGTCCACCTTGCCTACACTGCACCGCCCAGTGCGGGGTTGCCACTACAGCACCTTCGGACCCGAACTTCCATCGGCCCTTCGGACTGTGTGCCCCACCCATTGCCACTTCAGGCTCGCGATTCGTAGGACTATGTCCTTGACTTTGGTTCTGGTATGGATCTCCTTATTTCTGATTCAGTCACGTAGAGAAACTCCGAGCATAGCCCTCTCCATCGCACGCTGAGTGACTCTGAGTTTTCGAATGAGGCCGATAGCCAGAAACCACGTTTCCAATCCGTAGGTTAGCACCGGCAACACGCACTGTTCGAAGACTTTGGTCTTCAGGCACTGAGACATATTGGACGAAAACATCTGCCGTAGTTTCGCGAATGTTGCCCAACCGAGTGGGACATGGATGTTGGACATAATTTTCGTCTTATCCATGTTAATTTTTAGCCCTGCTGTAAGAATGTTGAGAAGCTCTGCTGGGGTCCTACCGTACCGTATCTACCGTACGTATCTGGGGTACTGTACTGTGTATTAACTATAAGATGTTATTTGACTTTTACCAGATTAGCGCGCTTCTATCTTCCACTGTATCATTATTTACAGTCAGGAGTGATCACAGCGAACCGCCACCTATCAACATAAAAAATACATATCTTTTCTGCAGTTGTTGCATGATTGACTCACAAACTTTAACATAAATAATAATGCTAGGGTATTCTTGTATCTCAAGTCAAAATGGTTTAAACCTCAAGTCGTATAGCTGTCAAAGCGTCCAGTAAACATATCCGCCGCCATGTTAAATACTTAATCCGATTTAAATTCATATCGATGGTGTTGGGGCGCGTGCGCGGTAGGTTGCGGTTTGGGAGTCGGCACGCGTGCGCTGAGGTGGCCATACTTCTAGTCCTCACGTGAAACTGACAATAACTTTTTAATTGTTACTCTTTTGATTATTATTCTTATTTTTCTCTTTCCTACACTGTATTGTTATTATTTGTTCTTACCAGTTTGTCTAAGTTGTGTTTGTGATGTTAATATAAACTACTATTTCGATCTGGCGCACGAAAGAACGATATCCCAAACACAATAACGAGATTGCCAGATGCGAAATTGAACAAGAAAATTAAAAGTTTCAATTTATAGTCCTATTATAATAAGGGATACATAATGCAGTAAGAGGACTGCTTTAAAAAGCTGATAATCATGGGCAACATAGATCTCGAGGCCGTAACGAAGATGATCACCAACAGAAGCAGGTGGAAAGCATGGACCCGTTCGCAAAACCAGGACCATAATCTTCAGGCATGAAGGAGCGATTATAGAGAGAAATTATAATATCAGAGACTATATAAATTACAAACAATTCGGGACTTAATTGATGGTGGCGTATTAAATTCAAATTTCATAATATCTTCATTCAAGCAGACATTTACAGCACTTTTGAATCGTCAAAATCGTTAAATATTTTTTTTCCACACATTTATTTCAATGTACGACTGGTGATATTAAAGAACGACTTAAAATCTAAAGTTACGAGGGTTCCTTCGCTCCTAATGCGGTATAAATTCTAAGATGTTTTACCAGCCACTTTGGAATAAAATACAGCAAAATAATAATACTAATTCGTGCTAGTATTGTGTGAGGATGTAGTGTGTGGAACTACAATTGGGTTCTGCTATTAGTGACTTAACCCTGAAAGTATTTTTGACTTTCTGTTTTGCTGGTTAATTAATGCGTAATTGTTTTAATATTGTACATGATAAAGTTTGTACGTTTGTCTTCATCACGCTAAAATGCCTAATTGTTTGGACTAAAATTTGAACTGATAAGGATTTTTTAATACCAAGAAAATAATATTTCAAAACAATCATAGTTGCTTCAAAGCAATTTAATAACAACGACACATCAATTAGGCTTGAGAAATGAATGCAATAAATTTGATGTGCAAAACTATTATATCGTTTATAACAGTGAACTTAGAAAAATAATAATTGTAACGTATAAAAAAGATATTTTTTTCTGACAATTATAATTGTCACTCTAAATTTACAACATTATGGTCACCATATTTGTTTGGGCGTTTAAGTCTCCTTTATTCGTGAATACGAACTTTACGTGCCTCTATTTGGTAACTCTGTGTTAGTTTGTCGCTTATTTTAATATACTAGTAACAAATCTGATCACGTTTTGCTTTGTCTCAACATTATATTAATTATATGCTTGGAATTTCTTGTTTCTTCTTATATGATTGATGAACACACAAATCCAACAGATAATTCAAAAGATTTGCACATATAAACAAACAACTTTACGTTAACGTTTTGAATTTCCCTACTAATTGTATTTTGTAAGTAAGGTCTTAACCTTACTTACTTAGTATTAGCCCTACAGAGCTTCGTGCGGAAGTTCTCGTGGCGATCTATAGGCACAAGGGAACTGGATGTGCAGGTTGGCGCTGAAGAGGTCCGGAGGATCAGGGCTCGAGCCGACCGCACTCTGATCCAAGTATGGAAATAGGATCTTAGGACTCCAGTAGCGGGCGTGGCCACTGTGGAGGCGATCCTGCATAAAAGCATTTCCCAGCGAAAAGAAAAAAAAAGTATTAGCCCCACTTATCAGCAAAGTCGCGTCGCTAAGCATAAAATTTGGGTATCAAAGTAGATTATACCTGCGACTACATCTGCATTATCGAATTGGATAAGAAAGAAATTAAAAAACTTGACAACTAAATAAATGTAGTTAATCAACAACGTTGAAGGCCATCGATATAACTCCTGAAGATAATAATCGTTACATTATTTACCTATCTGTTAATACCAACCAGTAACCAGCAAAGATATATCCCCAAATAAAGAGATTCGTTTTCTAGTGCGATGCTGTATGGAAACCAAAAGAGACAAATCGCCTCACACATCACTTCTGTATCATCCCACTAATTGGTGTGATCACAGCGAAGCGCTAACTTATATAAGTCTTCCTTCTGCAGTAAAACAACCTCACAGAAGGAGGCATTAGAGAGGCAAAGGGAGAGAGTATTCGATGCTTCTCCTTTCCGCCGCAGAAAGGGAGGAGGCAGATGGTGCAGTTTTTCCCGCCTGTTTCCCCTTTCTTGAACCTATGAGTCGGATTCGTCCGACGCGCCTGATGCATCAGCGAACATCTGGCATCCACCATTCGAATGAAGAATGTTCTGGGTTTTAGTGGATAATCTGATGAACAGTGAGTTCCACACTCCTAGATGGAGCGTGAAAGCGTTTCCCAGCGACAAAAAAAATGTAAGTCTACTGCATTAGAATCACACATCACATCGGTATTATATAAATAACATATTAGTTGTAGATCATCCTAGCACGAAATATAAATCGCCTCCATTAATGGTGGCTAAGGTATTATGTATGCGCCCTGCCATTTTGGTCACTCGTCTGTGTCAAGGTAAATGAAACAATGTAAAATCATTCCTAAAATACTAAATTTGCTACCTCACTTTAGCAATGATGTCACATGTTTGAAAACATTCTTAAAATTCAAATTTCGTATCCAAGCTCGGTGTAAAGGAACGGATGAAGCGGAATGTTTTAATTCTTTATTAAAGACAAGTTTGCGTTTACTAATTTTTTGCCTATATTAACGTCCCATTGCTGGGTACACCGTTAAAAGCCAGGATAGTGGTGAGTCGCGTGGATTCTCGTTTAAACAAATATATATCCCGGGAGTAATTCTGGAGTAATTAAGTAAATCGGGTGATTAGAATTAAGAAAGGTATGCTTAGATGGTTTGGGCACGTAGAGAGAACGAATGAAAGGAGACAGACAAAAATAATTTATGAATCAAGAGTGAATGAGAAATTTGGTAGGGGAAGACCAAGAATCTTTCTGGACCGGGGACAATCCGGGACATGTTACTCTAAGAATACACTAAACTGACGAACTTTTATGAACGATCTAATATAAATGAAAGAAGCGAAGGAGATATGCAAGGATCGTGGCAAATGGAAGGACGTGGTCTCTGCCTACCCCTATGGGAATGAGGTGTGATGTATGTAATTCTGGGGTATGTGTATCCTGCTAAACCGCAGTTTATATGCTCTAATAGCTCTCTCTCCTAGATAGTTAGGAAGGCCTGTATTCAGTAGGATGTAAATAGTCTGCTGCTTATAATTTTATTTGGGCATCATCGTTTATATGAGAGAGAGATTTTAAACGTATATAGGCTGATGCTTAAAATTTTACCTGGGTAGAATTCTCATCACCATCTTAGCAGATAGAGATGTTTTTATCGTCTCTTCTTTTGTGGTCTCTTTTTACCGAAAAAGAGCCATTGTAAATTTTTAATAACAATTAATTGCAATACAATTAAAGTATTGATGACCCACGTGTATTCTTGTTAGGAGTCATGGACTAGAATCCCAGGTTGGCATCGCTAAACTAGTGAAATTGGTCTGCTTAATTGTTGTTTTAGATTTATCATTATGCTTTTCGATAAGGGAAAATATCTAGAGAAAACATTAACGTCTCTGAAACAATTTTGGATATTTAATAGACATTGGAACACCGTCTATGCTCTCGCTTATGATAGAAAAGGCATTTGTTCAGTAGTGGTAGTGGTAGTGGTAGGTTAGCACCTTTACCGACTAGCTTAATTTACCTAATAATAATATTAAGTTCATAAAAAAATCGTTAACTTTTATCTCTTGGAGCCCATATAGATAGACAGACTGACGGTCGACAAATCAATCGAGCACGCGCCAATCCAATGACAGTCCGACGTTCGGAATGTCGATCGACATACAAAACGTACATAGTGTATACGTAGAATATGAGTTGGCGATGATCCATATAGCACGTCTAATAAATTGGTCTTTACGTACCGTTATCTGTGTAATAAAGACGTCTGCAAATGTAGACAAGCTTCAACTCAACATTGTAGACTGAGGTAACTTTCACACTTAAGTCATGAGTAACACTATTGAATTTTCTTAATTTTGTAACTCTTAGATGTCACTAAAAACAAAGAGCATGATTATAATAGGATAAAATTCAAAGAGACATTAATTTACACAGTATAGACGCAATATTGAGCGACACCGATTACAATTATATGTTTCATGGGAATACAACAATGCATTTAAGATTGACTATTCTTTAAAGTAAATAAATTTTTGTCTTTATTTCTATGTAATACTGCTTTCTGTCTTCTTACTTTCGGCCTTTTACAAAATCAAAGTCAAAATATCTTTATTCAAGTTGGCCCTTTACAGCACTTTTGAATTGTCAAATATAGTTTTTTTCGTATATTATTTAAATGTACGATTGATGATAACATTAAGGAACGACTCACAATCTAAAGGTAGGAGGATTACTTTGCACCCTGATCTGCAAAGAGCCCACAACAATTCAGCCGGGTGTACGTTTTTTCGTCATCATCATTACAATATATATTATACTAAGATACATTCAGTGCAATTCATTCACTCTTACGCTTTTTTGTATTCTAATTAGTTCTGTAAATTATAGAATGATTTCTCAATTAGCTTTCTTTTAATAAAAGATTTAAATTTACAAAGATATATATATTTGTAACGTCTTCTAGGAGCTTGTTATAGAAACAGTACAGTTGTACAGTTACTCTTGAATGAATTGGTAATTTTATGCAGCCTATTAGGATTTACAACAATTTTCTTTTTATATCTTAGGTTATATGAGGTGCATCCACTTTTTTTCGTAAAAGAGTCAATATTTTATGAACGTACAACAAGTTTTCGAATACGTATACGCCGTGAACTGTCATTATTTTAACTGCTCTCCTTGCACACTATACTTACCTTAAGCAGTTCTGTATCATCTGTAATTTTCTTGTATATTTGAAAAGTATTGTTTGTTATTGCAAGCAGATGCAAAAAGCATTTCTGAATCGTCAGTCTGTCTTTCGATAATCAATCTACCACCGGTTCGTATAGCTGATTCCGCTGAGAAGAAACCGGCAAGAAACTCTCTTCGAAACGGTTACTCTCTTCGATATAGTTTTGTAAGTTACAATGTGTAATATTTTGAATATGTGTCCAAATGGAATCATGTCGAAACATTTTTATCGCTTAAAAACCTTCAACATTAATATTTGCCTTTTGTAAAAGTATGTTATTGATATGTTTCCTAAAACTATGTGGAGACAAATCCAAAACTGATTGCGGTATCTTATTAAATAAGTTAAAAGTGCGTCCCAGCAAAGTACCATGTTTATAGACATGTCAGAAGTGAAACTTCTTACGCAAATTTTTTTTTTGAGTCTTGTTTATATTTAAATAAATCTAAAACTTTAGATTTCCGATACTTAGAAGAAGGGAAAAAGATATGTTAGGAATTTAATTGTCATTAAAATATTGAACGTCTAAAATTACTACAAATAATTTATTGAAATTTTAAATGACGAATTGTAAATAAAAATGCCACGTTTTTTTGTCAATATTAGAAATTATAAAATAAATTTTAAAAAATGATAAGTTTTTGAATTTAAAATTTCGTAAAGAGAATTTATGAAATATTTTTATTTTATAAAAAATTATATTAAATTATTAAATGACGAGTGGCAAATTAAAATTCCACGTTATTTGTAAATATTAAAACTAACTAAACTTCAAACGAATTAGCATAAAAAACGCTGTGTTACGTGTTGGAAGTGACAAGACTTTCAAGATGGATGATTTATTTTATTTTACTAAATTGTACATACTTAACATTTACATTTAATAAATAAACTTAGTAATAGAAAGAAACAGAGGGACAGTATAGTTTGGGAATCGGGAATGGAATGTGTCGTCTGAAGTGGCATCCGGATAATTATACGAATCTGTGAGTCGTGTGAATGAGTGGGGTAGTTTCGTGCCTGGATATTTTATGGTGAGAGTGGTTATGTAACAGCTGCACATCTTTGTGACGCTGATCCCGCGTTTCATCCGCAACAAAATTACCCACATGCGTCTAAAGAAATTTCACTTTAAATGCGTATGATGATTTCTAAACATTCATCACTGTGAAATTGTCATTACAAGTTTGTTTTACTTTGTTGTAATAAAGCTGGTATAGTCGAAGTTAATGTACCAGTTTTTCATGACAATGTCTGCAAATAGTTGCGTTAAGAGAATCTTTACAAAGGCGCTATTTAAGGCCGGCAGAGGGCGCGCCTCGTGCCCAGATCACCAGATAGAGGCGTATCGGGGAGATCACGCCAGATAGTGCCGCCCGACATTCTCACGCTCGAATTGTTTGATTGCTAGATAAATTTAATGGTTTGAATTTCGAATCTATTTGAACGTTGAGCTCAATTTTTTTTTCGTCCATCTATCGCATGTCGCTTTACAATCTGCGGACAGGAAGAAAAGAGAAAGGCGCTCGGTACAGAAGCCAATTGCGGCATCCATAGGCTCCATCAGCATTTACGAGGTATTTAAAAGAAAACCTCTTTCAGTAACGAAATAAATTGCTAATATTTGTGTGTTTTGCTCGACTGTCTCATTGGCCTAGTGGTGAGGTCGGGCCTTAAATATTTTTTTTATCCTAATATTTGTTCCCATCTATAATAAACGGCTATAAGGTAATATTTAATAACATTGTATAAAAAAGTTGCCGTACATACATTTATGATCTTACAGCAGTAATCCATACAAACATACATACATCATCACGCTTCATTCCCATAGGGGTAGGCAGAGACAACATCCTTTCACTTGCCATGAAACTTGCATATCTCCTTCGCTTCTTTCATTCTCATTGAACCTTTCATACAAGTTCGTCGGTTTAGAGTACTCTTGACTTGGCCCTTATTAAAAATGCGTATGCTGTTCCTTGATAAATAGCCAAATCGACACTAATATATTTTTTATTTACAATTAGTTCTTGATATAAGCTTGTTCACTTAAATAACATACATACATACATAGCATCACGCTTCATTCCCATAGGGATAGGCAGAGACCATGTCCTTCCACTTGCCGCGATCCTTGCATATCTCCTTCGCTTCTTTCATTCTCATTAAACCTTTTATACAAGTTCGTCGCTTAGGAGTACTTTTGATCTGGCTCTTATTTAAAATTTGGTCCAGGAAAGTTCGCCTTGGTCTTCCCCTTCCAACTTTCGCATTCACTCTTGACTCATAAATCCTTTTTGTCAGTCTCCTTTCATTCATTCTCTCTACATGCCCAAACCATCTAAGCATACCTTTTTCAATTTTAGNTCCTGCATGCACAGTCAGTCTGGCCCTTTGAGACACCATCTGGTTATTCATAAAGGCGCGCAGGGCACCATTTACCATATTCCCTGCATTCAGTCTCCTTTCAATATGACTTTCCATCTTTCATACAGGTTCCATCTTTTGTAAATTTAGATCCCATGTATACAGATTCTTTCACCTCTTCCACTTTTTCCCCATCTATCAGAATATTCCATTCATCATAAATTCACCTCTTTCAAAAAGCATAGCTTTCGTTTTGTTTACATTCACTTTCATTCCTTTCCCTTTCAAACCTTTATTCATAATATTTATAATATTAAATAAAAAAAAAGACCAGCAATAATAACTCGGTAGATCCTGTAATGTAAAAATTATTTACCGCTCGGAAATGACATTTTTTCCGTGGGCATGTTGTCTATTAATATGAGAATGACGGTACAACATCTGATTCTAAATTGGGTTTTATAATATATTGAAAAATGTTTCCGCGACTAAAATTTGATAAGGACAATCTTTTTGATAACGACACTGTAGTAACGTTGAGTTGTAGAGTTTAAAGGATTTTCTTGTGGTAGGTATTGTGTGTGGTTCTCTTGTGTATTTTTTTACATTTATTTCGATAGGGGATAATAAATCCAAGTAGTTGTCCAAGACAATCACTTATAGAGGCGCTATTCAAAAGGCCGGCAGAGGGCGCAGAGGACTCGTGATCGCGCGAGATCACCAGATAGCGGCATATCGGCGAGATCGCGCTGGATACGAAGCGAGCGACATTCTCACGCCCGAATTGTTTGCTAGCCTGATGTAATACTAGTAGCTTAAAGAATTCTGGGCATCTTTGTTTATTTCTGACAGGTTAGGTCTTGACTATCATCATACGTAATGGTGAGTGATGATACAGTAGAGCGTCATCTCACTTAAAGGGAGAGGGTGAATGGCGCCGAAACATTTCAACCTTGATAAAGGGGTGTAGGAAACAGGATGCGAAGTTTCATAAAACTTTGTAGTATACCTCTGAGCCAGCTGCAAGCGAGGGGCCAGAGAGAAATACCTTAACTAACCTCAAGCTCACCATGAGAGGTTGATGACAGTCCCGCTGGGTTTTAGTAGGTTTTATTGGGGATATACCGCTTATGGTGTCTACACAGCATCGTATCGAAACACAATTGTCTTTGCTTGGTGGTGTCTTTTCTGATAGTGTGGTAACTAGCCATGGCCAAGGCCTTACATTTCGCCCAAACTTAGACAAGTCAGAAAATACAATTTCCTAAACTCGCCCTACCGGGAATTCTTCTGAACCTTCTCCTGAACCTGGAAACCTCTGCTAGCATAACGGGTAATATCACCACTGCGCCACAGAAGGCGTCAAAATATAAATTATGTTGTGGGTATTGAACGAGACTATGCTGAAACGCTCGACTATGTAACGCTCACATCAAATCAAAATATTCTATATTTAACTAGTCTTTTTGTGAATCGTCATTAATTTGTCTTTTGGTAACAAACCTATCACCTTCGGTTCGGTAAGTTGATTCCGCTGAGAAGAAACCGAGAAGAAACTCAACGGCTACTCCTTTAAATATACTTTTTGTATGTTACAATGTGTTTAGCTTTCACTTGCAAATCGAATCAAGTCCAAACATCTTCGTCGCCTAAATAATGATCAAAATTATAATATGCCTTTTGTAATAGGATGGTTTTAACGTATTTCTTAAAACTATGTGGAGGCAAACTTAACAGTGATTTGGATATCTTATTAAAATTGCGTAACAATTCAAATTAATTCCAGTAAAATCGACTTTCGTCGGCTAAGGGAGCGAGATAAGTATATTTAACTGCTACTCACTCGGCAATCATTACAAGGGTAAGAGTAAAATTTACCAGATTATCGATTCAATATATATACACTATTATAACTATATATATCATAAATGTTGTAGTTAACCTCACTCAGTTTGATAAAAGTTTTCAGTTATGTCGAGTGGCCCTTCATACACATTTACCGCAGTTTATTATTTAATTAATATATAAATAAACAATAGAAGCTATTATATATCGCCCGCGGCTTCGTTTGTATTGATTGCGGAATTGGAATCAATGAAAAAACTTACGTTAAACCCAAAAAACCTGCAGCTGGATGATTTGGACGAGACCTTACTTAAAAGTAGTTATACTGGGTTACTAAATCTTTCTTGCTATTCTGCTAATAAGCTATCTGTATGTCTAATTCTAGCCAAATCTGTTTTAAAACCATTTTAGCGGGATCGAGATGGAAACGTTCTAACTTCCTAACACAATTTTTTAATAAATTGATAGCCTCTATACGTAATATCATACACGTACGTATAAGCAGCCCATTAACGTACCACTGCCGGGCACATGCCTCCTCACTCATAGGATAAATGATAGAGCATAGACCCACCACTGCTCCACTGCGGGTTAGCAGGCATAGTACACAAGCGCACTCTCTATTCCTTGACTTTCATAATGGAATGTGACGGAAATCCGACACGAACGGAGACCGATCAGGCGCAGGACCGACGGCTTAACGTGATCTCCGAGGCACAGGAGTGGAGCACGCCTCCAATTATTCAACTTCGGGCAACTATTTAGAAAATCTTATAGAAACTCAATATTGATGTTTTTGAATAGTCCCGACCCGGGCCTCGAACTCACGAACGTGGCCGAACAAGCTAATCACGAGACCAATGAGACATGTATGTGTAAATCGATGTGAATATATGACCAGCTTCGCTTTGGCCAATAAAAAAATTATTTCTTTTATTAATTATATGATTTATTAAACACGAAAAACCTATTAAAGCTACCAATCCAATGTATATCTATTACGATAGTAAATTAAAAAAATAACCAGCTCAATAACAAATTTCAAATTATTATCATTCACTTATTCTGTTACAATAAAAATAATGGCGTTCTTGTATTGAGGTTATAATTTTCTCACATCCAATTTGCTATTTAGTTATATTTATGACTTTATCAAAAATTTTAAACTGTGAATCGTATAAAGTCTAAACACTTAATGAAAATTGAAAGACATTACGACAGACAAACAAGATTCTTATCACACGAACCAAATTGCAATCGATCCCAAACAAAGGCTTAAACTAATTACAAAATTGAGCGTTCCAGAGAGAGCACGACGAATCGACATAACGTACGATCGATAACACAAAATCAATAAAATCTATTGACTCGATTGTAAAAATGGCCGCGGCGTTTGATGTGGCCGGTGTCGGCACTCTTTGATGTCCTAATAATGCGACTAAATTAAGTCAAAAGCGCTAAGTGTGTGTCGAATTGAGTTATCAAAGTATTTCTTCGCGGTGATGACGGCTCGACTGGTTGTATACAGGTAGAACACAATTTACTCGTCGTTAAGTAAAACTTTTCTCTACATCTAGCTGTTCTCCAAGATGTCAATTGCGTAGTTCTCGATTTTGAAAGTATATGAGGAAATCCGTCCTTAGTGAAAGAAGGCACTTCTAAATTTGAAGCCAATATGGAAAATGATTTTAGACATCACGTACAAAACTGAGCGTTCTAGAGGGATCACAACGAGTCGACATAAAGTGTACATATATTACTTCAAAAAGATACCCGATGGAGTTTATTTTGTTTGTTGTTATAACATAGAAATCACATATTTAGAATACTAGCCGCGAATATATATGGAACCCGCGATTTCGTCTGCGTGGAATGTTTTTTGGGTAGCATTTTCATCAATTTAGACAAATTCCTATCAAATTTCAAGTCTCTACGCCTTATGGTTCCAGAGATATCGTGACCAGGATATCTCTTATATGTATGTAGATATATAATTGTTACTTAGAAATATTTCGTATAACACATTTTCAATGTTTACAATCTTATGTAACTGTTACAATTTAAGGACCTAATATTGGAGACGCAATTTTATTTTTGAAACATGTGACCCCGAAGTCAATAGAAGCTTAACCCCGAGATTGTGGGGTGACCGATCTTGAAAAAATCTTGCAAAAATAAATTCAAGACAAAAACCTATAGAGACACATTTGTAGATCAAGCAATTTGCTACAAATTATGCCTTTACGAATTTTTTGTAGGACACCTAGTTTCCGAGATATCGCGAAAAAGGTTTGCACTCTTTTTCCAAGGTAACGGGGGACACGGGTGGCAATCCCAAAACCTTGGGGTTAAGCTTCTATTCACCCCCTACATATCTCCCAAACATAAAATTGCATCGTCTAAAAAATGCACAGCTTATGTAACAATTCAATGGGCTTATTGTATATTTTTTAAAATGAAATCACTTCGTAATTGAAACACCATGTATCTAAATATGTATTACGAAATGTGAAGTTAGCAATAGTCAAATACGACTTTTTATCTTTAACTTTCTGTTCAACATCTGACGTCAACTGTAGAGGCATATTGTTAGTTTTATAAAGTAAAAGATCTACCCGCCAGTTCACCTGTATTGAATTTAAACTCAACACTCATCAGTTCTAAATGAATAAAGATAACAATGATTAAGTCAAATTATTTACCGTAATACAATGTGTTGTATATGTAAATCTATGGCAGATATTTCTTACACAATGACTTTATTTACTACAAGAATAACGAAATATATAATCTACACTAATAGGCCTGTGATGAAAGCTGAATTCAAGTACTGTTCTTACAAAATAGGACGTAGACTCACACAAATATTTGCAAGTTCAGAATTTTACAAATTTGATTTGAACACATTGACAATTACATATAATAATATTAAACAAGATCACAAAAAGAAGACATGCCTATTTAACTAGACGTTAGAGTTACTAAACCAGTTTAGCTCCAGGCATGCTATTAGCCGGTACTAAATAAACCAGTAGCAAAAATATTAAATCCTGCTAACGAGGGGCGTGTATTGCCTAAAGGCCTACTCACCTGTCACAGAGCCGCAGTCACACAGGTGTTTTGCTTAATTCGACAGCGTCGCTTCAAGACGATTAATTAGCGGCTAATTTTATTGGTAATTAGGTAACTATAAACTGTTGGACATTTAGTTGATGTTTATCTCTTTATGTTTAAATTGCCTACTTACACATACCGTGTAATATTTGTGGCTAATTGCACTGAAAGAGGAAAGACTTAATGGGGCAATGGTTAGATACGTAAATTCTTGAAAAGAGTTGATATGTATTTGGATGTAGAGTAATTAACAGTAAGTGTCCAGCTTGGGCACCCCAGCGGAACATTTTGTAGTCGCTGGCTAAAGGAGATCTTTCACTGGAGAACATAATTGGGGTAATGCTCGCCAGTGAAGCTGGGTGCAGGGCGGTTGCCTTCTTTGCGAGACCTTCCTCTAGTAATCTCACTCATGGATGAGAAGGGAAGCGCCGGGTTTTATTGGGTATTCTGTTTTTTGCAAGTCTCATTCTCCCGATTTGAAAAAATTTCACTGGGTATTAAAAAAAGGTAACAGTAAGTTCTCTTTGTTAAAAAAATACCAAAACTTATTTGGAGTTAATAGATTAGCCTTAAACACAAACCGTCGAAGAAAGAATAAAATTCGTTTTCCTCCAACACGTATTAAACTTTTTTCCAAAAGCGCATATTGCATGGCCGTAACTATTTATAATCAGCTGCCAGAAGCTTTTAAACTTTTACTGAAAACACCACAATTCAAAAATAATTTGCGCAACTTTTTATTAAATAAAATGAATTTGGAAATAAATATCTTACTTTAGTAAAATTAAAATATATACCTTATTGACATATTATCAACATTAAAATGGTTAGATAGGCATAAATATTGTAATTTTTTTCTTCTCTTCATTATTGTTAAAATTCATTAATTTTACTTTATATAATCGGATTATATTATGCAATTTAATATAAAAATTAAAATTTTGTAATATCACAACATTTTTTAGATTTAAATATTTTGCACACTAATAATATATGGTAGTGTGAAAGAAAAAAAATAAAACCTATTCCTGTACTCACATTGTCACACACATATGTATATATATGTATATANTGTCTCTGAATTTCGTTTTATGATAAGGTGGTTGCCAATTCGACTTTATCGGAATCTACATATTCTTTTTCTTTTGTAAAGTAATGGTTGGGATGGGGAAGAATACCCCACTACAGCATGATATTTAAATTTATGTTCCTGAGAGTGTAATGCAGTAAAGAACTAAGATCAGTTTCTTAATTAACGCTTTTCTTCTTAATTAATTTTAGTGTTTTTTGGTACAGGAAAATATCATACATATCCCTAGAGGAATTGTGGGATAGGAGTGGCTTACCAATCTGTAGTAGAGCAGCGTGGTGGGTCTATTCTCTAAAAATCCTCTATCCTATGAGTGAGGAATTCTCTGTCCAGCAGTAGGACATCTTTGTGCTGTTATATATCTTTGTTAAGTGATATTGGTGTCGACGAAGCAGTATTTTTCGCTCAATACTACTAAAAGACTTTTTTTTATATTGTGAACCTGTGAGTTTTGTTTACTATTAGCATAATGTATATAAGCATTGTACAGTTTATTTTCACCTTTTATATAATTACTCGACTTTAAATTTAGAGACGATTTTTTGTATAACAAAATATTTCTATGTTACCTTCTGATCATAAAATGTAAACAAAGATTGTCTTTACTATTTTTGTGTTATGTTTTTTTTATAATCGGTTAATAGGATAAAAAGTTTTTACAATAATCGCACATGGTATAAAATTGTAATACATTAATCTGGAAAGAGTTAATCTACCTCTTAGTGGTTTCTACATCGAGACCTTCAACCAGTCAAGGCGTACCTATTTGAGAAACACAATTTTATAAATTTACCCTCAAAATGTTCGCTTTAGTATCTTAATTTCAAAAGTCCCTGAAACTTTGTTTGTAACCAAAGTCGATCCATAGCGTATTATAAATTAGTAAATGTAGTAAATACCTTTCTACAACTTGATATCGTGTTGCGGTAGAGATAATAATCTCAACGAGTTACAAACGTGACCACTCGCGATAAACTTTAGCATCAATTAAGTAATTAATTCTCATTACGATACAAACACAAAATCCAAAGTAACGAATTGACGAAATTTATCACAGAGCTCTCTAATTTAAATTCAACACGTGTATCTATCTTGTAAGCTTTTACATGCGCTTTTGAATTGCATAAACATATTTATCACTGGATAAAAACAAACATGTAAGGCTTTCTATCTAACGAGAAATTATTATTAATAAAATATTAAAAAGGTCAGCTATATTCGGTTTTAAAAGATAAATATTCTAGACATTAATTACACCGCGCATCGCCGGGTAAATCTTGTCTTTATACATATAAAACTTCTGTCCGTATGTATATGATTGAACTCCTAAATAGTTTGCCCGAAATTTAAGAATTTTTTGGGATTTATGTGGATGGCACTCTGGGGAACAGTTAGTATTCTCATAATAACCTAAATCCTCAAATAAAAACATAAAAGCGTAATATATCCACGGTCCTTACGTATAAACGGTTTAAACATTTTAAAGTATTTGTAATGCAATGTCGATGATTGCAGCACCTCCTTTATCAAGCTAAGTCTTCGATCTTTGCTCATATTACTCTTAAAAGATGATGTTTCAAAACAACATAAATGCAAAAAGTAGTACACTGAAAAATCATTATAATTATGGAACACTGTCTTATGATTATACGATTTTATATTTGACACTTTATATGTAGCGGCTGTGGATATATTTGTAACCCATTTACCCGTGAATGCAAAAACAATAAAACAAATTTGGATAAACACACGATACAAGCCCGTAAAAACAAAAATAAATTAATACAATGAATAAAAAACAAAAAGTAATACTTCATAATGTGCAGAAATATTATGCAAAAAAAAGGGTAGAGGAAATGTAAAAGAAAGATTAATTAAAATACCAATCCACATTGGAGCAGCGGGGTGGGTCTATCAACTAAGAACTCTCTCCATTGAGTGAGGAGGAAAAGCTCTGCAATGGGATGTTAAAAAGCTGATCCTCACTTATTATTTGAAATATAAAGCCTGTAAATAAGTTTGAATGAAAATAATATATAACCTAACTATTATTTATATAAGATTTTAGAGAAATAGAACATTTCTTATTAACACACGCACGCACGCATTTACACTCTCGCTCTCTCACATACTCAACACTATACTATAAAAAAAGGTAAGTAGCATTTTCTTAACGCCGCACTGCTGGGCATAAGCCTCATCTCTCATAGGAGATAGCTCAAGCTAACCAAGCTGCTCCATTGCACGTTGGGACGCTACTCATGCCCCAGAATTACTCCCGGGATATGCAGGTTTCGTCACGATATCTTTCTTTACCGAAAGGCATAATGTAAAGGACATTCAAGCAAGCACGTAAATTTCATTGTAATAAAGATAAACTTAACGGTGTCCGCTGTGGGTTCGATTCCGGGATTTCTATAAACGAGAATTTAGGTGTTAGACAGGGATGTGTTGCATCACCATGGCTCTTCAATCTATTCATAGAAAACTGTTTGACAGATTTAAAAGAAAGAATGTATGAGTTAAGAATGAATGAATTACTTATCAAATGTTCACTCTACGCTGATGATCAAGTAACACTTGTATCAAATGCCAATGGATTACAGGAGAAGATAAATATTATGAGTGAAGTTTTGAAAAGGATAAAGATGGAATGTGACAGTGATATTGAAAGGAGAGTGAATGCAAGGAGTATGGTAAATGGTGTTCTACATGCCTTTATGAATGGTCAGATGGTGACTCAAAGGGCCAACACTTATTGTATGGTAGTGAAAGTTGGGTATGGCAAAAGAAGCACAAATGTAAAATAGATACGGTAGAGATCAGAGCGTTGAAAGGTATGAGTAGATTGAAACTGAGTAACAAAGTAAGAAAGTGTGATAAAAGCACGTTTTGGTATAAAAGAAGATGTAGTGACTAAGATTAAGAAATGTATGCTTAGATGGTTTGGGCACATAGAGAGAATGAATGTAAGGAGACTGACTATGATTTATGAGGTAAGAGCGAATGGGAAAGTTGGAAGGGACCAAATCCAGGACATTTTTAATAAGGGCCAGGTCAAGAGTACTTTAAGCCGACGCATTTGTGTGACAGGTTTAATGAGAGTGAAAGAAGCGAAGAAGATATGCAAGGATCGTAGCAAAGGGAAGGACATGATCTCTGCCTACTCCTAAGGAAATGAGGCGTGATGCTACGTATGCATATATAGAATCCAGGCGTCTCATGGCCATCTTGGCTTTTTCATAACATTTTTTTCTTATATATAACTATTATAATATGTTACGATTAATTTTTAATAAGTTTGATTGAATTTAATAAATCTTTTTTATGGATTGCTTGGAGTGGTTATAAAATAAAGATGGTATAAACAAGTAAAAAAAAATATATAAAATTGCGGTAAATACTCCTACTTGTGATTCCATTTGAACTCTGACACAGGCCAGGAAATGTCTCCGCGTGGTGCGTGTCTGACGATAATTATTTATTAGTCTGCCTTATCTGACGGTGGTTAGCAGATTATGTCAGACGTTTTGTTACTTCTGAGATTTATTTGCTTGTATTAATACTAACTTAGTTACTATACGGATACTGTTTTATATCGATAAAATAAAAGCAATACATATTTTAACAATAAATAATCGTGAGAGTACTTGATTTGCTAGTAGAAGCCTGCTAGAGGTGACGCAAATTTAGGAAATTTTATATTCTAATTTGTTAGCGATTTTGTTTCATTGAAATGCTTTTCTGTTCTGATGTTGGTAAAAAAGGATAAGCGATTGATTCTAGAGTGCCAAACTTACTCGACATTATACCGAAGATATCCCGGACTTCAGCTTGTACGAGATTATTATTGCTCTCAAACAGATGAAGAACAGCAAGGCACCTGGTGATGTCGGAATCACAGCGGAACTCCTGAAGGCGGGTGGATAACCCATTCTTAAAGACTTTCAGCGAATATTCAATTCCGTCATTCTGGAAGGCACGATGCCAAAGGCATGGCATAGGAGCGTGGTAGTTCTGTTCTTCAAGAAAGGTGACAACACCTTATTGAAGAACTATAGACCTATTGCGCTGCTAAGTCATGTCTATAAGCTGTTCTCGAGGGTCATCACGAATCGTCTCGCTCGCAAGTTTGACGACTTCCAGCCTCCCGAACAAGCCGGATTCCGAAAAGGCTTTAGTACCATAGACCACATCTTTACGCTGCGGCAGATTATACAGAAGACCGAGGAGTATAATCGGCCACTTTGCTTGGCGTTCGTGGACTATGAGAAAGCCTTCGATTCGGTGGAAACATGGGTCGTATTAAGATCTTTGCAGACATGCCGAATTGACCACCGGTACATACACGTGTTGAAGGGTTTGTACGAAAACGCCACTATTTCAGTCCGTATACAGAACCAAAGCACAGAGTCTATCCAACTGCAGCGTGGAGTGCGACAGGGAGATATTATGTCCCCGAAGCTCTTTACTGCGGCGTTGGAGGACCTGTTTAAGCTTATGGAGTGGAACGGACTGGGCATCAACATCAATGGCGACTACATCACTCATCGACGGTTTGCCGACAACGTGGTTATTATGGCAGAGACTCTGGAAGATCTCAATGCAATGCTCGATGACCTCAGTGGAGCTTCTCGACAAGTGGGCCTAAAAATGAACATGGATAAGACGAAAGTTATGTCCAATATCCATGTACGGCTCCACCGAGTCATCGTCGAGAATTCGACACTCGAAATTGTTGACGAATACACATACCTGGGACACATAGTCCAGCTAGGTTGGTCCCATTTCGAGAAAGAGGTCAATCGCCGAATCCAACTCGGTTGGGCAGCGTTCGGGAAATTCCGGAAGACGTTTTCGTCCAATATCCCTCAGTGCCTGAAGACTAAAGTCTTCGAACAGTGCGCGATTCTCTACTTGATCAAATCAGAAATGAGGAGATCCGTAGCAGAACCAAAGTCACCGACATAGTCCTACGAATCCCAAACCTGAAGTGGCAATGGGCGGGGCACATAGTCCGACGATCCGATGGACGTTGGGGCCGGAAGGTGCTGGAATGGCGACCCCGTACCGGACGACGCAGTGTAGGCCCCCCAAGGTGGACCGACGACAAAAGTAGGGTCGTCGGTAGCCGCTGGAGCCAGGCGGCACAAGATCGGGCACAGTAGATATCATTAGGTGAGACCTTTGTCCAGCAGTGGACGTTCATCGGTTGAAGCGGCGACGACGACGATTGAGTCTAGATCGTGTTCTTCTCAGAATAGGGCGTAAAGAAACCCTCGTAACTTTGTATTCTAAGTCGTTCTTTAATATCATTATCAGTCGTACATTGAAAATAATATGAAAACAATATTCAACTAGTTAAAAGTGCTGTGTAAGTTAACTTGAATCAAGAATTTTGAGTTTGATTTTGAATTTAATAGTCTCGCAGAAAGAAGCCTTTAACTGATGTGCATTGGTAAGTTAATAGACTGTTAATTAAACGTATATAAAGGTGATATCATTATCTGTAAAAACTGGTATATCCGGGTTCTTTACAAGGTAATTAATGCAGAATTTCAATGAATATATTTAAGGCGTTGTAACATACAAGTGATACATCTCGTAACATCTAAACTACATAATGAAGTTCCTCATTGCTGCGCCTGCATTCGTACCCAAAAATAGACTCGTTATATGGTACGTCAATCACTTTCCTGTAGTCAATTGAGTTAATATAAACATTACAAATAGTAATCAAAGTGATCTCAGTTACATCGCCAAACGATTTTTTACGTTGACTTTATACATTTAAGATTTTATATAGACTTAGAAAAACTTTAGAAGTATCACGTATTATGAATGATTTTGTTTACCTCCTTACTTTTTGGTTAATAACAGGAAAGTAATACATTGATAAAACAGATTTTGCTGGCTTTTAATCGCAATAGTAGCAAAATACTCGTGTTTATTTATTTATCCATAAAATGTTCATTTCCCACTTACTCTATGGTTAATAACAGAAAAGTAAAATCTTGAAAAAATAGCTTTTATTATCATTTTTATTTATTTATTAAACTTTGATTTCTTTATTCCATACTACAAACACAGTAGCAAACAATGTAGCATACATTAGAATAAAAGGCTGATTACTTTTCATAATAACCATACTTTTTTATATATGTGATTCCTAAAGTCATCGTGATATAAACGTTAATATTACTGCGCAAATATGTGTAAAAAATATTGCAATATTATAATAAGGCGATTATTGTAAGAGCCCAAATTTAACTCAATTTTGACAATAGGCCTTGACTGTTTGTCACGGCTATTCTCCGAATGGCTTCACCTTCATTGAAGGATATCATAGTCAAGTGGTAATTTATCAGCAACAATATTTTGTTCAAATTTTGTTACTTGCTGTTTCCCACTATGCCACCCTCGTTGTTCATGATCCCATGGATATATGGGTAAATTTGGGATTCATCGGGTCGAATTGTCGGTGTAAATTATTCTCGACTCTATCTGAAGACACCCAAAAATAGGTTCAGCACATAAAAATTAATTATATAAGAATTTTTAAGTAATTCGTCAGGACTTTTTAAAGACTTCGGCCATGGCTAGTTACTTGGCGAAGCAAAAAAATTCAACCCAAAAAAAATTCAAAATGTGTTATCCCTTAGGTTGCCCAGCCGCGTTTTATTGGCCTCCGTAATTTGCCCGCGCTTTTTAACGGAAATAACCGTCGCTTGCCAAGTCCCGCTCGGACGTTTTCGCGTCGCTCGATTGACGATAAAGTGGCTCTTGTGGCTTCTTAAATGTTCATGGAAGACTACCAAATGTTGTAATGTATATGTTTGCTAGTGAAACTATACAATGTTATCTTTTGTACATTAAATTAAGAGTCTTAATCTAGCGTCATATTGCGCTAAACTTTGAGATTGCGAAAAAAGTCCGTCTTATATTTATAGGCTCATATTATATATATAAAAATTAAAACTTACTTTCAAGGTTTTCATTGTTATACACATAACTTATGTAATCAACAACATAAATAATTACTAATAAATACTCACGGTTTATAGAATCCCACAGGAAACATAATGACCTTCGACGCGAAATACGCACCGTTAGTAACGGTCACTTTGTAACTGATTTATTTTATATTTTTTCTACCGTCTGGATTTATCTTTACGCACATTTTGTTACGACAGTTACCGAGAAGCGAAATAGTGAATACACATTTTGACTTATATTGAAAGAGATGCTTTTATATCTAATTGCACGAGTTTAGACAGAACCATCGTATTATAGTAGTAGTTGACACGGGCAATCTATTTCAAATCGGCAATCTTAGGGTTATAAAACAATCAAAAGGTTTTGAGAACAAAATGTTTTAACATACTCGTACCAAATTACATTAATAACAGTGCTACATAAAGTTTTATCTTATTATTTATAGAAGTCTTTACAAGAAATTGGTACACAATTCAAAGTTATCTTTGCATTAGCAAATAAAGCCATTTATTACTGCTGATAACCTGACCTATGCAGATGTCTGATGGGTCACAGATACGAATCTAATGAAACATACTGAGCTTACGACTGGGTTAATGGGGTGGCTCGTTCAATACAGATTCGTGAGTGAGAGGCCATTTGGGTCTAGTTTATTTGACAAAGTAATCTCCTTTATACCAATCCAGTCGTGAACTGTTTCATTAGACTAAAGGAAATTACTCTTAACAACCTAAATGCAAATGTTTGACAAAATATTGGTTCATATAATTTTCATCATTAAGAACTTATTAGATAATATACATTATAGAACATTGAACTGCCTCATTGGTCTAGTGGTTAGCATGTTCGACTATAGACATGAGGTCCTGGGTTCGAGTCCCGGGTCGGGCCAATTCAAAAATCAATATTGAGTTTTCTATTAAGATTTTCTCAATATTTGCCCGAAGTTGGGAAGTTGGCGGTGTGATCCACCCCCGTGCCTCGGAGAGCACGTTAAGCCGTCGGTCCTGCGCCTGATCTCTCTCCGGTCGTGTCGGATTTCCGTCACACCGGACTATGAGAGTGAAGGAATAGAGAGTCCACTTGTGTACCTGCCAATCCGCAGTGGAGCAGCGTGGTGGGTCTGTGCTCTAAAAACCCACTCTCATGCTCGTGAGGAGGCCTGTGCCCAGCAGTGGGACGTTAATGGGCTGCTACTTACCTTACCTTATAGAACCTTACGTAAAAGTGTAGACGTAGTTACTCGCTTTGCTTGCAGAAATCCCATGTTCGATCTCCGGTAGGGCAAACTTAGGACGTTGTATTATTTAATTTATCTGAGTCTAACCTGGTGCAAAGCTTTCGGCATTGGTTAGTTACTATCCTACCAGCAAAAACGTACCGCGAAGCTTAGATACTTGCTTTTCGGTACGACGCTGTGTAGAAACCATGAGTGCTAAATTGCCTCTCACCAGATAACATCATAGAATGTATTATCACGTACCGCCAGGTGTGATCACCGTAAACAAATTCCTTATCAGCAGTAAAAAAAACAATTAATTAACACAGCATAGCTTCTATCTAATAGACAGACAATATCCATTTGTTAATTTTTTTTAGTAGGTAAATGAGTTAGTTATCTTTGAAAAAAAACAAATGCATATTCCAATGAATTTGCGGTCGTTCTTTTCTTTAGTTACGTGCATTGTTCCTTTAATCAAATCAAATCAAATCAAAATATCTTTATTCAAGTAGGCATATTACGGCACTTTTGAACCGTCAAATAATATATATTTTTTTTCTTTTCCATACTCTTATTCTAATGCACGTCTGATGATGATACTCCAGAACGACTTAAAATCTAAAGTTACGAGAGTTCCTTCGCGCCCTGATCCGAGAAGAGCCCACAACAAACTCAGTTGGGTATTTTTTATTGTTATTTTTTTTTAAATTTACGATTCCGAAAGAAAAATTCACCATACGCCATTAATTTGAATAAAATAAATTTATTTTTTACCGAGATGTGAACTTTTACTCCGGAATCTTAAATTTAAATGTATAACGCACGATACCAAAGAAAATAATCAAATTTTCCATTTATTTACTTAAAAGTTTACGAAAAATAGATTGATGAATAAATTTATTTATTATTTTATCAAAATATAGATATTTAACATTAGATCCCCAAAGTGTCACTAATTGATCTCCGGTGGTTTATTAGAAATTGATGTTTTAATTATAAGTACTCAAAATGTATATAGGGATCTAAGTTTCATTATCAAGTGGCAAATGGGGTGTCAACTTGATGTTATCTTACTCATATATAAGATGAATTTAAAAGGAAAATGTATTACAGAACATTAGACAATATAAATCAAAGTAGTTTCGCTACCTCCACGTGTTTAGTTTGCAGTGGCATTTAATAGAGAGAATAAATAAATAAAACAATATTTTTACGTATCTATATATTCTTATTGCTTCATGTTTAAACACCAACCGCCTGTCAATATTGAAAGCATGGGTGATGTATTGAATATTTGGCATTTTTCCGACGTCATGCGATCATTGATCATTATTAGAGTGATATGCTCGCACCACCGTCCGACCGACTCGATTACAGTAATAGTCTCTTTAACGTAACTTAATTTGATGAAAGTTATTGTATTTAATTTTAGTTTTTATGAAGTAAAACATCTTTACGCACGTTTGAATTGAGGAATTAGCTGGTGAATGTGCGACGAAAGCACTACCAAAAGTGTAATCGGATGAATAGAGCTGACACAACTCTTACGAAACATTAAAGGATCAATATAATATTAATATATAGCTAAAAGTAAGACTATAACGTAAGATTTAGAAGAAATTAGTTTAAAAGATAGATTCTACCGATTAAACTATTATAATAATAATCTTTATTAAAAACATCAAGGTCCAGTTGTTAGTTCTTACACCTAAAATCTTATAAACTAGTATTGTATTATATAAATTAGCATAAACTTAACATCTAAATATAATTCGGACACAATGTTTATACAATTGTGTGTTCATTTTGTCCGATAATGTTTTGAGAATGCTGTTGTTACTAGAACATATTCTGTCTAGCAGTGCCGTTATTATAAACTACAGATAACTTAATTACTGTAAATTAATTCCAAAAGTTTCATAATATACAAAATAAATCAGTGTTTTTTCTTATTTCCATCATAATTACCGCAATCCAATCTTATTCTGGATACACTAATAATTACACAATAATTTCGTCTCTGTAACATATTCTTATTAGTTGTCTATTTTCCCCCTTAGATTTATTGTTTTTCTCTACAATATTTTTAAGTCTTGTTCATATTTATATAATTCTAAAACTCTTTTTAGAATTATATAAATAGAGGGCTTTTAGAGCATAGACCCACCACGCTGCTCCACTGCGGATTGGCAGGCATAGTACACAAGTGCACTCTCATAATCTGATGTGACGGGAATCCGATAGTAGCGGAGAGATCAGGTGCAGGACCGACAGCTCAACGTGCTCTCCGAGGCACGGGGGTGGATCACACCGCCAATTTCCCAACTTCGGGCAAATATTGAGAAAATCTTAATAGAAAACACAATATCGATTTCGAACTGGTCCGACCCGGGACTCGAACCCAGGACCTCATGTCTGTAGTCGGACATGCTAACCACTAGACCAATGAGGCAGTCTCCGAGATTTAGAGTGAGGGGAAAAGGAAGACATGTTAGGAATTTAATAAATTTAATTATCATTAAATATTAAAAGTATCGAAAATTAATACAAATTTATTTCTTCGATATTTACATTACAATGTTTCACACTCTCGCAATACAATTTTTGGCATTGCTATCTGAAAATGAACAATTATTTGAATTTAATAATAAAAATACATTTATTTTATATTGTTTAAAAAATAATATAGTAAAACCTCAGATGATGAATATTATATTAAAATTCCTCGTGTTTTTTTGGAAACAGTTAAAATACCTCACCTGAATTTAAATTTGTACAAAGTCATTGTAAATTAATTATTAGTATAGAGATCTATTATAAAAATAGTGGCAAATTAGAATGCCACATATTATTTAAATAACGCTGCACATCTTTGTGACGCTAATCCATAAAAAAATTACCCTCATGCGCTTAAAGAAGTTTCACTTCAATAAATGTTTCTATCATCTCCTTTCTTTCTTTAATACTTTGTTGCTGGACTGTTTTTTGACTTTGTAAACGATGTCATTTACTGCAAATACATTACCACTTTCACCAAGATACAGATTCTTTGCAGAATGACGGCCTCGCTGGCGCAGTGGTGCGAGTATTCGCTTTGCTAGCGGAGGTCCCGGGTTCCATCCCCGGGCGGACGAATTTAGGAAATTGAATTATCTAATTTGTCTGAGTCTGGACTGGTGGGAGGCTTCGGCAGTGGCTAGTTACCACCCTACCAGCAAAAACGTACCGCCAAACAAAGAGATTTGTGTTCCGGTACGATGCTAGAAACCGTAAGGGGTATATCGCCTCTTAACAGATTAGCGCGCTTCCATCTTAGACTGTATCATCACTTACCAACAGGTGAGATCACAGTCAAGCGCTGATCTGTCAACAATAAAAAAAAAGAATCTTTTGCATACTCTTCAACACCTTGGTATTTTGAATAATTTTGTATAAACGGACGGAAATATAAATAAACATTTCAATTTGTTACATTCTCACTTCACTTACACCTTAATGCAATAATACAGAATGCCATATCTACGAATTAATCTCGAAAGTCTTTGACAATATACTTTAGCCGACAAAGCGTTTGGCTTTAACCTCTGACCCGCTTTAATCGATGCCTCTCATTAGGGGATTATTAGAAAAGGTGGCACAGTTCTCACGTTTTGTCTGGATTTGGTGAGTCTGCAACGGAAATACCATTAATTCTTTTATATCAAACTTTTATCATTGTGCCGTCCAGATAATACAAGCACATTTTGATTTATGTATTATTCAACGTCAATCGTAAGTTTTATTCATTGGTAATTGAAGGGAAAACTTCTTTAAGCGATGACTAAATAAAACATTTTATGTGTATTGAATGAGACTGAGCCGTCACACTTTACAACGTTATTCTCGTTATAGTAAAATCGACTCTCGTCGACTCAGGGTGCGAGAGGTTCAGGTTTTTACGGATAATATTTTTTACGGATAAAATGCGTGATTAGCGTCACGAAGATGTGCAGCGTTTTTTTATACTAATTCGTTTGAAGGTTAGGTAGCTTTAATATTTACAAATAATGTGGCATTTTAATTTGCCACTGTCATTTAGTAATTTAATATACTATTTGTCATAAAATATAAAATAAAAATATTTCAAATATTCTCTTTTCTAAATGTTAGATTTAGATTTGTATAAATATAAAAAAGATTTAAAAATTAGTTTACCAAAGAAATTTTACTTTTGACATGTGCACTTTGTACGCATGAACTTTTAATTTTTTTGTAGCTGAAAAACCAGCGGAACCCTTTTCATGAATTTCGTGGACGTCAGACCTTCGTATACCCATTCAGCTTTAGAGCCCCGGATGAATCCGACTCAAAGGTTCAAGAAAGGGCATTTAGGGGAGCAAAACTGCCTCGTCAAACACTTCCCCTCCTCCGGCGGAAGGGAGGAGCATTGTCCGCTGTCTCCCTATTATTTAATACTCCTATAGTAATTATACATTATTGAAAATTATTTATACAAAATTATAATAATATATAATGTAAATCTTTTTACTTTATGAGTATAGGTAGACTAAAAAAATACTTTTAATATAGTAGTCACTGTTGTCATTTGGTCAATCAGATACCATTTTTTTAAATATTGCTTATTACTTGTAATAATTGATTGCATTTGAAGCCTGAATTTTGTAACCGACTGTGGTTTTACCTGGTTTGTTTTACACATCTAACAATATCAACAAATATTTTCTAATTTTTACTCCCTAAAACGCCCTCGCTAGCGTCACGTGCCTGTTGGGGTGGATCCGGCAACTCGGGCAGAACGTACCAGTGCCACCCTTGCACAAAAATCAAAAAAATTAACTATCGCTCAATTGGGAGCTGCCAGAGTCCCCCCCCCCCTGACAACTCTTGACCTTGCAGCGCTCAAAGCCATTGCAGTTTGGTTATCGCCGCAGGCCCTATCACGGGTTCTTTCGCCAGTTCGCAAAATGGCGAAGAACATCTTCACAATAGGAAACCACCACACTCCACCCTCCTTGCACCTTAAGCATCGCTGCAACTACTCCTTGTACCGAGAGATCTACTTTACCGATTTTATTAACCAAGACGCGTGGTGCGGAGTGCCGCGCTGGGCACACTTTAAGTGTATACTGAGCATCGTCTTGGGTTGACTAACAGTGATGGCATACAGGGGTTGCCTCTCGTCCAATTTGAAATGGATACACACCAAAGTAACCGTGTCCGGTAAGCATCTGTGTGAACCTGAAGGTGACGTTGCCGTCACTCCTCTCAATCCAGGGTTCAAAGTTAGGTAGAATCGCCTTGACGACGCGTTGGCGTATTGAGCGTTGCTCCTCGAGGAGGACCCGCCATTCTGTGTAGATTTGTCCATATGCCCACTTTTAAAGTAAGCAAAGCTCCCTCAACTACGTCTCCCCCTGCCTAGCGAATATCAGAGATCTGAAAGTAGACCTTAGTGGCTATAACCGGTCACTGTCTTACGTTGTTTAGGGGTCCAGCCTCAAATAAATAAAGTTATCATTAAGATACTATTGCTACTCCTTAATGGTTTCTCACTGAGACGCAAATTATTCGGTATTAAACTAACCACGACCGAAGCATTTATACAGTCCTGATAAAGCTTATTGCAAAATACAATTTACTGTATAGGTCCTGCGAATCCAAGATCTATTTGAGAAGGAATTATTACCTTTTTAAATTGAAAAATTAGAATTATCATTAGGCTGTCCGTGGGTAACTAATCTACCACCGGTCCGGAACGTTGATTGTGCTGAGAAGAAACTGGCAAAAAACTCAACGATTACTCTTTTAAATACAGTTTTGTATGTTGCATTGTGTTTAATTTTCACGTGCAACTGGAATTAAGTTCTAACGTCTTTGTCACTTAAATAATCTTGAATATTATATTATGCCTTTTGTAAAAGGACGTTTTTAACGTATTTCTTAAAACTATGTGCAGGCAAACCCAACAAAGATTGGTGTATCTTATTAAAGATGCATACGCTCAACTCAAATTATTTATGAACTTTCTTTACCCTAAAATAAAGCATTAAAAGTTTGGTTATTAATCTTGTATTAAACTTGTGTATTTCACCTTATTTGCTGTGTAAATGAATATTATTATGGATATACAAAATGTTACTCAATATATATTTATGAGCAGAAAGTGGCGAAGCTTTAAGAAATGTACATCTTTCTGTCATATCTATATGAGATAGGGTTTAATTGTTATCATGTGACAATCTATTCAAAGATAATAGAAACACATTGTTATTTAAAACATATAATGAAAAAATGACTTCCGCAAAAATCTAAACAAAACCGTGTCATGTTATATTTAAATTTTTGTAAAAAAAAACAAATGGAGAAGGCAGTTACCCTTTTCTATGGCGTCATTATCACCGGAACAAAGGGGTAGCTTTGTCACTTGTGGTTACACTTTCATACGAGGGTCGTGTTAAGTCAAAACATTTTGTTTCTGAGAACATTGTTTTTGTTTCCTGGCGAATTATGTATTTATAAAACTGCTTTATAAAGTGTGTTTAAAATTTGACTGAGCTTAAATAATTGTATTAATTAACGTTTATTTCGGCTCAATCCTCTTACTCCTACTGCTTTTATTCAATCCCATTATATTATATTAAGTTACGTTATGTAGCAGCCCATTAAGGTCCCACTACTGGGCACAGGCCTCCTCACTCCGAGGAGCAAGGGTTTTTAGAGCATAGACCCACCAAGCTGCTCCACTGCGGATTGGCAGGCATAGTACACAAGTGCACTCTCTATTCCTTCACTCTCATAGTCCGATGTGACGGGAATCCGACACGACCGGAGAGAGATCAGGCGCAGGACCGACGGCTTAACGTGCTCTCCGAGGCACGGGGGTGGATCACACCGCCAACTTCNTTATATTATATTATATTATATTATATTATATTATATTATATTATATTATATTATATTATATTATATTATATTATATTATATTATATTACATTGTTATTATGCATATATATAACGCTACGATTTCGGAAAAGTTACTTTCTAAAAGGGTTGCCTGGAAGAGATCAGTACGTAGAAATAAGGCCGCCTATTGCATTCTTTAATTTAATTTTTTTTCTGTTTATTTTGTTACTTAATTTGATGTTTTTTCTATTTTGTATGTGTTAGGTTTTACTTAGATTATTAGTAACGTATTGTTCAATGTAGAATGCAATAAAGAGTTCTATCTATCTATCTATCAATCAAGTAATCGGGATGCTGCTGTGAAAATGGAAAATAATTGTTTATAATTATATAGACATAGCTAACAATGCCCCGCGGTTTCATCCGCGCAGATACCGATCTCGTGGCAGTGGAAAATCTACTAAAAGTTCTATTTCACTTAGGTTTTAATTACTTCCTTTCAGACTAATAGATGCACTCTTACATTTATAATCTAATCAATATCCAGATTTTACTTTGCAAAAAATATATATCTAACTAATACATTTTTAAATTCGTAACATCATTTTCGTAGAATGTCTTTCATTAGCAAATTTAAAAATACCCTACAGGTATTGGAAATTCTAGATATCAAGGAGGTAATGAAAGAATTTTTTACATCGCTTTAGTAATTGCCAGCTTGACAAAATTAAAATTAAAAGCAGTATAAGAATATCGGTGGGAATTTTTGGTATCCTTGGAATATGCTAACTCACCAGTCGCAGGCATAGTTATAAGGGTCGCTACAATTTTCTTTACATTGCATTTTTAAATTCGTTATATCTTTTGAATGGAATCATTTCAAAACCGATTTAATCATTTCAAAAGTTTTATGTAGGTATTGAAATGGTCTTTGATAAATAAAATGGTATAAGGATTAATACAGAGGTATGAATAATTTGGATTCATTATTATTGTCGGCACTTTATTAACTTTTAAAATGTAAAAAATATTTACAGTGGCATAGGTAAAGTAGTTGGTCATATGGTTTCATGGACTTTTTTGTAGGTATTAGTATATTCTACAATATTGTTGAACATTTTTTTGTTCCATCATCAATAGTTTCCCCAGCGCATGCGATGACAGGTTTTGTGTGACCAATTTTATCACACCCTGGGTTGTCCTAATGCATTTTTTTAAGGGATCCTTATTTAAAAAAAAAATCTATATAGTTCAGTGAAAATCCAGCTTTCTAATGGCGATAAAATTTTTGATATCGGTCCAGTAGTTTTGTGTGAAACCGTTACAAACATACATACCTACATATTTAACATACAAAAACACAAATGTTTCCCTTTTATAACATCGGTATAGATTATATATTTTTCATTTCTTAAAAATGATCATGATTTTGAAACTATCTTTTCTGTAAATATGTCATATAGTGAGTCAAGATGGGCTCCTGGTAAGATACCTGTCTCATGCATTTGGTCAGTAATTCGTATCTTGAACAGGCACCACCAAATTTTTCATTGTATCTGTCGGTGAAAGGATACATCAACAAGAAGACTGCATAGCTTTAAAACAATTCTGTCATGATGTTTAGCTCTAAAAACCTCTTAGGAGTGAAAAGGTCTGTGCCCTGCTGTCAGATAATAATTACTTAAGTCTTTGTGGCATATTACATGTTACTATGAATTAAAATTGAAGCTGAAGAAGCCTTGCTATAGATATAACAAGTTCAAACGGCTTTGTAGTAAGAAATTCTTTATTTATCTATTATTATGGTTTAGAACTACACACAGAATTAGTTCCTGAATAACATAAATATTAACAATTTACATAGTTCTACCTTAATAAAAGAGAACACAAAATAAATTTAAGGACATACTGTATACACAAAGCGTTATTCTAATTTTGTTGCGACATCCCCTGCTGTTTAGAATAAAAAGAAAATACAGAATGAGTCGTAAATATCTGATAATCTGTCATAAGGATGGGTAGCTATTGCTTGTCATTGAGATATCTCATGAGAATAACTGTCAAAAAGAGAAAGGCTTTTAAGGAAAATATTGCAGGTACACAAACAACAGCCGACAAGTAATTTTTATATTTATTTATTATCACCTCCGCCAAAACACCGAATATTTTCTGACAAATACAACATATTATCAAAATACAACCTTACCTCGACATTATTTAAGTCGTTTTATCTTTATATATATAATTATTTTGTGCGTATGTCACTGAACTCCTTTCAAACGGCTGGTCCGATTTTGTTGAATTTTTTTGTGTGACTTGAGGTGGCTACGAATATGGCTTAGATTGACAATTCGATCCGATAAATAACAAATTTACCCATATCTCCACGGGATCGTAAACTTTACTGCTAGTATATATACATTTGTCTAATAAAATACTATTTTAAATATTTCCTTTAAGTTAGTTTTAAGTAGGAATTGCCTTAATTTTATTATTTGCTGTTTTTTAAATTACTTGATGATAACTTTTTCTTTTATTCATTAATACTATCCGGTCATCTTATCCGCGTAGTTTCCGATTCTGTAAAAATTTGTGAAAATCTTGTTCGAATTGTCAATCTAAAACTTCCTTGAATCAACTTGAAGTCAAATGAAAAATATCATCAGAAACCGGTATTTTTTAAACATGCATAAGTTCTAGCTGTTATCGTTTCCGATCCCGCATAAATATGGGGACATATATTCTTCAAACCAATCGGGTGAATAATTTTGGAGATATCGTAATGAGTGAACGATCGTTTTTCTCTTTCAATAGATTAAATTTTTTATATTAATGTAAACGAGAATAGGCACTATTCTAGGTATATTAATATGATCTGTGTATAAACTGCAGCTAACCGCAGTCGAGAATGGCAGGAGGCGAGCGACACGACAAATGTTTAAAATAGATTACATTTTTACACTTCCGCAGTCAGGCAAGCGACAAAGCCGCAATGAGATTAGCCTACACTTGGAATGGATAACTTGATATTAGGAAATAGTATGTTCAGAAAAGATATGAAATTTTACCAAATATCAACGTTTACCTTGTAAATTAGGCTCAATATCATAAACTTTTGACTGCGACTGCCTCATTGGTGTAGTGGTTAGCATGTTCGACTACAGACATGAGGACTTGGGTTCCAGTCCCGGGTCGGGCCAATTCGAAATCGATATTGACCTTTTTATTAAGATTTTCTCAATATATTCCCGAAGTTGGGAAGTTGGCTCGGAGAGCATGTTAAGAGCGTTGAACCTGCGCTGATCTCTCTCCGGTCGTGTCGGATTCTGAGATTGGCAAAATAGAGAGTGCACTTGTGTACTATGCCTGCCAATCCACAGTGGAGCAGCGTAGTGGGTCTATCTAAAAACTCTCTCTCGTATGAGTGAGGAGGCCTGCGCCCAGCAGTGGGACGTTAATGGACTGCTACTTACATAGACTTTTAAAAAATTAATAAACTTTAAGGGCATTCGTTCTGGACTACTAAAGTCACGCACTAACTCATCACAAGATCGTCAAAAAAATTCAAACTTTGAGATTCACTACACTAGGTATTGATATGTCAAAATTCCCATAGTATCCAGATATACGCGGGCGATACAGCCGATAAGATAATAAAGAAATTAAAAGTGCATGCGTATAAAGTACACATGCCAGAAGTAAAACTTCTTCGGCAAACTAATTTACAAGCCTATTTTATATTTATACCAAACTAAAACTTTAGATTTCCGTGACTTAGAGGGAAGGAAAAAGCAAGATATATTAGGAATTTAATGAATTTAATTGGCATTAAAATATTAAAATCAAATCAAATCAAAAATATCTTTATTCAAGTAGGCATATAACAGCACTTTTCAATCGTCAAATTATTTTTTTTCCACGCTCTGATTCTAATATACGTTTGATGATGGTACTCAAGAACGGCTTAAAAAGTTACGAGGGTTCCTTCGCGCCTTGATCCGAGAAGAACCCACAACAAACTCAGTCGGGTAATTTTTTTTTATCGTCATCATTAGAATATCATATTAGTTTGATATATTGTAATTCAATTTAGAGCAATTCGTTCACTCCCACGCGTTTCTATCGTCTAGGTAATCTTGCAAATTATAATACGATTTTTCTATCAACTTTCTTTTAACAAAGACATTGAATTTCGTAATTGACATCTTTAGAACGTCNTGAGGAGGCCTGAGCCCAGCAGTGGGCCGTTAATGGATTGCTACTTACATAGACTTTTAAAAAATGAATAAATTTTAAGGGCATTCGTTCTAGATTACTAAACTCACGCACTAACTCATCACAAGATCGTCAAAAAAAATCAAACTTTGAGATTCACTACACTAGGCACTGATATAAAATATTAAAAGTGTCGAAAATTAATACAAATGATTTATTGAAATCTCAAATGACGAATTGTTATTAAAAATGCCACGTGTTTTTTGTCAATATCAGAAATGATTAATTAAATTTTGATTTTGAATTTAAAATTTAGAAAACCGAATTTATATTTTGATTTTATATTTTATGAAAAATCGTGCATTAAATTATTAAATGACACGTGACAAAATAAAATGCCACCTGTTATTAGTAAATATTAAAACTAGCTAAGATGCAAACGAATGAGCAAAAAAACGCTGCACATCTTCGTGACGCTAATCACGCGTAAAGAAATTACTATCTCTACTCATGCGCTTAAAGAAAAAGGAATTGTCCTACTTACCAACTTTATCTTTTAATATGATAAAGTATCAAAGACGTTTAATCTTAGTACAGCAAAATAATTTATTTCTATGTAATATCGTTGTGTTACCCGCAGACTAGTTACACAAATAAACTCTGTGGTAACACTAAACGGTACCTCAACTTTCATATGCCTTTTTAACAAATTAAATTTATTTTTTAATCTATGTAAGAAAACTGGATGAAATTGAATGCATTTTTCACTATTTATTATATGTTATTTACTAACTGCTGTCTACGGCAATGTCTAAGTATTAACTAAAAACACCACAGTAATTTTAAAAGTTACATGGAGTTATATTGAAAAAGAGATTAAAAACTGGTTATTAGCAAGAACTTTTTACGATGTAGAAGAATTTTTATTATAATTTTATGTCTTTTTACAATTAAATTTTTGATATGATTCAATTTGGATTGTTTTCTTGATTATATAACTATTGTACATTTTTTTAATAATTTTGTGTATCGCAATTTTGATTATTTTTGTTTATGATATAATTTAATATCTTCTATTCCTAAGACTTTTGTATATTTGTATGCCACTCAATGGTTAAACGTTTGTTGTTTCAGAAAAGTTGTACCGCCATACATGTCAAATGTTTCTGAACAAATAAGTGTTTATTCTATTCTTATTCTATAACAAAAGAAAAAGGAAATATTGTAACAACTACAATAAATAAATGAAATTAAATATTCTTAGAAATACACAATGTGTAAGAGGGTAGAAAGAGAAAAACAAATCTTCAATTATACTACATACTAGCTGAACCCTACTAGCTGACTTCGTCTGCGTGGAATGTTGTTTTGGTAGCATTTTCATTAATTTAGGTAAACTGTTTCACCATATTTCAAGTCTCTACTCTTTATGGTTTCAGAGATATCGTGATGAATCAATAAGTCAATAGCTAACACCCCCGCAACCCCCCTTGTGGGTGGAATATCGTAAAAATCGTTCTTAGCTGATCTCTACTCGGCAAAAGGAATATTCCTACCAAATTTCAAGTCCCTACGCCTTATGGTTCCAGAGATACCGTGATGAGTCAATAGATACCTAGATATCTCTTATATATATACTAACTGAACCCGCGACTTCGTCTGCGTGGATTGTTTTTTTCATTAATTTAGACAAAATGTTTTACAATTTCTAAAATTAACTTTTGATAGATTATGTAAAAAAAAATTCTAACTAAATTCTACATACGAAAAAGTTATAGTTTGCAAATGTGAAGTTTGAATTTATTTATATGAAAATTTGAATTTTTTTTTAATTGACACCCCGCAAGGGGGTCCCTTACGGGTGGAATTTCGCAAAATCCGTTGTTAGCTGACCTCTGCGCGACAAAAGGAATATTCCTACCAAATTTAAAGTCTCTACGCCTTATGGGTTAAAGGATATCGTGATAAGTCAATAGATTCCTGGATATCTCTTATCTGTATATGTAGATGTACTCATAGTCGCAGCCGTGATATCACTTGTAAAAGGCTCTTAGTGAAAACCAGCGTTTCAGAATACATTTAAGATAAAAATCAAATAAAAAGTTTCTTTCTTTTTTTCTTTATAACATGACAGGAATAGCCCCTAAAGTGTTTGCAACAGTGAAAATGACCACACACCATCGTAAGAGGTAACTCATTGAATCAAGAGACAATCTTAAACGATGTTAAATTATCTATTCTTCTCACGGTGACCGGCGCTTTTAAATTTTACGGTGAATTTCCTCATCCCACATAGGAAATACATCTACTTTAACATGATCTCTGCCTATCCATAGAAAAGTATGATTCATCTCTGCACTATTTAGTTAGGACGGGTCGAGTCGCCGTGGTTTTATGCGCGCTAACAAAAGTTATATATGTCATTAATATGGTTAACACCATAGGGTTTCCCGTGTGAAGCTATTCAGAGCCATCGACTGTATTGTTGCAAGGGATCACCACTTAGAGTGTTATGATAAAGTTATTAAGAGCATTCAGAGATTGTACTCGGCTTTTTACAATAATTTGTATAGGCTTGGGATGCGTAGGCGTCTCTCAAAATTCCTTATTAAAAACTGTTGTTTATGGTTTAGTAACTGTTAATGTGAAACTAATAAAATTACACATATTTTTTCGTTTAATGCTTTACGCGTCCTGGATGTCAGTATATAGTTCTTTCTTAATTTGTTTATTGACTAGCTGAACCCGCAACTTCGCCTGCGTGTTATGTTTTTTTTTGGTAGCATTTTCATTAATTTCCACCAATAGGTGAGGACCACTACCAGGCGTGGGTTAAGATGACGGCGTTGACGACTCGACGGCAGTGACAGAAATCGGATTGACCTGGATGGTCCCGCCGACGTAAGCTGGCGGGAACCAGCCCGTTAGAATGACGAGCAGAAACAAATACCGGGCATCGTCGATGCCTGAGAAAATTAGCTCGGGTAATGAGGCATTGCTTCGATGCCCCACAACTTGGTTGTGAAGAACCCCGGATCATTAATTTAGGCAAATTGTTTTACAAATAGGAAACATACCCGGACTGCTCTTTAAGGGTGGAATTTCCTAAAATTAGTTTCCATTATGTCAACAAAATTTTTTTGCAAAATTTTACATACCATAAAAGATATAGTTTGTATATGTAAAGTTTGATTTTTTTTAACGTGAAAATTTGATAATTTTTAATCAACATTTCCTCATTCCCTTTTTGGGTGGAACTTTTAAAAGCCGTTCTTGGCTGACGTCTAGTCAGCAAAAGGAGTATTACTAGAACATAAAAAAATCGTTTGTGTAATTCGTTTGCCTGATAATTTGAGTATAGAATAAAATTCTTTCTTTTTAGAACAAAGTTTGCATCTTACACTGACAAATTAGAGTTCTAGACCTTTCTTTAAATTAACAAGACATTTTAAATTAATTTTCACATTTTTTCCTGCAGAACACAAACCCATAACACAGGATATACATACACCAGCGTTGCTTCCTCATGATGTTTTCCACTAACGAAAAGTTTTAGAAAATAATAGTGGTGCTTACTCATGATTAGATACCAGGACTATTAACAATAAGCCTCGTGTTTATCCATTAGGCGATTACGGCTCTAGTGGCTAAGTTTTTAATGACTTCTATATCAAGTTATTTGTGTGGGTAGATGAGTTCTCAATTCTTTTATATCACCAAAAAAAAGATAAATCAGCTTAATGCTCACCTATGTGGATAAATTCCAACGGAAGCTACCAAAGATAATTTAATAAAAAACAATTCCAAGTCTAACCCGCAATTATCTAAATTTGGGTTTATCTTAATAACTTAAAAAACCAAGTCCTTTAACCTATATCCTGATCTTGACATCATCCAATCAGACTCAAATTGCCAAAAAGATTATAACCCCAGACACGATTTCCGAGCATTTTGGTCTAATTACAAAAAGTCAAGGACTAAAAAGGTGTCGACAGATGCAGACATAAGACACTTTGATCTTACTGAAAAAACTTTAATTAATTATTTTAAACTAAAACTTTCGTCGTTCTATATTTAGACGGCCTCACGGGCACAATGCAAATTTTGAAAATTTTATTTTGTTCATTGGTCTGCAAAGACCGCCTTAGAGTCACAAAAAATGTGCAGCGTTTATGCTATTCCGTTTGAGGGTTAAGTAGTTTTAATATTTACAAATAACATGTGGGATTTTAATTTGCCACTCATCAATTAATAATTAAATATACTACTTTTCATAAAATATAATATAAAAATATTTTATAACTTCCATTTTCTAAATTTTAAATTCAAAAACAAAATTTATTTAATAATTTCTAATATCGACAAAAAACACATGTCATTTATATTTACAACTCGTCATTTGAGATTTCAATAAATTATTTGTATTATTTTTCGACACTTTTAATATTGTAATGACAATTAAATTCATTATATTCCTAACATATCTTCCTTTGGCCTCCCTCTAAGTTTTAGAGATCCAAAGTTTTAGATTTGTTTAAATACAAAAAAGACTTAAAAATTAGTTTGCCAAAGTTTTACTTCGGACATTTACTTTGTACGCACGCACTATTAATATTTTGAATTTCTACGGACCGTTATTACATACTCGGATTGGTCCACAAAACTACCGAAATTAAGAAAAACTATAAAATATTATAATTTAAATAGCTAAAAATTTACTTCTCGTTGAAGAGGTTTCCGCTGGGTATTAGTGGGTATTGCAAAGCCCCCTCCTACACTGAGTCCTACAGTCCTCACCCATAGATCAGGGTTTGGGCATTAAAGCATTTCCCATCGAAAAAAAAGCCCAATACTATCTTAGATTGTGTGAATTTAGAATCACTTACCATTAGTAAGATTATAGTCTGACTGTCAACATCTGATACTATTCATTTTGAAACTGGAAGTTTTATTATTGTTTTTAAGTAACAATTGTTGATGTCTAATGTCTGCGTTAACCAGTATAACATGACGTTTTTTCGCTGACGCGGTTTGATTGGGCGGAAAAAAAATCAATTATGTTCGCCTCGTGCCATTATAAAATGTCTTTTTTTGTATTTTGGTAATGAAAAATTAAGTTACATTCGTGATTGATGTGTTTATGCAGACTGTAATAGTTGTTAGTAGTATAGAAAACATTACATTTTTATATTTTTAACTGGACCCTGTTAAAAATTCCTTCGACATATATAAACAGTTATCTTAAGTTAAACAGTTATCTTAAGTTTTAGACATTTTGCCATTTCCTAGTACCTATTTAGTATAGTACCTATTTACCGACAACTGCCTCATTGGTCTAGTAGTTAGCATGTTCGACTACTGACTTGAGGTCCTGGGTTAGAGCCCCGGGTCGGGCCAATTCAAAAATTAATATTGAGTTTTCTTCCTGCGCCTGATCTCTCTCCGGTCATGTGGAATTCCCATCATATCGGACTATGACAGAGAGTGAAGAAATAGAGAGTGCATTTTTGTACTATGCCTGCCAATCCGCAGTGGAGCAGCGTCTCTCATATGAACGAGGAAGCCTGTGCCCAGCAGTGGGACGTTAATGGGCTGCTACTTACTTTTATTTACTACTTACCGACAACAACAATATATCATGAGTGCAAAAGGAAGTTCTATATTAAATAATTTATCTTTTTAACACGTCTCATAAAATTTTCATTTTATATATGAATAAAAAAACAAGTCTTGTTGTATATAAACTTGGAAACCATCTAACCTATGTTCCTGAACCAAGGTTTCTGACTATTAAACTCATTTACTCATCACGAGATCTTCATAGTTATTCGCGTTAGATTTGAAGTAACTATTTCTGACACTTTTAGGGTATTGCTATAACATCTTTCCATTCTAGTATTATATATTTATACGAGTATATAAGCTTCGTGTCTATTTACGTATATNTCCTGGACCAAATCCGGGACATTTTAAATAACGGCCAGGTCAAGAGTACTCTAAACCGACGAACTTGCATGAAAGGTTTAATGAGATTGAAAGAAGCGAAGGAGATATGTAAGGATCGTGGCAAGTGGAAGGATGTTGTCTCTGCCTCCCCTATGGGAATGAGGCGTGATGCTATGTATGTATGTATGTATACTGAACTCCTAAAAGATTGGATTGATTTTGATAAAAGCAATCTTGGATCCACTTGATCATACCCAGTATATAAGAGGATTCATGATCAAGATTGGTTCAGATCGATTATTCGATCTGGTCATTAATGGATTTACCCATATTTCTACGGGAATGAGAACTGAGTACGGAAAACTGCTGTGCATATCTAGTCAATGTAATAAATCTGGTTGGTTTTTTGCGTTGTAATATTTCCTTGAAAGTTTTTGCGTCTAAATTATATCAAAATTCTATTTTACATCCAGGGTTGGATTTTTTTAAAAATATCGTATACATACGGAACTTTGGAAAAATAGTAATCATTCGATCTTTACAAAATTTTTGTTATTGCTTGAGTTGTTCACCGTTGAATTTGAAGGGCAATTTTATGCACCAATAAATAATTGTAATAAAAAATTACTACGTTGTATCTTGCTCGTAATTATTTTTTTTCTACTTACCCATTTGATTATTATTTAAAATGAATACGTAGTATGTATCATTTAATTTCATTTGCAGAAGCTTCCTTCTTATCATTGTTTCTGGACGATTAACCTTAAACTTTAGATTAATTTCATAGAACTTTGAGTACAAAATAAGAAGAAATGTAACAAATACTCTTTTTTGCACCCTTTAAAAAAAATATGTAATATGGTAGAACTATACATGGTTTCTTATACATATAACATTGGGTTATTTTTAAGTTAGTGTGAGCTATGTTTGGATGAAATTCCTATTATTATGAGCTAGCGAGCATTTTTTTTTAATTAACCTGATGGTAAGTGATGATACAGTCTCCGATGGAATCGCGTTAATATAGATAAGAGACGATATACCCCTTACGGTTTCTACACGTATCGGAACAAAAATCTCTTTGTTTTGGCGGTACGTCTTTGCTGGTAAGGTGTGGTAACTAGCCACGGCCGAAGCTTCCCACCAGACCAAACTCAGACTTCACCCTACCGGGGATCGAACTCGGGGCCTCTGCTAGTAAAGCGAGTACTCGCAGCACTGCGCCAGCGAGGCCGTCATTTAATAATAACGTAAAAAAGGGGGTATACAAATGTCTACATCATTACAGTCTACATATTTTTGTTTTTACTTATTTTTATCTTTATTTTAGTTCCTTTCGATGGCATCGCTCGCATAGTAATGTAAATCCCGGCTTCGATCCCTGGTAGGGCGAAGTTAGGAAGTTGCATTTTCTAATTTGTCTAATTCTAGACTGTTGGGAGGTTTCGGCCGCGGCTAGTTACCGACCCAGGGGCAAAGACGTACCGCCAAGCAAAGAGATTTGTGTTCCGGTACAAACGGTAAATAAAAGTAGGCCAAGTCCATAACAGATATTATCATCTGTGTAACTCTTGTTAAAATAGGTCACGCCGTTTTTTAAATTAGCTTAACTTAAACAACCTCCTCGCTTTCACTCTAAGAGTTCTAATACATATATTTCATGGCATACGAATATATTTCGACCTGTCCTTCTTTTTCTTTTTTTATTAGGTAGGTATAGAGGTTTCCTCTTACCGGATTAGCGCACTTCCATCTTAGACTGTATCATCATGTACCATCAACTGCCAAGCGTATGAAAATGTATATTCTGTACCGTACCTTTCTTTTACATGACAGTCTCTTTTACCCAACGTAAATGTTATAAGTAGCCACAAAAGTATTAATCTTACTTTTCCTTCGTTGTAGCTTGATATATCTTATGTATTCAAGGTACTAGGTGGAATCAAATATCGCCAAAATTATATGTATTTAATCTGTGATTGGGGGCATTTATCATGGCAAGATAAGTAGAAAAGTAATAGGCGAGGAAGTCTCCAATAAAAGAGGTATCATAACATCTATTAACAAAGACATTACCAAAAAAAACTAGACGCCATGTCAGCCATTCATACTCCAATCCAAATACGAAATTCGAAATCGTATCGCGTCCTGACGTTTCCTCTACGTGCCGTTTCCGCTCTGCGCAAGCGCACCACGAATCCCTAATCGTGCGCTTTTACATTATTTTTTTCTGAAGGATACATTTTTTTCTACGTTCCCAACTATGTTATGTGTATCCTGTTCTGTTGATTGATGGGAGGGAGATAGGCTGGCGAAGTCACCATTATCGAAGCGAAGACTTAATAAATTAGTGCGTTATATTCGAAGCGCGTCGACAATTTTGGTTCGTCCGCATTGATCTTCGACGCGATGTTTACGTAATTGTAGGCCCGAAAATAAATAGAATATTAAAATATTGTTAATGGAAATGTTTGACGATATTATTTTTAATAACTGTACACCTAAAGTCCTGAACCTGAAGTGGCAATGGCCGGGTCACATAGTCCGAAGAACCGATGGTCGTTGGGGGCCGAAGGTTCTGGAGTGGCGACCCCGCGCCGGACAGCGCAGTATAGGCAGATCCCCACAAGGTGGACAGATGACATAAAGAGGGACGCCGGGAGCAGCTGGAGCCAGGTCATTACGTGAGACCCATGTCCAGCAGTGGACGTCCATCGGTTGAAGCGACGACGACGCCTAAAGAATCATAATGATAATTTATGAGGTCAATAACAGACGAGCAGTACACGACCGTCGTTTGCCCCCCTAGAGGTAGCTTCTTTGTAATGGGAGCAGAACCCATTGCCCCTTTAGAGGGATTCCGATGAGCAAGGTGGTATGCCACCAGAATAGGTGGAATACGAAGAAGGGGCCTGTACCCGTGGGTATATCGTTGACGAGAGTATTTATTCCGATTTCGATCCCATGTTTTCGCCAAAAAACGCAGGGAGGAGCACCGTCTTTCCCTCGTGGCGTTGCGGGTATCCATGAGGATTACCGACGAGGGATTATAAAGCGGTCTTATCGTTAATTATTAACTTCTTTCTGATAACTTTAAGGAAGAGGGGATTGTGCAAAAGTGGATAGATGGTGCAAAAAGAGATCATATTATATAATAATAATAATAAATAGGGTATATGCATAATGGAATAGAATATATATTACAATGGGACTTGTGAGAGCTAGCGTTCTGTAAAATGTATATGAAATAGAATTTCAAAATAATAAATTACATAATTACACTTGTGTACTCTATTATCTTTTACGTTGATGACTAATCTCTTCATGAGAATAACTATCATTTCTTCAATTCGGTAGGGATAGAATTTTTTTATTAATTACCTGAATAATACCATTAAGGACTTTTTTATGTATTAACGCTGTAAAATAAACATTGTTCAAGAGAAAATAAGTATAAAGTCTGTATTTTTGCTTATATATACACTATATTTCTTATTATATACTTACTAGCTACGTCCAACATAATTGTCAATATCATATTATTTTTTTAATAATTGTGAGGTATCCAAAGATTACATTATTTTATTATTGTATATCAACAATATTTACACCAGTAAAGTGTCCACATTTTAAAACAGTATTGAGCAAAAATCACTCAAAAAATTACAATTCAAGATAATTAATGGTTATTAACTAAGTGTTTAATTCAAGACCTTTCTTTATTTCATCTTTTAATCAGAAACAACATCGAAAGCCTCTAAAATAATGGCATAAAAATAAAATAAATACAAAAGGAGATTACATTGGGACAATTTTTTTAGAATGGTTAAAGGAGAAAAGTCCTTTTCTATAAGTTAACTAGCTGTTCCCGGCAGTGTCACCAGCGTAATGTCCTGATTCTATAGAAATATGAGGGAAATCTGGATTGAATTGTCAGTCTAAACCATTCTTGAATCTACCTCAATAGTCCAGAACTACCTTCAATTCAGTCAGATAATGACATATGTATATAAATAATAGCTATTACTGGCAGTATTATCCATATAATTGATAATTCCATGGAAATATCGCACTCAAATTCTTAAGTCCACTTTAAAAAATCATCAAAATAGTTCAAGCCGTAGTAGAAGTTCAGCCACATACACACGTACAGAAGAATGAAAAATATAAAGATAATTAAAACGTATCAATTAAATCCGACAGTATCAAATCAAATATTAACATTCAAGATGCCACTTCTATTCATAGGCGAGTCTACAAACTCTTTAATATGTATCACGTCCGTGATTGACCGTTGACTGATGACTTCATTGCACTCGACACGACGCCTCAATATGTAAATCATATTAGTACTAGGCTTTGCTATGCGCCCGAATAGGGAAACGGGGCATTACTTGAATTATTTAACATTTCTCTATTCGGTATTTTTGATGTTTAAAGCTGCATTAGTCTATTCAACTTTAAATGTATTTATTCAAGTGTAAAAAACGATCAACCATGTAACTATTGCTCGAGTAAAGTTTGCTCGCAATATAGCAAAACAATACATGGTGGGATATTTGTTTTATAGGCCTCCAATAAAGTCTGACTATATTCATTTATTCTTCTAAAACAGTGGTTACATACCATGCCTTTTCCGTCACATCGGACTATGAGGGAGAAGGAATAGTGAGAGCAGCCGGGTGGAACTTTGCTCGAAAAACTCTCTCCTATGAGTGAGGAAGCCTGTGCCCAGCTGTGGGTTAACGTCCCATGGCTGCTACTTACCTTTATACAATGCGGTAACTGGAAAAGTACAAAGACTATATGAATAATTTTTACCAGCTTCAATACGATAATTATCTTTGGTTGTACATCTTACAAAGGCAGCTTTCTACATCGATAAAAGACTCCCATGGTAAGGTAAAGTAAGTAGCAACCCGTTAACATCCCATAGCTGGTGACAGGACTCCTCACTCATAAAAGAAACGGTTTTTACAGCATTGACCCACCACGCTTCTCCACTGCAGGATGGCAGGCATAGTACCCAAGTTCACTCTCTATTCCTTCACTCTTATATTCCGATGAGACGGGAATCTGACCGGAGAGAGATCAAATTCGTTCGATACCGCGCGTAATCAGGCAGAAGTTATCGATGTTATCAATAAATACATACTTAAGCTACTTACTATGTTTTCATGTCTATGTTTACAATGCAATAAAATACTTAAATTAAAGTTAAAAGTTTATAATATTTAAATGAAATCTACATATTCAAGTGTAAGTGTGAAGAATCTCCGGAAGAGATTCCGCTGCCAACGCTAACGACTTGACCTGGTTTCCAGTGATGACATACGGTTTTGAAACGTGGTCGCTGACTATGGGCCTCATGCGGAAGCTCAGAGTCACTCAGCGTGCGATGGAGAGGGCTATGCTCGGAGTTTCTCTACGTGATAGAATCCGTAGTAGAATGAAATGCAATGAAGAGATCCTTAGTAGAACCAGAGTCACCGGCATAGTCCTACGAAAAAAACTTGAAGTGGCAATGGGCGGGGCACATAGTCCGAAGGACCGATGGACGTTGGGGGCCGAAGATGCTGGAGTGGCGACCCCGCATCGGACAGCGCAGTGTAGGCAGATCCCCCACAAGGTGGACCGACGATATAAAGAAGGTCGCCAATAGCCGCTTGAGTCAGGCGGCGCAAGATCGGGCCTTGTGATAGCCCTTTAGCGGGGCAGAAATTAGAGAATACATATCGTGACGAAATCTGATATATTCCAGAAGGAATACTAAGATATACTAAGAGCCATCCCTAGCAGTGGGACGATAATAGGCAGCTACTTACTATACCTAAATAGGTCAGAGAACGTGACACTCTTTAGCATGTTAGATGTTTTGCCTTTAGTCTAAAATTTCCTGTTACGATTAAATAGTTAAAAAAACATTATTGTTATCAATTGTTTAGTTTTCGGCTCACGTAATATTGTATCGAAAAGCATCAGATACCAAAACCGTAACTCATACGATTACAAAATTGCACCACATACCATATAACTCCAGCGTAATAAAATCTAATTCTAATGCTCTACATTACTATGCGAAGCACGTCGTGCCCGCTGACGATAGGGCGCAAGTTAAATACTGAACAATATAATGATCTATATACGAGTTGTACACGAGCTGGGTGATGGCTATTGAATATTAATATCGCAGGTTCGACGACATAGATTAATTTTGTTAACAGACATTTATTACAGTCATCTATACCCTGCTCGATTAGAATTGCTACATAATTTATATGGTTTAAACTCACCTCTTCTCATCATATTAAAAGATGGCAACAATCCTTTTCTGAAAGCTAAACAGGGCAATAATATTTAATTCTGGCCAGTGAAGTTTGGTGGAGGGCGGTTGTCTTCTTTTGCTAGATCGTCATGTCGATTAAGGAGGTAAATGAGAGGCTAACGGAGCAAGAGGCTGAAGGCCTCCCTTGCGGTTGGAGGTGGCTTGGTAGCAGAAGTCGCAAATATGCACTTCATGCTTTACCCTATTCAGTGGTAGATCCTCATACGAGGTATCAACATGGTCACTAGAGTGGGATGCAACTTAGGAACCTCTAGTGGATGACTCACTCATGGATAAGGATGAATTCGCTGGGTATTAGTGAGTATTCTGTTATCTGTGAGTCCTACACTCCCGATTGGAAGAGATCTTTCATCGGGGTGCGTAAAGGCATTTTCCAGCGAAAAAAGGGGTAGCAAAGTTCATCTATTTTCAAATAATATGAATAATCAAAATTAAAATATCTTTTATGCAAGTAGGCTCAAAAAGCACTTTTCAATTGTCTGTATGTTGTTAATACATCTACCACCAGTTCGGATATTTGATTCTGCTGATCTCTCACTGCCTGCTGTTGCCAAAGCTACAGTGAGCAGTAATGGGTTGTGGGTGGCCGTGGTCGCCTCCGCCATCAGACGCTGGAGTATTGGGCACAAACGCGCGGATCATATCCGTCATCTTCCACCGTAGTATAACCTCAGGGCAGCAGGTACGGGGTCTTCTGTCTGATAGAGAGGTCCCACGAGGAGGCTAGTGCCGGGTGCTCCGGGCACATTACCTTCAGAGCTATGAGCCGGTGCCACGGCACTGATCCAGGCCCGTTTAGTGCTAACGATCCCATGGCCTCGTCTTCAAACAATTTTGGAGTACCGTCAGGTTTTAGCCGGTAGGAGTCTGAAAGAAACACAACATTTAAACAAAAGTATAAAAGCTGTGCAACCCCCACATAGCCCTGAAAAGTCTGGCATAACCCGGAATGTCCATTCCCCGTGATGTTGTGGCTGTCTTAGAGGACTTATGTTGGTTCCGCTGAGAAGAAACCGACAAGAAACTCAGCGGTTACTCTTTTAAATATAGTTTTGTAAGTTAAATGTGAAATATTTTGAAAAGATAATTTTGAGCTATCAGAGGTGTCGGATTCAATCTCCGTGAGGATGAATTGGAGGAATTGCATTTTTTAATCTGTCTGGATTGGTGGGACGCCTCGTCTATGTCTAACAACCTACCAGTAAAGAGGTACCAAGTAAATTGCATCTTACCAGATTAACTAGCTTCTATTTTAGACTGTATAGTTACTCAACATCAGGTGTCATCACAGTCAGCTGATAAATTGTCAACAGTAAAAAAATACATATAAAATTTGACTTTTGAGGTCTGATTGCTTTGTTTATATTATTATTGTTCGCTCACTATTTTCCTTAACCTAAAAGCACAATAATTGATTAAAAAGAACAGTGAAATATATAAGTTTCACTTTTATAAAAAGAAACTAAACGGATTTGAACCTGCGATTCGTCTAAACGAGAATCCGCTCATCACTAGGATATGACCTTTAATTAAATATAGTTGAAATTATTATTTTAAAATGTTTTCTTTTTGATTTCCGCGACTATCATTCGTAACAAATAATAAAAGTTGAGTATTTCACAAAAAAATTAAGAAATTCTATACTTTTTAAGTTAAAGATAAAATATAATATTATATAAATTTCTCTTTTATTAATAACGTAAATTATAGGTATATGCTCTAAACCCTCTCACCTATAAGCCCAGCTGTGGGACGTTAATATCCTGCTACTTACTCTCAGAGGAACCGATTTTTACATACAATATCGTGTCTTATCTATTCTATTGAGTCTATGACAATATATTCAGAAACTTATTCAAAACTGGCATCAGTGGTTGTAAAGATAGCATCTTTGAATACGGGATTTCCGGTGTCCGCCCTCCAGGACTATAAATATGACGCTAATTTCTCAGGAACTCTTAGATCATGCCATATATGTCTATGGAATGCATTTTTTCTTTTCATTCAATTGTTCGTAATACATGCACTGTTTGTTAATGAACCTGCATCTAATTCAGACGGGAATTATGAAAAGTNCCGACCTGGGACTCGAACCCAGGACCTCATGTCTGTAGTCGAACATGCTAACCACTAGACCAATGAGGCCTGAGGCATGAGGCATGAGGCATGACCCATGAGGCAAAGGAAGATATGTTAGGAGTTTAATGACATTAATATATCAAAAGCTTCGAAAATTAATACAAATAATTGTTACGTGTCTTTGTTAATATTAGAAAATATTTATTAAATTTAAAATTTAGAAAAGAGATATCATGAAATATTTTCATTATTAAATGACGAGTGGCAAATGATAATGCCCGAATTAGCATAAAAATGCTGCACACCTTTGTGACGTTAATCACGCTAAAGAAGTTTCACTTCTATAATCGTCTTGACTGTAACATTCCCATCATAAAATGTTATCTATAAAAAATAACTATTTATATGGAAGATTTAATTTTGGGCATATTTAAGGAAACATTTAATATCGATGCTGGAAAGCAAATATATGATAATCCACAAACTATTAGAACAGATAAATTTCATTTTTTTAGTATTCATAAGTTTGCGCTTGGCTGCGATCATACAAGTTGGTAAGTGAATCTATAATGGAAGCACGCTAATCTGGTAAGAGGCATTTCACCTCTTATGGCTTTTACACAGTATCGTACTGGAACACAGATCTCATGCTGGGCAGTACGTCTTTGCGGTTAAGGTGGTAACTTGGTAGCTTCGGCCGAATCCTTCTACCAGTCCATATTCAGACAAATTAGAAAATGAAATAACCTCTGCTAGTAGTCACACCAATGCGCATGCGAGGCCTTTTATATGTATTGATTAGAATTATCATTATTGGATACTGACTACTACTACCCCAGTTTAGCAGAAAAATATTAATAAAATCTGTCCTTTTAATATAGCAATTTGTCTTTACCAGCATAATTACTAATATGGACAAAAAACACGTGATTTCAGATTTCAATAAATTATTTGTATTAACTTTCGACACTTATAATATTTTAATGATAAATAGAATCATTAAATTTCAAATCCTTCTTCCTTTTTCCCTCCTTCGAAGTCTCGGAAATCTAAATTTTTAGACTTGTATAAGTTAGCGTAGTCTAAGAAAAATTAACTAAATAGCCATATAATATGGCATTGCATTTCATGCTGGATGTGAACGAGTGTTTTATAATAAAATCGATGTTCCTGATCATGTCGAATTCAGATTACTTTTCCAGGGCATTTCTCTTACCACCTCTTAACACAACGAGATCCCCCGTGTCGACAATTCGACTGAAGTCCAATTTCAAGCTCACTTAGAAAGCAAAGCCAAATTGGCTTCAAAATAACTTGGGTTGCTCCATAGGGCCAAGCGTACCTTATATAAGAATTAACTTCCTATGCATTCAGTAAAAATATGGTAGTTTGAAAGTACAAGCCATCACTCCAATTTTATTTTGTTTTTGACTTCATCTTGTAAATAATTTGATTTTTGATAACCTTGCTAGCGCAGTGGTGCACGTACTCGATAGGATACTCGGTATGGTGAATTTAGGAATGATCAAGCTTGGTGATAGGCTTCGGTAGTGGCTAATAACCACCCTAGCGGCAAAAAAGTACGTAAGTAAGACATTTGTATAGAGGTGAAATGATTCTTACCAGATTAGCGTTCTTCCATCAAAGACTGTATAATCACTTACCATTAGATGTGATCCCAGTGAAGCGCAATAAAAAAACAGTTACCTGCCCTGCACTTTGACATTGTTTAGGGAAAAACTAATAGTCAAATAGACATTCAATTTTAAATTCAGTTTAGTGGTACATAAGTTATTAGTATTACATAAGTTATTTAGGTTGAATTTAAAAGTGCGAGTATGAGTTATTTTTTATAAAGGACTAGCTAACCCAGCAAACTTTGTGAAGTCTCAGAAGCAATAAATAAAAAAGCTGAAAGATAATTGCAGAATATTTTAACTGTAGTAAAAAATGTCGTCAAAACTCATTCGGAACAAAAATAATTTGTAATCGAATAACGCGTCCGTCAAAGTTCGTGAAATATTATAGTAGCGATCAGAAATTATTGGTTGTCAATGTCAAAATCAAAGGAAATCAAACAAAAGCATTCTTTTAAATTCAATTTGATTTCTGAACGATGGGACGAACATCAAACGTTTGACATTCATAATTAAAAATAAACCAAAGAAAACTTCATATTTTGATTTCTGAAAGACTTAATTTAATTGATTTCTAAACGAGGGGACAAATATCAAATGTTTGATAGACAGGAATTGCTATTAAGGAAAAATGACTTTGTTGGTTTTGTCTCATTGGTCTAGTGATAAGCATGTTCGGACACAGACATGAGGCCCTAGTTACGAATCGCGGGTCTGAGAAATTCAAAAATGGATATTGAGTTTTTTTTATTAAGATTTTCTCAATATTTGGTTGGAAGTTGGGAAAGTTGAAAAGAAGTTGGGAAGTTGGCGGTGTGCTCCACCCCCGTGCCTTGGAGAGCACGTTACGCCGTCGGTCCGGCGCATGATCTCTCTCCGATTGCCGTCAATGGGACTGTGAGAGTGAAGGAGTAGAGAGTGCACTTATCTACTATGCCTGCCAACCCACAGTGGAGCAGTGTGATGGGCCCACGCTCTTCTAACCCTCTCTCCTATGAGTGAGGAGGCCTGTACCAAGCAGTGGGACGTAATTGGCCTGCTTATTTACTTACCTTCTTTACAATTATATATACCAAGCATTTAGGACTCACATTTATTTTCAAATCAAAACTAGGCAAAACAGTCCAGCCATTCTTAAGCTTTAGCGAGACTAACGAACAGCAAACAATTTATATATACATATATATCAGATTTTTTTACAAGTAAACGTGTCCGTCACTAGCACGCTCTTAGAATCATGCGCATTTGATTTGGATCGCCCGATCTATTCTGGGAAACGTGTCATGGAGTCATAGTTTAAACAATGAGTGTAGTACATGTCAAAGATATTAAACGTTGATATTACTTGAATTCTATATAAGTAGAGAAAATTTTAAAATAATTTATTAATGTAATCTGTTCAATAGTCCCAACAAGTTATGTGTATATCTGATAATGTAATGATTTACGATACGAATTGAATTTATAAATTTACAAATTTGGTATATTTCCCTTTATTTCCTATCTATCGGATCGATAGTCGCAAAGGCCGTATGTATGTTAATGTTATACAATGATATATTCACATCACAGTTTGTAGGATAAATCTAGTTACCATTAAATATATCCTGTTCTATAAAGTAAGTAGATTACTATTATATGTAAATTAAATAATCTACCTTTAATTATAATCTTTAATGTTTTATATGTACTTACTATCAGGTTTTTTTAACAATTTCGATACATAACAGTCTTATATCTATATATGTATGTTACAACTTGTATAATTTAAAATTACCGCAAATAATGATGTTGTACTGATTGCCTTAACACTGGGCCATACGTAAACTTATTCTAAGGCATATGATAACGTAATATTAATATATTTATTTCTTGACTACTATTAATTCCTAGAGCTATGAGACTGTCTTATAATAAGTATTATTATATTATTGTAATATTACTTTTTCATTGAAACTCATTTTTAAAATTGGCATGTTTCCAAAAAGAGAGCAGCTATGTTTCAAGTACCTTTGTGTGTGTTGGGTGAGTTGTGTGTGAGCGAGATAGATAATGCCCCAGAGACCCATAGAGACACAATATAAGAAGGTATTAACCAACAAGGATAGCGTTGTAATTAATCTATTATTGTATTATGGATCATCGGCAAGACGCGCGTGGGCGCCATTGAGACGTGAGCGCGCATTTGTATCGATCCTAATCCAATTGTATCATGGGATTAGTATTACGTAATTAAACATGTCGGAGTGTTATTGTCTTTAATTAACAAATGTTTTGTCGTTAAACTGGTATTAGACCTAATTAAACTTCGTAATCCTTTTATACTGTCTTATTGGACCAGTGGCCAGCTTGTCTGGCTGTAGATCATGTGGGATTACGTGTTCAACTTTGACGATTTTATTGTAATCATTTTATCTCATAAACTCATTATCATTTCCTCAGCTTTTGTATATAAGGTTTATAATAATTATCCAGGATTTGATCGCGTTTCTTTCTGAGCGATAATTCATTTTGACATCATGGTGTTATCATAAAAATGATAATTTTAAATTGTTTTTTAAATTATTATTAATAACAAAAGTAAATAATACCCGAGTACTACTTATAAATTTTGAGGAACTAATAGAATCGTAGTTAAATACCTAGCTTAAAATTTATTTACGAGTATTTATCAAGATGGGAATATGCTATATTTTCTTAATATTTAGAGCCAATTACATTGGTCCTGCTCACGACGTAACTCCTGTAGGTTGACACTGGTCAAGCGGAGCTATCAAGAGCAGAGACTATCTACTCTTTTTCAGAAGGGGTAATCCTCTAATGATACCCGGCCTTTTGGGGGAAAGACTAAGTTATGTGGGATTATACACGCTAACACCCTCTCGGTGGCCCCTTTTCTGCAAATATTACGTCTATAGCAGTGTCTCATTACCAGGGCTAATTTTTCCAGCCTCGTTCTTTCTAGGTTCTTCTCAACTGCAGTTGAGGGTTGCATCAATTTGATGCCTGATAATCTATGTTGCACGCAATTATACGGCCTGGTTCCCGCTGGCTACGCTAGTGGGTCATCCAAGTCAATTCCGTGAGTAGTCCACTCCAGGTATCGCCACTGCCAAGGCACCCTCTTCGCCGTCAGTAACTTCTACATCAGGACGCGGTGACAGCAGGAGCTCACGAGGCAGGGGACGCCCAGTGTTTGCTGCTCTTGGGTGCTGGCTGACATTGACGATGTCCGTTATTTATTTCTGCCGTTATTCTAACGGGCCGATCTCCGTTCCAAGTCAATCCGAGTGTTAGTTAATTCCGGATTCTGCAACTGCCGTTGCGTCGATAATGCCGTAATCTTCTACTACACCTGGTGGTGGTCATAGTAGGAGCTCACGAGGTAGTGGACGCCTAGTGTTTTTATATCTAGGTCTGGCAGCCGTGGAACTCTGTGTGTGGGGAGTTGTCCGCTTGGCGAAACATGCTCCTCGCCAAATGCCGGATTATATTACGTGACACCAGATTCTCCATAGAGACTTTCGTCTGGTGTCGCCATTATGCAATGCCGTAAAAGCTTATTTCATATTCAAAATATTTATATTTTGCAGCTTTAGCCAATCTTACCGTTCGCAAATCCAAGAAACTGTCTACCCTATGTCTTGATTTATTATTTTTTGTGAATATTAATGCATTGTGGCGAAAAAGGTACATGTAATTTTGGAATAATAAAAAAAGAGAGAAAGTTGGACAGATTCTGCATCTGATAGCTTCACATAGTAACCTACAGCAGTCCCGTCTCGATTCACGTAATTGAGTCGAAATATCAACATATAGCACATTTAAAACGTGATATGTACTCGTAAATACATTTTAAACTGAAATAGTGTTAAGGAGTAATTTAAAAGGCAATTCTTAAAGTTATGGATGCACCGCAATCAAATATCAAATTATGGAGCACGCAATAACAAGTAAGTTAACGAATTTATGGATACATGTTACTAGCTTCTACGGTAGGCGAAACACATAAATTCATCATATATCTCTACGAGCGTTTAAATCATTAGAATTATGAAAGCATGTATTTGATGTGTTACTTTACTTACGTGAGGCATTAACGTAAATGTTATTTTCTGCTCAAACTAATTAAGGCTTCCGATTCTTAGAAATTGTCTGTTTGAAATGAAGAAGAGATATTTTTGTTTATTGCTTTAGGTTTTGTGGTGTTAAATTCCGTTATTTAGAGTTATTTAACACTATCGATGTATTATTTCAAAATATTTTATATGTAACTATGGAAGCCAAGTTTTATTTTACTCTTTAATATACAAGAGCTATAATAAACTTTGTAGTGCATTTATTCAGATATATAACTTCCTTATGATGTTAATTTTTTAAATTTGGATTCGTTCCAGATGCACACAACTAGCTGACACGAGCAACATCGTCTGCTTACACTAAAACTCTTTTGACAGCAGAACTTCACAAAAAAAACTGATACCTATTGGATATAAGTTGGTACAAATTCTGCAATATGAAAAATATACAGGCTTTGTCAAAAGAAATTCTGTATATAGTACATCGATTAAAAAAAACGTAATCCATATTTTGTTATCGAAAAATGTTTATTAATTATTAAAAACACTTTTTTAATTTATTTCTTAAAAATAATATCGTTTGATTGTCGACTGCCTCATTGGTCTAGTGGTTAGTATGTTCGACTACAGACATGATAAGGTCCTGGGTTCAAGTCCCGGGTCGGGCTAATTCAAAAATGAGTATTGAGTTTCCTATTAAAATTTTCTCAATAATTGCCCGAAGTTGGGAAGTTGCCGGTGCGATCCACCCCCGTGCCTCGGAGAACATGGTTAGCCGTCGGTCCTGCGCCTGATCTCTCTCCGGTCGTGTCGCATTCCCGTCACATCGAACTATGAGAGTGAAGGAATAGAGAGTGCAGTTGTTGTATACTATGCCTGCCAAACCGCAGTAGAGGAGCGTGGTGGGTCTATGCTCTAAAAACCCTCGCTCCTCGGAGTGAGGAGGCCTGTGCTCAGCAGTGGGCGTTAATGGGCTGCTACTTACTTACTTTACTTTAATATCGTCTAATTGTAGATCCTCACGTCCTCGGCAGTCATTTAATCGAACAGTAAAATTACTTGTGACGGCTCTGCAAGTGGATGGCTGCAATTTCGTGACGAATATTTTCTTTCTAATGCGCCAGTGAAGTCGGTTTATTGGAGTACACTTTGGATTTACGATAACCCCATGGGGGTTAAATCTGGACTGCGTGGAGGCCAATTTATGTCACCTCTCCGAGAGATCAATTTGCCTATCAAAATTTCATGAACACGTGGCAGAGACATATTGGACGTGTCTGAAGTTGCTCTGTCCTGTTGGAACCATATTCTTTGGTTATAGTCAGAAAAGTTTTGCAGTTCAGGTACCAGGAAGTTGTATAACATCTCCACATAACGCTCTAAATTCAATGTAACTGCACATTCCCTTTCGTCTTCAAAAAAGTAAGGGCCGATAATTACGAGGAATTATCCGATAAACGAGGCCGATTTAATTTTGTATTGATAGCCATAGCGACTGAATTCCCAAGAGACAGGCTACCGATTGACATAACCACGTCCCTCGGATACGTTGCGTTCAAGCAGTATGCTAAATAAATATAAAATTTCTTTTGAGACACCTGATACATCAAAATCGGTTAGCAGACCCCGAGTTAATCGCGACTTAAGTGACAGGACATTTTTAAATATATAGATAGATTTTCGTTAGATAATAAATAGCAATTAAATCGTTTTTTGAACATAATTTAATAAACTGTTAGTATACTATGTAAAATTAGGAAAACTTATGGTCATCTGTAGTGGAAATACGAATAAATCCCGTTATATGGAAACAGATATGTTTGAAACATCTTCTTAAGATATTTACAATAAGTAACCTAAATGTACTTAACATCTTTGCGGCCTATTAAGGTATAAATAGTTTTGTCTTTTTCAGTCATATACTTTACGCCTTTTTACTAAATTAAACAAATAACCACATCAAAACTATCAAAGACTTTTTAAGTATAAGTGCTCTACTATAAATATAGAATCTTACAAAAAGTACATTGTATGACACTGCCTCAAAATCCTACAGCTTAACTAAATAGGCTTGATTAACTACAGGTACTTGTTTTAATTTTTTTGTAATTATTTTATTTATTATTGCTAGTTTTTAATTAAATTAAACCATAACCGCAGAAAATACCATATGCTTTTTCTTAGGTAGACATATACAAAAATAACGAAGTAATAAATTAGCTTCAACTGTCAAGCAACTTTGAAATATACCCTCGAAGCCAAGTTTCACTTAATCTAGTCTGGTTAGTTAGTAACTGTGTTAAAATTTAATTACTCTGTGTGCGATTTAACGCTGAGCGCCCACTACCGACTGTACTCCACTAATAGATCCTTTGATACTTCTTTAAAGAAACTTACATTCGGACTTTCCAGTCATTGAGTATGTCAGTAAATGTCTTATATATGAAATACTTCTTCAATTCAAATGGTGAAGTTATGTGTACCCTGTCACCCATAAAAGTCAATTTGTGAAAGAAGAAAACATTCCTAACATAATAGCGTGCTTTTATTTTACTTTAGAAGGCAAATTATAAAATTAATGATTACATAGAAGACAAACCGGTATGAGCTGGTAGTGGCATATATGACAACGCTATATCATATATTATTATTAATAATAATAATAATAGATAGATGAAGACCAGCTATACGCACGAAAAAGCATTAATCATTATCATGTTCCGCTTGAGTTGAGTGTGTAAGAGAAAGCGGTAGAGAAACGCAATCGGCCTAAGCATTAGGCCTGTGACGAATCTATCTCGCCTCCATACCATCAGCTGATGACTCCGAGTAGAGTTTTTTCAGACGCTGGGAAATGCCTTTACGCACGGCGTGTGGGACTCACTGACAAGTCAGAATACCCACTAAACCCAACGGAGAACCTTTGACATCCTTGAATAGAGAACCAGAGGTACATATACGCAATCTGCTTTGGCACTCAGGATGTAGCCGCCTTATTTAAATTATTTATGGAAAAGGCAGGAGATGCGCATATCTACGCATCCTGTTACGCCGCCGCCTACGTCTGAGCGGGGAAGCGTCGACGGCATTTTGTCTCATCCTCTCTGATGCCTCCTTCAGCGAGATAACAGATTCGTACAAGGAGGCAACTACCTTCCAACCCATCTCGTTAGCAAGCATTGCGCCGACAATGCTCACTAACGAGAGGTTCCCCCAATTAGGGATTCCAGGACGTATCGCTAAGGTCCCCATGCGGAAAACTCTCCCAATAGTGGTGCGCCGAATCTATGGAAGTACCACACTGGTGGCAGGAAAATTTTCATACATACTCCAACTTTACAGACAACCATTTTTTTTATTGAATAGGGATTTATACTTTAAAGTTATTATATATGTGTTGACGTTCATAAATGCTGTATTTCAAGCGGAAAATGTAAAAAAAAGATACCATTGTTATATGCAGATATTCCATCACTCAATAATTGTAACTATGTTGAAGCGTTATAAAAACTAATAATATATGATATATTCTTAGTTTTTATAATAATGTAAATTGTAGTTCCAATAATCCAAAATATTTTTTTTAACTCTGCATTTCATCGGTAAAAATATTTAGTTAGTTGGAGGGCAGCTTTACATTTTCGTTTAAGTGCCTTCAACACTTTGAAGACAAGTGCTAAACTTCTTACAAAAATAAGCATATTTTCTACCACTAATGAGGTTGTTAGTGGTCACAGAAATAATTAGTGAAAGCTCAAACATAACAGTTGACTTAAACTTCGACAGAGGATTAGGAAATGGAAACCATCAGAAGTTTTTTAATTATTTAAGGTAACATACTTTTGGAAAATTAAAAGACAGAATATTCTTTATTGTTAGATGAACTCATCACCAAATTTATTTACAGAGATACATTAAATAGGGACTAGTGGTTAGCACGTTCGATTACAGACATGAGGTCTAGGGTTCGAGTCCCGGGTCGAACCAATTCGAATTAGATATTGAGTTTCCTATTAAGATTTTCTCAATATTTGCTAGAAGTTGGGAAGTTGGCGTTGTGCTCCACCCCTGTGTCTCAGAGAGCGCGTTAAGCCTTCGGTCCTGTGACTGATCTTTATCGTGTCGGATTCAGGTCACATCGGACTATGAGAGTGAAGGAATAGAGGCTGCACTTGTATACTATGCCTGCCAATCTGCAGTGGAGCTGCGTGGTGGGTCTGGTCTATTCTCTAAAACCCCCTCTCATATGAGTGAGGAGGCCTGTGCCCAGCAGTGGAACGTTAATGAGCTGCTACTTACTTAATCAATATATATAAGAGTAAGTAATAAAATACTTGTTCATAACTTAATAATTCGAACAGCCACATATTTAAATAATTCAGAATTTATAAAAATTTTCTTTTAATTAAATATACAAAAGTGTGTTTCTTTGTAGAGGTGATGTTTTTGTAATACATGTATAATATTTTAACTGAATAATCTCTTCGCGTTTTTCTCCACTACGCTGACATTGGCAGAGTAACTAATATTAATATAAAACCGTATAAAGACAGAAATTAAAGGAAAAAGGAGAGATAATTTATCCCATAATTGTACTGTTTTTTATTGGCGTTTTATGTACTCATATAAGACAACACAGTTTTGGATAACTCTATCGTATCTACATAATTGTTTACTTTAGATTAGACATATAAAAACATGTGGAAAATTTTTGTTTGAAGTAGTGTAGGAGATAAAATTTGTCACAAATACGTATTGCATTTATTACAGTTACATTTCCGACCTTTTGATGTAATGGACTGATTTAAAAGTAAACAAAATAACACTCTATACTGTCAGCAACATAAATATCTAAAACTGCAAATAGGATTTTATTAGATTTGAATGAAAAATTATTAATTGTTACTTTTTAATTCAAATCGACAATTCTTTATCCAATTAGGCTTTTATAGTGTTATTGCCAAATCGTCAAATAACGTATTCTCCTCATGTTATTAAGGCGTTTCCTTCGAGCTCTTTTCTGAGAAAATGCGACAACAAAGTCAGTGAAATATAAACTATAATGTGAATATTTTTTTATTTACCACTTAAAAAATGTACGAACTTCATTAATAATACTATATCATCATGAATTCTTTTCTCTAAGTTGCACCATTGTCTAACTTTTGGAAGTAACACTATATTCAAGGGTTCAAAGAGTCCAATTATCTATAATACTATTATAGAGCTTAAGTTAAGGAATACTGTAGGTGATATAGCGTCACGTTATGATTAATAGAAAGTTTATTATTTTTAAGTGTCTTCATTTTGTGAAAACAGTTAAAATTATGAAACAAAATAGGATTGTTTCGTAGTTTGAACTGTTTTGTAGGAACTGTTCTTTTTAAACTAATGTCCAAGTTGCCATCTGTCTATCTTTTATGGTAGACTTTCTGTAACAATTTTACCGTAATCTATCTTTCTTGCATATTTCCCTCTCTTATGTAACGAAGTTGCCCTGGTAAGCCAGTGTAATATACATTTGATATCCTTGAGAATTATTATAATATGTGAAATAGGTTAAAATTATTTTAAATTGTTTAATATTGAACCGACTGTACCTACTACGGTAAAAGTCGTGATCGGTACGGTTTCGTGACCGTCGGTTGAGGTCGGAGACGCTTCCATACGATTAAATTAGGAACCTTTTTTAGTCTGAGAGTAAGTTATAATAAATGGACCAATGATTATACAAATTTCAAGGTAAATCTTTTTTTATATAATACTTCCATATATTAGACTATATTTATTTATTTATTAAGGCAGGCAAAGCAACTAAAATTATAAAAAAGGAAGGATTGTATTTTTATATGTATGTACTGATATGATTTCGAAAAATTTTTCACCGTTAGAAAGCTACATTTTCACTTAGCCTGATAAGCTGTATTACTTTCTTTAAAAAATAGGGACCTCTTATAAAAATGCATTAATGTAACTCAAGGTGTGAAAAAATTGGTCTCATAAAATGTGTCATCGCGTGCGCTGCGAAAACTATTGAAGATAGAACAAAAAAATATTTAGCAATATTATAGAACGTATTAATATCTACGAAAACGTCTGCAATACCACATGTCCAACTACTGTAGTTATGCCACTATAACTACTTCTTTGCATTTCAAAAGTTATACTTTTATTATTATTATATATTTTTATTGCTAAAAGAGAGTTATTAATTTCGTTAGATATTTAATTTATGAATGTTGTAACTAACTAGATTAGGGGTTTAAAATCTGAGAGACGATTTGGCACAAGTTTGCTTGCATATGTAAGTTCAGATTGCAAAGTTATATACCGTTAGATATTTCATTGCGTCATTACTGAAAACGATGGAAATCGTGTCATATCTTGTAAATTAAATTATCTGTATTCTGTTGGAATGATTACCAATGATTTCCTAGTTTCATAAAAAGAGGTTTAATTAATCAATCCACCTGTAGTCCGAGTTTTACAATTTTTATAATAGACTTTGCTTCATGGTATACAAATGATTGTTTTTAAGTGTGGTCTATTCAAATTCAAACTCATAAAAGCTTTAAGGCTTTTCCCCATAATATTTCTATATACGACTGATGGTGAAATTAATGAGTGACATGTATTTGACAAGTAACTTGAAGGTACAGCTGCATTGAGGAATGCACGAAGAAAGCCACGGGGCTCTCTTTTTATACTGAAGAAGATCACCTAGGGGTTTTTTAAATCTTTATTTATTGTCAGGGCTTTTGTTATTTATATACATGTCAGCCTTATTGTTCCTTTTACTTAATTACTAATCACAAGCTATCCATGTGTACTCTTACAAAATAAACATGCTATTTAACTAATAAAACACAAATAAATATAACACAAGATATATAAAACTCAAATAGAATTCTAGCTGCTCCAGAATTTGCATCAGCCAGAATGGTATTTATGTAGCCAATATCATATTTATTTATATTAAGTAGTGACCAAGTTCTCTCATACCGCTGATACGAACACATTCCATTACGAAATGTTGCACATCTTCCGGTTTAAAGGTAAGTAGCAGCCCATGAACGTCCCACTGCTGAGCACAGGCCTCCTCACTCATATGAGAGTGGGTTATTAAAGCATAGACCCACCATGCTACTACACTGCGGATTGGCAGGCATAGTACACAAGTGCACTCTCTATTCCTTCACTCTCATAGTCCAACTGTGACGGTAATCCGACACGATCGGAGAGAGATTAAGCGCAGAACCGACGGCTTAACGTGCTCTCCGAGGCACGGGGGTGGACCACACCGCCAAATTTTTCCCCACTTCGGGCAAATATTGAGAAAATCTTAGTAGAAAACTCAATATCGATTTAGACTTGGCCCGAACCGGGACTCGAACTCAGGACCTTATGTCTGTAGTCGAACATGCTAACCACTAGACGAATAAGGCAGTCTTCTGGTTTACTACACACTAAATAATTTGGAAGTTCATTAAATATGCAAAGGCTATCTTACGAAGATTCTCCTTACCCATCCCGTTACAAAAAGAAGGAAAAGACTATAGCCCGCATTGACATTTGAAGCATCTTTTATTTATAGACGCTGGCTCTAAGCCTATTAAAGCAGCGTTTGTATATTGAATGAATTTAGTTTAAGGATGATCTAATTTTATAAGAAGCGTGACGAAGGTTTTATAAAGAATGTACATGAATATGATACAAAGCTTTTGCGTCATTAGTATAACAGATTTTCCTGTAATTATTGAGTTATGTTACATTTTGTATTACTCATAATAGAGAAATAAATTGTATTTGTATACTTAAATTTCATTATGTTAAACTCTATAATGGGCATAGGTATAAAACATTTGTGTATTATATACTTAGTTTAGTGTAGACTAACTAAAGTTCACCAGAATTTGCTGTTGCAGAACCCGATATTACTTTTTCGATGCGACTAGAACTTCTTTTTCTAGGTAGACAAAAGATAGCTAATATTATTACTTTTAATAATATCTACAATACAATGAAAGTCACGTCAAAATTACAAGACCCGTTTCAGCGATTTGCGAGTAAAAGTACATACTGACAAAACCAAATACAGTTTTTTTACATATAAATGTAAATTTTTATACGTTCTTTAACAATATAAAAAGACGTTCAAAATGTAATTATTTGCATAGATTTGTTACAATCCTTATAATTGACATGTTTGCACTGTGATATCATTTGATGGTACGTGATGATAAAGTATAAGATGGTAGTGAGCTGACCTGGAAAGGGGTAATTTATCTCTCACAATTTTTACACATCTTCGCACCCGAATGCAAATTGTTTGTTTGGTGGCACGTCTTTTTAATATAGTGCTAACTAGCCACGACCGAAGCGACCTACCAGTCCAGATTAAGACAAATTAGAAAATACAAAGGTCGGGAAGCTAAGGCAGGGCCTTTTCTAGCGAAGTAATGACTAGCATCATTGCACTAACGAGGCCGTTAATTGTATATATTACTTTAAATAAATACTCATCAAATCCTTGTAAGGCAATTATTCCATCGTTTCCTTCTCCTTTATTATAATTATATGTTAAATGCGTTTAAGCCTTCCAACATTAATTGAACAAGTTTATCTAAGAAGGCGAACAATCTAACAACTTGTTCAACAAGTCTTAATTTAAGGCATTAGTTAGGTTTTAAGATTGCACTGCTCCTACAATACAGTAATTTATTCTATGTGTTTATTTAACTTGTTTATATTGTTGAATATTTATTCATTAAGGTCCGTCAACAGATGTAACACTAATGCCCGATTTCACCAATCTCCCCTAAGCTTTATATGCCCTCTAAGTAAATTTGGTGGCTTGGTAAAAGTAAAATTGGGCATAAATCTATTATATTATAACATTCTAGAAACTATAACTTTATTTCTTTTGGACACAATTTTTATATTTTGTTGCTTAACAACTTGATTTTAACGTCATTAACCTAATGTTTTGTTAAATATTTAGCGAGTTACTAAGTGTTCGCTTTCTAGCATCGATATAATATTTTTTACTTACAGTATACGTGACGAAGATCACTCGGAACAGGAAAAGTTAATGCACAATTAATCAAATCAGATTACCATTAAGTATTTCTTCACGACTTATTTCAACCTTCAGTTCATAAACCAATTAATAACATTGTTTAATTACATTTTTTATTAGCTAAAAACGCGTACCTAATTGTGTTTTCTTAGTATCAATGATAAATTCTGAACAGCAATCAGGCACTTCTCTTTTACAAATAGAAATTATTAGTGCCCGCAAAATCCAAATCCGTGACTCTCAACATGAAATCATGTGTTTGTCTGTTCAACAATTATGTATATTAGGTTTTTAAATTTCTACTATTAGTTTATGCTCTCACAATTATCTATCCCTATTATCTAAATTGTCAGTCGATACATTTTTATTTATTTATATACTCAAGTCATGTTACATACATACATGTTAATATACTACAAGTTAATGCTTTTTGAAGAAGGACTTCCCTTTTTTTTATTCCTGCCATTGCAGAGGGTAATAGTGGTCAGGGTAATACGGGAGTATCCTGGACAGCGGCGTCTCTTATGACGGGCGATGCTACGTGAGAATTTCGTGCGGAAGTTTTCGTGGCCATCTATAGGTACAAGGTGGTTAAAAGGGCGCGTGATATGCAGATTGGTGCTGATGAGATCCGGAGAAGGGCTTGAGCTGACCGCGCTCTGATCCAACGATGGAAACAGGATCTCAGGTCCACAGTAGTCGGCTTAGTCAATGTGAAGCCAATCTGCCCTCACCTGGAACAATGGCTTTCCAGGAATCACGGGTCGCTTACCTACTGATTAGTGCAGCTTCTGACCGAACACGGATATTTCGGATAGTTTCTGCACAGAATAAGTCGCGAGGAGTCACCGGCTTGCCATGAGCGTGGTGCTGCAATCGACTCAGAACAGCATACTTTGGCAGATTGGGCAGCCCGCGAAGCTCAGCGTCACCACGGGGGATGTTACGCGAGAGTGGCCCTCTTCTGTGAGATGATCATCTCAAGTAGCGTTAGCATGTTAGCGTAAATCTTTTTGCCTTCGAGAATTGTCAGTCGGATTAATCCGAGACACAAGGGAGGAATGCGAAAGTTGAACCCCTGGTGCCTCATTCATGGACGAAGAGGGTTCCGCTGGGTTTTAGTGGGTATTGCGAGGCCTTCTTGCTCGCCGATTCTCGCACTCCTGACTCATGTTTGGGGCCAGTGCATTTCCCAGCCAAAAAAAAAAAAACGTTTGGCTATAATCTCATCTGACAGAAAGCGATGATAGACAGCTAGATAGATAGTATTGCTGTGGTAGAGTAACAACTAGCCACGGCCAAAGCTTCTCGTCGTTGGAAATCGAACCCAGTACTTCTGCTAGCAAAGTAAGTACTCCCACCATTAGTTGAATGTAATGAGTAGATAGAGTTGCAAAGAGAAATTTGATCACATCCAAGTAAGAATCTACGTATCCAATCATCGCCAGATATAGCTTCCTCAAATATCAAGGTTAACAGCTTACAAGCGATAATTTTTTGTGTTTTCCTAACTGCTAATCAAAATCGCTAATATGAAAAATAAATATACTAACTAATATGAGCATAACACTCGATAATGGTCCCTCACAATCACATAGTCGAGAGGTCCTCGTGACTATTTTTCGGAAATGAAGAACACAGTTCAGCGAGGCTTAGTCGAGTGATGGCTCTCCGTTGAACAAACAAATGTAACCGTGGGTTAATACATTGGAATGATTTTGGAATATAAGACGGATGTATAAAAGCAATGTATTTATACAATGGGATATGGCATATCTCTTATCAAGGGGTGATATAAAAAAGTGCGTGCGTACAAAGTACACATGTCAGAATTGAAACTTCTTTAGCAAACAAATTTTTAAGTCTTGTTTATATTTATAGAAATCGAAAACTTTAGATTTCCGAGACTTAGAGACAGCTAAAAAGGAAGATATGTTAGGAATTTAATTGTCATTAAAATATTAAAGGCGTCGAAAATAAATACAAATAATATCTTGAATATATTGAAATCTCAAATGACGAATTGTAAATAAAAATGCCGAGTGACTTTTGTCAATATGAGCAATTACTAATTAAATTTCGATTTTGAATTTGTAATCTAGAAAAAAAAGAAATTATTATAATGTTTATGAAAAATATTATATGAAATGGCGAGTGGCAAATTAAAATGCCACATGTTATTTGTAAATATTAAAACTGCTTAACCTGAAACGATTTATCATAAAAAACGCTGCACATCTTCGTGACGCTAATTCGTATAAGAGCCTCAGTGACGCAATGATGCGAGTATATAAGTCTTTGCGTCTTGTTAGGGAAATTTAGAAAATTGCTTTCTCTAATTTGTCTGAGTCTGGATTAATGGCTTCAGCCATCCATGGCTAGTTTATTAACCTAGTGGCCAAGCAATAAAATTATGTTCCGGTGCAATACTATATAGAAACAATAAGTTAAATTGCTTCTTACCAAGTTAACATCTTAGTATCACTTAAAATTACTTGAGAGTAGAATCAATCGCCAATATATCTAAACTAATATTATAAATAGGAAACATTTGTGTTTTCGTATGTATGTATGTCTGTAACGTTTTCACACAAAAATTACTGGAGCGATTTAACATTTTTTTCACTATTAGAAAGCTATATTTTCACTGATGGACATTGGCTATATTACTTTGTCAAAAAAAAAAATAGGGATTGAAAAAATGTTTCACAATATTATAAAACATATTAATAATGAATTTATGTATGTCAATCTAAAGAAAATAATGTATCCCGAGTCGAAATCCAGAATGTCAAATATACAGTATATTTAGGGATAGGGAAGTTCTAAGACAATAAAGTATTACAAATAAATGTCTTCTCTAATATAATAGAAGAAAGTTTTGCATTTAGAATTTTCGTTTTTATTTTTAACTATTTATAATACTAAAAATTACTGGATCGATTCAAAAAATTCTTTCAATACCTATAGAGTATTTTTAAATTGACTAATATCGGACATTCTACGTAAATAATTATTATAAATTTAATCAAATCAAACGTGAAACACAAAAACAATGGAATTGTTTCGTTTATTATTATCCGTGTGAAGTTAATATGAATATAACATTATATTTTTATATTCATTGCAATACGTTGATATTTAATTATTTTTACTACGTGAGATTATTACTCTAGAGTAAAATACTCAGTATTGTAATCGTCAATTACAATAATTTATGCAGTGGCAACTGCGTATTAAATTGCGTATGCTCAACAAAGGATTTCCGAGCCTTCTTCACTCTAAAATATGGCATAACAAGTTTGTTATAATTTTTTAAGGTATTAACTTGTGGTTTTATGCTTTTTCTATTTCTATTTCAATGAAAAACAGTTTATGCATTTCGAGAAGAAGTTACGTTTCCTTGGTTTTAATTTTAGCATATGTTTTTGTTCTTTTATCTTTATTGGATATTTGACGTCAAAAACTGTTTTGTATATAAATAAAATGTAAACAATGTCCTCTGTCAGTTTATTTATGTAAATTACTTTGTTAGTACCGCGTCCATCCGTCATTACAGCTTTTATACCTCCGTTTATTGAATAAATGTTGTATATACGCGTGGGCAATGTTATCTTAGAAAGCAGACTGGAATGCGACGTGTAATACCGGAATCCGAATTATAAATTTTCAATAATAAGTACCACTATACATTACTACAAACATTAGATGGGTTTTCTATTAAAAACAATTACCCTTTCAAACAGCAATTTGAAGTTCTGCTAGTTGTGAAAATATTTACAAGTGACAGAATTTTCTTCTATAAACAAGTAATCTATATATATAAGAGATATCCAGGTATCTATTGACTCATCACGATATCTCTGGAACCATAAGGCGTAGAGAATTGAAATTTGGTAGGACTATTCCTTTTGTCGAGTACAGGTCAGCTAACAACGGATTTTAAGAAATTCCACTCGCAAGGCGGGTTGGGGGGGTGTTAATTAAAAACTAAATATTTTATGGTATGTAAAACTTGGCCAGAATTTTTTTTGTCATCGTGGAATCTATCAAAAGTAAATTTTAGGAAATTTCACCCTCAAAGGGCAGTGCGGATATGTTTTTTATTTGTAAAACTATTTGCCTAAATTAACGAGAATGTTACCAAAAAAACGTTTCACGCAGGTGAAGTCGCGGGTTCATCTAGTATAATATAAAAAAATGAAAGTACATAGACACTTTTTATCTGAAAGAATAGATAATTTAGTGTAAAGTAATAGAAGGAATTCAAAGAGGGTACACCACATAAGCTAACTAGATTTTGTGCAATGAATCTCATATAGTACAAGGATAAATTTACTTCGTACTAACTTTTTCTAGTTTATGATTCATTTGTATGTAATTGGAACTATTTTTGTACATCAGCGGAATTAGTGTTATTTTTTAATAAAGGACATGAATAAAAAACAGCTTATTATAATAATTAATATAAGAACATTGATTTTTTGAATGAAATAAGCAACGGTGAAAAAGATATTAGTGAAGTTACTCTAAACAAAAAGGCGTTCTGGTACGATTCTGTGGTCCCATTTATGTTCCATTGATGGTCTCAGGCCTCCTCACTCATAGATGAGAAGGTTTTTGGATTATGACCTAGCACGCTGCTTCATTAGTCTAAACTGCCTCATTGGTCTAATGGTTAGCATGTTCGACTACTAATATGAGGTCGTGGGTTTGAGTCCCGGGGCAGGCTACTCCAAAATCGATATTGAGTTTTCTATTAAGATTTTCTCAATATTTGCCCGAAGTTGGGAAAAATTTGGCGGTGTGATCCATCCCTGTGCCTCAGAGAGCGCGTTAAGCCGTCGGCCCTGAGCCTGATCTCTCTCCGGTCGAGGATTGCCGTCACGTCGGACTATGAAAGTGAAGGAATAGAGAGTACACCTGTGTATGCTTGCCAATCCGCAGCGTGGTGGGTCTATGCTCTAAAAACCCTCTCTCATATGAGTGAGGAGGCTTGTGTCCAGCAGTGGGACGTTAATGGGCCACTACTTAATTTTTACCTTCACGCTGCTTTATTTCGGATTAGCAGGCACGGTACACAAGTGTATGTACTAACACAAATGCACCCTCTATTATAGGCAAAAAGGAATACCTTTTTGCCTTTTGATGTGACGGCAATTCGCAATTGAAGTGACATAATGTTCTTCTATAAACAAGTAATACAATATAAAGAAAAAATAAAAGTTCGTCTGTACAAAGTACACATGTCAGAAGTGAAATTTCTTTGGCAAACTAATTTTTAACTCTTGTTTACATTGACACAAATCTAAAACTGAGGAAAAGATGAAAATATGTTAGTAATTTTATGAATTTAATTGTCATAAAAGTATTAAGTGTCGAAATTTAATACAACCAATTTAGTAAAATCTCAAATGGCGAATTGTTAATAAAAATGCCACGTGTTTTTTGTCAATATAAGAGAATATTAATTTAATTTTGAATTTAAAGTTTTTGAAATACTTTTACTTTATATTTTATGGATAATAGTGTATTAAATGATTACGATGAACTACTGAGAATTTTCTAACAGCAACCACGAGCTAGATCAATGAGGCATTAGGAGGTGCTGAAGTAAAAGTAATTATACTTCTTCTCAGTTCGGCACTCTACATTATCCTGTATCATCAGGTGAGACCACAGTCAAGAGCTAACATTTCGTAACTCGCAATCAAATTGTAAACAGAACTTATCGTCTCTTAATAGCTTTCGCGCTCACAAAGTAATATTGTGTGTTGTAAAGATTTTGCAACACAAACATAAAATAACACTTGATTTCGCCGATACACCCGTTTTGGCTAGGTCGTCTTGTGACTTGTGACCTGCAGTTCAGCTCAAATGTCACGCAGCATAAAAGTTTACCACAATTAGAAACGAGTTTAGCCCATCGCAAATGTGTTAAGATCCTCTGATAGAGATGACACTTGAGTTTCTTAAACGTCATTTAAGCATTTAAACACAAGGGTCTGTCTTGGTTGCATAATTTGATGTTAATATTCTAAAAAGTAATATAAAAAGTAAAAATCAGTTCTGGCACGAAGTTGTGAAACTCGTTCACCCTAAAATACCTTTTATGAGGGTATCCAATAGTTAGCACAGTATCCTGTATGTACTAACTTTGATTACTTAATATTGTGATTTCTTTCTGGTGAGTTGATTTTGGTTACAGTGATTTCTTATTTTACGTAAATAAAAATGTAATGGTATTTAAAAGAAAATAAATATTTACGAAAATATGTCGAAAAAGGTTAGAGTGGCCTAGCTTGGACAATGGAAATAAAATAAGAAATAAAAGATAAATAATGTTTTTGGGGATTTTGAAAACAAACAGCTATAGATAGGGTGATGGGATAAAAGCGACTCTCGTGATGCCGTAACTTACATCTGCACAGACCTGGCACGATAAGAAAGGAGAAGGATACTATAATTCGAGTTTTTCTAACTTTGCCGCAAGTCAAACCTGCGTTTTATTTTTTTATTGCTGAGAAATACATTTACAACTATATCCACTATATCCTCGCAATACCCACTAAACCGCAGCGGAACCCTTTTCACCAATGAGTGCGACACCAGAGTATCAGCATGGGCGTGTGCCTGGGCACCATCATCCGGGGCACCGCCTGGTGTCCCGGATGATTCTGATTGAAGATTCATGGAGGCGGAAGCTGGTTCTATTCCACTTCCTTTGGCGGTGAGATGGAACATCCTCTGCTTTCTCCATCTCTTACTTGTGGGACTCCTTGAGTGAGACTTATCTCTCAGAAATATGAATGATGCAACCTTAAGTATACGATTTACGGTCTTCATTGCAACTTTTCTAAACTAATTCATCGTCTACATTGCAACTTTTCGATAAAATAATGAGTATCTTTAAACATCTCGACGAACTTAGATCCGGATATACGTAATATAGATATCCGTGATAGAATTTTGTGTAAAATATACATTTGACTTGAAAAGAACATTATACAAGAATAATTCTAAAGCTCCATAAACATGCCAATACAGAATATAATGTATGTTTGGGAAGTTGGGTGTCCTATGTGTATAGAGACGCATAATGTGGTTGTGGCGTTACAATTCTGGGTTTTCTCTGCCATAATGTGGGTAGTCATGCGAGGAGATCAACGTCGGGTATTACAATAAAATATTCCACGATACAATTAGTTCCTTCTTTATTAGTTTCACTATAATATATCAACATTTACAATTTTAGATAATTAACAAAATATAACTAGATTTAAAACCTTCCACCAGAACACGTGGGCGCGTGCGCACTCTATGAAATCCGACCCAGTAATGGCCGCCACTCCAGCGCTCGGTGTTATGTCAGCTGTCAACATCAAAAATGTCAAGTCCGATTCGATTGTAAATCGATTAACAATCTGTGCGCCGTCATGTATATATTTAAGAACAAATATTTATCTCTTTTGTATGTTAAATTAATAGATAAATAAACCATTCAGTTCCTATTATAACTTCACACTCTTCCTACATATTTTGTTAAAATTTTCAATCATAAATAAAATGCTTTTTCATTAATTTATTAATTTTGTAATATTTTTTTTAAATTTTTACATTAATACATAACATGAATCCGAGTCTACAAAATCTTAAATTACCATAAAGACTAAAGAGATAGATAGTTTCTAAATATACGTGACAAATAAATAGACAGTGTATAAGGAATAATATACAAAAAGTTTATACATGTTCTATTAAGAAAATCTATATTTGACTTTATTATCAGTTATAGTATAAATATAGCTAAAATGTTTTAAATAATGTCTCAACGAATCAGACTAAGGATTGCCACCTACCTCCATTACACCAGAGATATTATCGAAATTATATACTATTAGGTCGCGTGTTAAATCCGCATTCCCGTTGCAAAATAAAAACCGCAGAGTAAATATTACTATCAAATTTTAAGCTATTAGTAAATTGTTTTAATTATAGCAATATAATTGTGTGCTTGAATGTGATAATTTTTCCCTTTTATGGAAGCTCGCCTTTCCCTCCATATAAGCGTGTCGGTTTAATATTCACACTTTTAAATATTAACACTTCTTTAGGCCGTTAACATAAAGAGTTATTAACTGTCATATATGGTATATAAAATACACATGTAACCGTTAGAGAAATTTTGATAAAACTGATTTTATAATTTTTATTGTAGTGTCTATTTGTCCCACATCCACTATACAAACGTTAGCTTACTTAACTACAGATAAATGATGTTACAAAATCCTTATATACATACAATTCTGAATAGATCCTGATAATGATTAATTTGGGTGTGATAACTTCCAAAGTTGGATAATAAGTGCTGACAAGTGACACCAACGGAAATAGCTTATATTGAAATATATCTAGCATACTTTTTAGTTTTACATATAAATGTTTAGAAATACGTCATAACAAAGATGGATAAAGGTTCTTTAACAACAAAATTAAGAGGCCAGGAGCCAGGAGGCGTGCCTTGGCGAGTCTCCTTCCATTCTGAATGGTCGTAACAGACGATGTCCGGAGTCCCAGAGCGCAATATCCCCGCTAAAACTCTGGTACTTCTGTTCGGGACACTGAGGGTCCCGCTGCATTTTAGTGGATATTCTGTCCTTCGGCGAGTCCCTCCTGGTTGAAAGTATGACTTTCGGGGTGCGTAAATACATTCCCCTACGAAAAACAAGAGGTTGTTAATTAAGCAATTTAAAAACATTCCTTCCATTACGTTTTTATAAAATAAATATATTGATTTCATAAAATAAAAGTAAGTAGGTGACACAGAAAGGTTTAAATTCCAACGATGAAGCCATACCTCATTCATGTAAAAGGATAGAAGCTTAAAATATGATTAAATTTATCCCAGATTGTTATTGGAATAGATAATAATTCATTATAAACATTAATTAGGTATATAACTTTCCTGTAAACAGATCATACTTGCCTAGGACTGAAATCAAGCAAAGTTATTTTAGCAAAGTTCTCGTCACTGGGGTTACAAGCCTTTTATCCTTTTAGAATAGGCTTTGGAAATATATTTGATAGGTTTGAAAATAGTTCGTAAAGTATTTTTCGACCTCCTACTCCTACGTCTCATTTTCAAATCCAGTTACTAAGTTAAACGAATAAATAACCTAATGAAACATTCGTAGAGATTTGTCACAATTTCTCACCGGGATCTTCAGGGGGAGATAATTGAAAACGCAAAATAAACCATTACTCTATGCAACTATAATAGGATTACCCCATAAATCGCTTCGTCTGAGGTCATGGGTTACAATTAATAAATTAAACGCGCCACGTTAACACGGGAATATTCATTGCCGGCACAATGTATGATAAATGTAGCATGGAATATGCAGCGGCACACTGCTGCCCAGTAACAATGCAAACGTCTCGCAGACGATAAGAAGTACTAAGTGGAATTCAAATACCGGGGATATGTTTATTGGATATCAATTGAATTAGTTGGTAAAGCAGTGGTTAATCTGAAGTATACCCAAGACCCTTTAAATTGGCAAACGTGTTAACATACAAATGTAGAAGAAATGTAAAGAAATTGATTTAGTTCTGATCACCAAGAGGAAATCCAGTTACAACTTTTGGATGTAGGTCTCATGTCAAGGTTTTTATTATGCTCGAATGTTATTCTGCAATTAGAATCGAGATCATAACATTAACATCACCTTCTACGCAGCCAATTTTTGGGACCATTTCTCTCAGTTTACTTAAAATTTAGCAGATTTCTCTAAGGAAAGATTTCTCCGTATTCCCATTGACATCTATTCGAGTAACCGTGACGTGATATTTTTGTTTCTTATCTTATCAAAAATATATACGTGTTCATGTATAGCCAGATGGTGTCTCAATGGGCCAGACTGTACAGTGTTGGTGTCAACATTTATGTATGGTAGTGAAAGTTCGGTATGGTAAGAGAAGCACAAAAGTAAAATAAATGTGCTAGAGACGAGAGCGTTGAGAACAAAGTAAGAAATAGTGTGATAAGAGAACGTCGTGCCATAAAAGAAGATGTAGTGACTAAAATTGAGAAAGGTATACTTAAATGGTTTGGGTAGGTAGAGAAAATGAATGAAAGGAGACTCACAAAAAGGATTTATGAGTCGAGAGCGAATAGGAAAGTCGGAAGGGGAAGACCAAGGCGAACGTTCCTGGAACAAATCCAGGACATTTTTAATAAGGGCCAGGTCAAGAGGACTCTAAACTGACGAACTTGTATGAAAGGTTTAATGAGAATGAAAGAAGCGAAGGATTCTGGCAAGTGGACGGAGGTGGTCTCTGCCTACCCCTATGGGAATGAGGCGTGATCCTATGTTCAGATTACTGATTAATTACATAAATGTCTATTTGTAATATGTGTACCAGCTATATTAACAGTGACATTAAAACTGAAGTTAACTTAAGACCATATAATTTAGTTTCTTTTTTTTGGTGTGCATAAAGTATATATATCTATCTGCGTCTCGAAAATATTCCGGAAATTAGACCTACAAGTGGCGCCTGCTGTTAGATTAATATAGCATGACTAGCTGACCCAGCTAACGTTGTTTTGCCATATAATTACTATTATCGCTATTAAAAAGTAGGGGCTGGTGACAGAATAGTGAAATTTTAGGGTTGTATGTATTTTTGTATGCTGTATCACAAAAAAATAAAAACAAAATTTTTTATCTAAAAAATAAAAAAATTACATTTAGGGGGATGAAAATTCGATGTTGGTCGATTCTGAGACTTACTCAATATTCTTACAAAATTTTATGAGAATCGGTCAAGCCGTTTCGGAGGAGTATAGTTACAAAAACTGTGACATGAGAATTTTATATATAAGATTAAGTGTAGAAAGTAAGTGAGAATAGTACAGTTTATATTCAAAAATTACATTGACTAGAGAAATTGTGATGTATACAAAAAATTCGAGGTTGTTATTAAATATCTGTATGTATACGGCTGTGGAATATATGTATAGAGAGGGCATCTTCCGATCGGCTAGCGGTACAGCGGTATTACGACCTTGCGCACTCTCATAAAATGGACGCGAACTATAGGTATTCACCGAGGAAGACTTTATGCAACAGGAAACTGTTGATAAACAATTTTAATAAAATGATTTACTTACTGAATTAGTAAATCATTTTATTGTACGTTTCATTTTATTGTAAGTGATTCAAGAATCAATTTATATAAAAGTTGGTGTCTACTAAACTATAAGAATACAAAACAAAAGTAAAAACTTCGCAACAAAATATAAATAATAAAAAATTGGGAAAGCTTGAATATTTTAATTAACACCCCCGCATGTTGCGGGTGTAATTTCGTTAAATCTGTTCTGTTCTTAGCTGACCTCTACTCGGCAAAAGGAATAAATAGTCCTACCAATTTTCAAGTCAATACCTTATGGTTCCAGAGATAAATATCGTGATGAGTCAATAGATACCTGGATATTTCTTTAACAGATTTTACGATTCACATTTACAAACTATGTCTTTTACGGTATGTAAAACTTAGTCAGAATTTTTTTGTTGACGTAATAGAACCTATCAAAAGTAAATTGTAGGAAATTCCACCCTCAAAGGACAGTGCGGGTTTGTTGTTGTTTTACAAATAAGAATTTGTAATACAATTTGCCTAAATTAATAAAAATACTACCAAAAAAACATTCCACGCCGACGAAGTTGCGGGGCAGCTAATTTTATATATATATATATATATATATATATATATATATATATATATATATATATATATTGTCACGTTAAATATTTATTTATATCATAGCAACAATCTTCTAAAAGCATTTTATCGAGTTTTATTTTCAGAAGATTTGCCGTCAGTTGTTCAATATCTTTGGGCAGCTTATATATAAAAAACAGTATATCAAATTTGTTGTTTTATATTTGTTAACTAATAAAAACAATATATATAATACAAATTTGTATAAATTATTGTCACTGTTGTTATATTAGTTAATTAATTAATATGTAATAGAGACGTTGAATATAAATCTCCCGCTTCATTTGTCGACGAAAGCTACTTTATTGGAATGAGCTTTACAAAGTTAACCGTGACGGTGCAGTACCATTTAATAACCACAAAATATAGTTCCCATAGTAACTAAATAAATTTACGCTATACTTATGTGATAGATATTTGTTTGGTCGTATTTTATACTCTGCTATATACTTTAGTAATGGTAACAAAACTTTTTAAATTAAGTTTAAGCGCAAACGTTACAAGGAAATTGACTTACATTGGAATATATTGACGTATATTATTGGTTGGAAGAATTCGTATACCTGTTAGTATAGATTTTAAAAAATTGTTACACAATACAAGGAATTTTAATTTTTATATTAGAGGCGTTCGAATTGGATAGAAAATACGTCGTTGTTTTTAAATAAGGATATGTTTGAAAAATTTACACTTAAAGGGTATTATTGTTTGATCATTAAACTTAATAATACATATGTGGTTTTCATTTCTCTTTTAGGGTAATAAATATACAAGATGTGAGTAAAATATTGCAATTTAATTAATTTCTTAAGTTACACAATGTGTTATCCTACCAATTTCTCTGTAGTTTAACTATTACAGATATATTTTTATTAGAAATCAAAATTGTTGATATACTAATATGGGAAAGTTCACGATAAAAAATAATATATTTAAAATCTATGCAATAGTAACAGAAAGATCGACCACAAACAACTTTCTTTGTCACATTATATTAAAAATCATTATTTTCAAAGAATTCTATGGCGGAAAATATATTTTCTTTATGAATATATACACATTTTTGTAAAACATTATTTTTTAGATTGACATATGTATTGTATTATTCATTGGACACAGGAATTATATATAATATAATAGCTAAGAAGTAACAGGATGTGTTAAAGCAGTCGTATTGCAAAAGCATTCTTTTAAAAGACAGCTTAGGAAGCAGATCATAAAAGAAAGCAGATCTCAACGTTAATATGAAATATCAGCCTTTTACAAATATTGACTGCATACAAAAACATACATGTAATATCTGGTCACTTTTCTACAACATTCATGTACAAAAACTTGAGTACGTTTAAGAACAATTCTTGAAATATTTGGAATTCAAGGATCTCAAAAAGTTTACCAGTTATGAGGAAGCCTGTTGCCACTACAAATAGATTCTTTAAAATAAGAAGAGAAATTATATGATGTTATTATAAAGAATAATGAACGGTAAAGTTGAATCCATTCAGATAAAGGCAACTGAATGATTGAACCAAAAGCAAATACAATTATTCACAAAACTCTGTAACCGCACATCTAGCAAGCACTTACAACAATATATATTCGAAATAAGACTTCTTCCACTTATCAAAATCGTAATATCAAAAAGAAATAATAAAATAAAACCTTTCTTATTAGGGGTATCAAAACAATTATCTATAATTTAGTCACAGGCACAAACACGCACACAAAACTTGTTTGAATATTTATTTAAAGTTATAAATAAACAATGATTTATATGTCCGAGTGCAGTAGTCTGTGGAACGCTGGCGCCATCTATCTATCGGCGTGGGACAGAGTCAATAGTGACAATCCGGTGCGCGTCTCTCGGTAGATCTCAGGTGACGGTCCGCCAGAGCGACCTTCTATTGAAACTGTCGCGTTCCACGCTATTATTTTTAATGACTTTGTGTAAATTGATATCGGGAAAATTAAGTGATTGAACATTACAATCTGAGTTAATTAATAAAGTGTTTGATTTCACCAACGCTCACAGTATTTAGTAATTATGAATAACAAAATTAGCGCAGTGTTTATTTCAACGAAAAGCAGCGATAAAATGACTAATGGCGCATATTGTCTACGGTCAGTATCGGTCCGTCGACGCAATATATCGCAAACATCGCAGGTCACCGCGCGACCCGCGCATCCTTGCATATTAGTGCTGCCTATATAGATACACTTTAAGACTGCATACTCCACGTAATGCAGCCTTCAGACAATAAATCTAGGAAGCAAAAAGGCTAACAGTACACCTTTATCAACAAGAACTCAACAAACCCTATCAGCAAAGACGTAACGCCTTGCAAAAGGTTTGTGTTCTGTAGTAAGAACGATGCTGTGTAGAAAACAAGAGGTTTTTACCGTAGCATTTAACCAGATTACCCTACTTCCATGTTAGTCTGTATCATCACTTACCATCAGGTGTGATCACATTCAAGTGCTAACCTATCAGCAATAAAGGTCATTTTAAAACAGTTTACTTATTGTATTATAGCTTAATTTTTAATGATAATACTAATTCCATGTAATTAATGTTGTAAAAATCTATAAAAGAAATATTGTCTGTCTTATACTCAATATATATATATTAATATTTCACAATTATTGTGTGTATTTTTCAATAAATAAATAAATTAAACCATTCTATACTTTATAACTAAGAAAAACACTAATAAATAAAAGAAGCCGTGGTTTTCTACTTGTTAAACTATAGGATAAGGTATAAAGTCGTCTATTAAATCTCCTATTGTGCATAGACTTCCTCACTCACAGGAGAGAGTTTTTAGAACTACCAAACTGTTTCAAAGCAGATTACATATACCCCAGAACTGCTCCAAGAATATGCCACTTTCTTCACGATATTGTCTTTTATCAAATAACATATTAGTGTTAAGTTATAAAAAAAATCACGAGGATTTTGCCTTTTTGTTCAAATGTTACAACATTTGAACTGAATTTGAATTTGAATTTAACCCATATCTATTGATAGACTATAGATAGTTGGGTGACAACACGGATAGTTCCGAATGTTAGGCAACCCCTAACATTGAGTAATATAGTGGCAGCACTAAAAAATACCAAAAACATTGTGCTCTGTGGTTATGTGTGTGGATATTTGTAACTTATATGAAGGTGTGTAAAAAATGATGGTTAAACTTATGTTGTTATTTTAAGAAGACTTTCAGTTTCATCATAAATTAGCTTTTGGAGGTAGGAAACAACTACTTTTTTGAAAATTGTTTTATTTAGTGGATAAATTTGTATTTCTTTATTTATTTTATTATATAAGTAAGGCCCGAGGAAACAATAAAATTTATTTATAAAATCATTATAATAGTGTCATTTGTGTATATTTAAATAATGCAAAGAATAAAATTTGTTAGTTAATGTGAGTTTGGCGTTTTTATAATACTTAAAAGATAAATTCTATATAAATTATAATGCGTATTATTATAGCAAAGGCTTCCAGAAGTATAATAAATGAAATCACATTTCCTGCACGTTGATATAGTCTATTTAAGTCTTATATTATCTAAATATATAATTAAACTTTATCGGAAAATAAGTATAGAATCTTTTTGTCGTCTTAAAAGAAAAATATATACTCCCCAATAAATGATAACTGTTTTTATTTGGAGTTTTATTGTCGTTTGTCTGCGACCGACTTCAGCAATAAAAGCTACGAGCTTTTAGTTTAAAGCCAGCCGTAAATAAGCGCGTCCATTGTATTTATGTGTTATGTAATTTGAACTCAGCGCCGAAGAAGGCCTCTGATATTGTGAAATGATTTTCTTAATAAATATATTCCTCGCTAATGAAAAACCTTTTAAATAATGAAAAAGCAATTTAAGGTATCTATTATTGACAAGAAAATGCTATCAAATTGATTCACATAATATAACTTTGTACTATATTTATTTCCCTGTAAATAAAACTTTACATCAGCATTCTTTAGCTTCATTCCACTATTTTATTATGTATTTCTTATTTTATAGACGATATATTTTGTGTAAATTATATCAAGAATGACGGCCTCACTGGTCAAGTGGTTAGCATGTTCGACTACAGACGTGAGGTCCTGGGTTCAAGTCCCGGGTCATGCCAATTCAAAAAATCAATATTTAGTTTTCTATTACGATTTTCTCAATATTTGCCCGAAGTTGGGAAGTCGGCGGTGTGATCCACCTCCGTGCCTCGGAAAGCACGTTAAGCCGTCGGTCCTGCGCCTGATCTCTCAACGGTCGTGTCGGATCCCGTCACATCGTACTAAGGGAGTAAAGGAATAGAGAGTGCACTTGTGCACTATGCCTGCCAATCCGCACTGGAGCAGCGTGGTGGGTCTATTGTCTAACAACCCTCTCTCCTATGAGAGAGGAGGCCTGTGCCCAGCAGTGGGACGTTAAGGGGTTGCTACTTACTTACTTTCATATCAAGAATATAATCACCAAAGAAACTAACATAAAAATTAAAATATTTACAAATTGGCTTAACAAGCTCCTTAATTCCGGTTTGACTTAGGCTGTTGAAATGTTAAGTTGGTTTATTGATATTTGGGTTTTTCCATTAATAATGGTTCAACAGATTCTACCGAGAAGATTCCGACAGGAAACTTAGTAGACACACTTTTACAACAGCTTTTTTATTAGTTACAATTATCAAACTGAAATATAACTTCTGAACTTGTGTATATACAAAATAATTTATTATTTTGTAATATTTTTACCTAGTGGTCAACTGGCCTTCTTTACTTTCACAATTTGAATGTTGTCGTTCACATTCAAACCCAGAAGTATTTACTATGTCAAACGATCTTTGATACGCGTTTTAGATTTATAAAAACAATCGAAATACACTTACAGTGCTAACATTCAAAAAGTGTTGTCCCAATATATGGAGTGTTACCAATGTTGATGTTCCCTATTATAAGTATCAAGTTCACCATTATTTTGTATACTAAAACAGGACAGTAATAAAATGAAAAAAAAAAAAAATATATATTCGTCCAGTTAATTTTTTGCTTCTGCCTACAGCAAAGAAGCTTTATCAATACAGATAAATAACATTAGGGTGTATGTTTGTAATATAAAATTAATAGCTTCTCATTAAACAATTAAGAATTTTAAGGAGTATATGAGATTTTATTTTAGAAAAAAGGGCACTTCTAATTAAGAGATAAAAATCACTTATAAAATTCATAATTTTTACAGACTCTTTGCTCTGACTGACCTAATCTTAATTTATCAATATATCATGGGATGAGATAATAGTAGAAATAAAACAAATTGTTTTGGTTACTTCGTCAGAGTTATCATTCCGCAAGTAAGTGCTTTCGCAACCCTGTTTATTATTAACCAAGTCATTTCTAATTTGGTCAAAACGTTTTTATCAAGATTTTATTTTATGTAACTTCCTTTTTTATTCATTTACAATATAAATTTGAAATAAAAATGCCACTTGTTTTAGTCAATTTTAGAAATTATTATTTCGATTATGTTTTTCAATTTAAAATTTAGAACAGAGAATTTATGAAATATTTTATAAAAAATAGTATATTCAATTATTAAATGACGAGTGGCAATCTGGAATCAAAATGGAAATCCCAAATGTTATTTGTAAATATTTAAACTGCCGAACCTTCAAACGAATGAGCGTAAAAAAACGCTGCACATCTTCGTAACGCTAAACACGGGTATCAACCGTAAAAATTTTACCCTGATGCGCCTAAAGAAGTTTCATTTCAACAGATTAAGTTTTTTATCATTTTAATATACAATTGAAAGTCAGTAAAATTTCGTTATTTAATTATATCTAACTTAAAAAAAATTAGGAAATTTATTTTATGACAATTTGTTGGTTACTCTATCCATCTACAACTATCTCGAATTTCACTCATTACCATTACAATCGAGAGTCGATAATCAGCTTATTTCAAGAGCTGAACAAACCAACTTGTATTTCGTATAATTAATATGTTGGTTTTACATCACTGTTTACTTTGCTGAGATAATGGTCTTAACCTATTTCCAATTATGTTTTTATATAATTTCATTACGTGAGTAACTATAGCTAAAAGTAATCTTTACATTGAAAATTTGTATTGGTACATGTATTGTGGCAAGTTTGTATTGGTACTTTAGAGATCGAGATTTTCGCTGGTGTTTTCGATTCGCTACTAGAAGTCCTGCATTCGATTCCCGAAATGGCAAATTCAGGTAATTGTGTTTCCAGTTTACCTAAATAAATGATATAAAAAACTAACAAATAAACAAAACAAGTAATCTATAATTATATTATATCCTTTGCACGCAATAATTATAGTAATAAGAGAGAGAGAGAGAGAGAGAGAACACTTTTATTGTACACCACAAGAAAAATACATAGAGAAAACACGAAAATACAAAACAAGTAGTACAATAAGGCGGCCTTATCGCTATATAGCGATTTCTTCCAGGCAACCTTTGGGTTATAGGAGTTTCAGAAAAATAAAAATGGGTTGATGGTGGTGACAGTTATAACAGTATTAGTTTGTATAATAAACATAAATATATACACATATAAATAAATATATAAATAAATAAATATATTCATGTACAAGAATTTATATAATATATATATATTCTACAAAAAAAATAAAATAAGATATAGTTGTCATCTTATTCCGTTAGGGATAGGTAATATGCCTTTACCTGTCTCTTAAAAATTGGCAAGGATTTCGCTTCTCTTATAGAGAGAGGCAAGTTGTTCCACAATTGAATTGCACGAACGGTAAACGAGAGACCATAGAATTTCGTAGTGTGAGCAATTAAATTTAATTTTAGATTTTGGGATGGTCTAACGGGTCTGCAATAAGGGGAATGGAATTGAAAATTGTCTTTTAAATATAAAGGCGCACTAGGATTAAATAGTACACAGTACAGAACAGAAAGTATATTTAGATTCCGGCGAAAACGTATGGGTAACCACTTGAGCTTTTTACGAAAATGTGATACGTGGTCATATTTGCGCAAACCAAATATGAACCGAATAGATAGATTTTGAATCCGCTCAAGTTTATTTAGTAGATCCTCTGTCAAATTAGGACAGCTTACATCTGCATAATCAAGGATAGAAAGAAGAAGAGATTGTGCAAGCATAACTTTCGTGGGGATTGGAAGAAACCATCGCAAGCGGCGGAGGGAGCTCAATGCTGTAAATGATTTTTTGCTCAGTTCATTTATATGCCGTGTCCAAGATAACGTCGAGTCAATGTAAATCCCGAGATTTTTAACTGTTTCCTGGTATGGTATAACGACATCATTTAATGTAACCGGAGGCATTATTGACCAGTCAACTCGTGAAATATGATATCTGCTGCCAATAATGATAGCCTGAGTTTTGACAGGATTAAGTGTTAGTCCAAATGATTTAGACCAATTGTAAATTAAAGCTAGGTCATTATTGACAGCAGACACCGCCGACGGCAGGTTATCTAAAGTGGATTGCTTGTAAATTTGGACATCGTCTGCATACATGTGATAGAGAGAAGATATCTTGTGAGTTATACTGTTAATGAAGATAGCAAATAGTAAAGGTGACAACACGCCTCCTTGAGGAACACCAGCGCGGACATCGCACCACGACGAAAAATCGTCGTCAATACGAACTCTTTGCCGGCGCCCTCTAAGGTAACTTTGAAACCAGTCGATAGCCGATGGAGATATGTTAAGAGAACGCAACAAGCCTAATAAGATGTCATAATCTACGGAGCTAAATGCATTGCTGAAGTCTAGCAACGTTAGTATTGTAAGCTGCTTGTTGTCCATGCCCCGCCGAATGTCGTCAGTCACTTTGATTAATGCTGTGGCCGTACTATGACTTGGGCGGAAACCGGATAAGTATCTTAGTTTATATGTCTTTTTATTTTTATCTTGTGTGCAATAAAGTGTCTTTTCTTTCTCTCTCTCGCCAAAATATAAGACGAAAGATTTGTCACTCACATTTAGCCCGAACTTTATAAACTCATTACATCGGCAGAGAAAGAGAGAGAATACGAGAGATTTTTATAAATGGTGGTGCAGTTTTTTTCGGAAATAAGTTTAATTAAGTAATATTTGTTAAAACTGTATCCAGTATCATCTTTTACAAGTTTAAATTTGGATGTAAAACGGTTTCCTCGCTCAGTGAATTATGAGACTGTTGACATCTATTTAATATGTTTTGTTGTACTTTATATATGTATTACAAATACATTGTCTTGTAAGACATCTTAAAGGAACACGTCACTTTTAATTTCACTGACATCATGTTACTCGATAAGATCAAATATATGACCTTTGGTAGAGTAACCCGACCAGTGCGGAGGTCGTATACGCATGGCCATAAAACATGAGATTTTATTAAGTTTAGTCAATTTTATTTATAATTCTAAAAGATAATACATAAAATGGACAAAATATACTGCGTTATATGCACCTGTCGCTCCTGGGTAGTGTTCCTCTCTCCAGTGAGATCGCTTTAAGTGATAAGACCGCCTATGAGCATTTTTTTGCTTAATTTCCTATATTTTTTATATTGTAAGAAAAAAAGTTAAAGGTAATGAAAAAAGTTATAATAGCGCAATGCTATTACTACTCGCTTCAAAAGCAGAGGTTTTAGAGTCAACTTTTAGCAGGGCAAATCTAATAAATTTCATTTATTACGTCAATATAAATCCTAATTTGTCTCGGTCTGGATTGGAATGGTCGTTACCACTCTACCAGTTGAAACTGACCGCCAAGTGAAATATTTACGTTTCGGTACGATGTTGCGTAGAAACCATGGGAGGTAAATTACCTGTTATCAGCTTAAAATATTTGAATCATATCATATCAAATGTCAGTAATTGTATATAAGATATTTTATTAAAATATAGCAATGACGCGTAAAATATAACTCTCTCACTCGAATGAGCGTCACATAGCCGAGCATAACAGCTCAGTGACATTCAATACTAACTATTCAAATTGTACAGAGCATCTAAAGAAGTTATTAGTTCAAAAATTTAATCGCCTATCTAACAGCTCCATCACTTATCTCAAATCAAAAATAAAATATCGATAACATTGGGCGGAGTAGCCCCGCCCAACATAAACAAATATTTAATTAAACATGAATGAACACGAAACATTACTATGTATAATGAAATCATCTTGAAAAAATGATGATTTACCTTTTCATTACGAATTTAATACAAAACAATATTATAATCATTGTTGGAACATGAAATGGAAATGTTAAGATTAACAATTGAATCGCTGGCGCAATGGCGATTGCACAAGCACAAGATTCTGGGTTTGATTTCGGACAGGGTAAAATAATATTAAACGGTATTTTATAATTTATCTAGGTCTACGCAATCGGGCTTGTCAGAGAGGATGTGCTAGCGGACCGCTGACAATGTCATCAAGTGAGTCCCACACTCAGTGCGTAAAAGCATTTCCCAGCGATAAAAAAAAGGTTTAAGATGTTGAGGAGCATTCAGTTCAGCAGTTACCATCCTACCAGTAAAGACATGCTACCAAACAGATATATTGTACATCGGAAACCGTTCAAAGGTAAATTACCTCTTATTAGGTTATAGCAATACCATCTCACACTTACCATGAGAGATCACAGTCAAGCATTAACCTGTCAGCAATACAAAAGTAAAAGAAAACGTACGAGTAATTTCACTTCATACAGTTTAAGTTATTACATTCTGAAGTATTACGCCTCTAACTGTACATTTTTAGTAATGGTTTAACTTAATTACTTATTCTTCTTTTTGCCACTTAAATTGGAATTCCAAAAAGAAAAACACAACCGTAGTGTGAAATTACATAACCTGTAGCCTTTCTCGATAAATGAGATAATACATATAAAATATTTGTTCAATTTAAACTAGTAAATTTATTGAAGCTTTTTGATTGACTTCTTTGAGCTTTTTCCTTTTTCTTAAGAACATTAAACACAGAAATCTTAAGAACATTAAAGCGTACAGTTTTAAAAAGAGATCTGGTTTTACCCATCGTGATGATGTCGCCCAGATTCACATCTTTGAAGAAATGTGACAGACGGACCAACACGTAAATTTGATTGTTCTCTGCGATATCTTAAGAATATTGAACCGTTTAATTTTGAAAACAAATCTGGTTTAGCCATTGTGATGATGTCGCCGAGATCCACAACTTTAAAGAATCGTGACAGGTGGATGGACGCGTAAGTGTCATTTTTTAAATTTGTTGTATATAAGTAAGTAAGGCAAGTAACCTTTTTTGATGACAAGAACTTAACCTGCAATAGCTTATTTTGTAATTTTGAAACCTTGATCCATATTCTTATGGTATCTAGTATCTTTCTTTTTTTACACTACATTGCGATTGAGGATCAATTGTCTGTTTTTCGTAGGTTTTTTCTATCATATCTTCGAATATTGCTTGACAATAAAAGAAGCTAGTGCAACATAATAGTGCCTGGAGATTACCGAGTTACCGTGCTCTCGACTTAGGCTATCAACTTGCAGTTTTATTGAATTCCTTCGTATTGCTAACAAAGTATAGTAATGTTTTGATCACAGGATATTCCCACACTAAAATATTAGCACCATAGAAATTAGCGGAACGTGGCACTAGCTCGATACAAGCAGGGGTGGTACGCGGGGTAATTAATACACGCCCACTTCTCGGGAAGTAAAACCAGAGAATAGGAAGGTTTCTTAATATTTTCCCTTTTCAATTTACAAATAATATTAGTAGTACACTATTTCTATATATATATGTGTGTATTTTTTTTATTACTTATTGTTTAAGTAGCGAAAGGGAAAAGAAATATTTGATATTCATTTGCACCTCCCGCTTCTGTTTGTTTATCTGTCATCAAAGTTTCTCTGTGAGAGATGAGAGATTTGAGCACTATATTGTATTACCTTTCTGTCACCAGCAGTGTTTGTAGCAAATGTAATCTTTTTTACTATGTGCAATAAAGAATAAATAAACATATAAATAAGCACCACAAATATACAATTATATTGACATTTTTTTGGTATTTACATATGTAGATTGTGCAAATTTCATTATAATTTAATGTAGGCAGAAATCTATTAGAAGTTTCTTTTATTTATAAGATTATAATAGCTCCTAAATAGTATGATTCCTCATTTAAGGATCACCTGGGAACTATGTGGCGAAAAATCGCCACATTTATTCAAATGCCATGAAGAAAATCTACACATCAACCCCAATAAATACTAGATTTATCTACATACATGAATTTCGGTTTTTTAGATAAAGATAATACGAAGGTATACATCACTCCCAAAGACAAGCCCAAAGTTTTCTACTTTTCCAAATATTCCAAATATATTATATATCTAATTTTGATTAAATACCATACTTCAAAATGTATATTTATATATTATGATAATATAAAAAAAATACTTTAATTTAAGAAAAAACTGAAACATAGCCCTACTTTTACGTGCTATTAAGCCACTGTAATTAAATAACATTTCATTTTCTATTAAAAGTAATAGTTTATTACAAACTTGCATATTAGCAACATTATAACGCATGTTGCATTTGAATTATTTCCGAGTTTTAACTACTAATAGCAGTAGAATGTAATTGAATCAGCAATTACAACTAATAGTGGTAGTTATAATTAACTGTTGCTGTGATATGTAACGTTTTTCATTATGAACAATCGCTTAATAAAATCCCTTCAGACATTTGAATGGTTATTTAAGGACTTCCTTTGTATATATTAAAATGGCTGGATTATGAATATATTGATAAAATATCGATAGCTAATAAAGTTTTATTATTATAAGCAACCTTTGGTTGTTTTATGATATAAGTTTACTATCTAGCCTTACAGACTAATTAGGAATAACACTTTAACCTAATCTACCTAATGTGTACTTGTATTATCTAAGTCTATAGTCCAACGGCTATGCTTAGTTTATTATAATGTCTATTGACTCACACTGTTCTTGAGTTCATCTTTTAAAGCACCACACAATACTATATTCTGTCACTGCACTTTCACTAACTCAAAAGGTTTTGTTCTTTTAAGTCTTCTCTTTGTCCCTGTGATATCCAGAAGTTTAACAGCTTCGGGATTCACGTGATGGCGAAGTTTGGTGATGAGCTTTGGCAATTCTTTCGAGCTCTATGTTTAGGTCCTTGCTTTTTTCGCTATCTCTTATATTCTAAAATTTATTAACAATTTCCCTAAGATATTTTGGAATTTTTGTATTATTTTGAGATTGCTGGGTACATCCCCAAAATTGAATATCTTATGTCGAAACTGGAATTAAGACCGTTTTATATAGTATATCTTATTGGGTACTGTGAGTGCTGAATGTCTTCGAAGTAGGTAGTTAGTAAGATTTAATATGTCACAATATAGACAAGCTTGTTCTACGCCTGAATAATCATTTCGCTAGCAGCGGTCCTGGGTACTCCTACCAGGGTAAATTTAGGAAATTTCTGTTTCTAATTTATCTGGTCTGGTGGAAAGCTTCGGCCATGGTTTATTGCCAAACTACCATCACAGATGTGTCGCCAAATAAAAATTTGCGTTCCAGTACTGCTGTTTAGAAACCATAAGGAGTAAATTACTTTTTACTAAGTTACCGTACTTTCACTTTAGACTATCACAACTTACCGTGAAGTGAGATAACAGTCAAGTATTTACCTTTTTGTATACATACATACATACATAGCATCACGCCTCATTCCCATAGGGGTAGGCAAAGACAACATCCTTCCACTTGCCACGATCCTTGCATATCTCCTTCGCTTCTTACATTCTCATTAAACCTTTCATACAAGTTCGTCGGTTTAGAGTACTCTTGACCTGGCCCTTATTTAAAATGTCCTGGATTTGGTCCAGGAACGTTCGCCTTGGTCTTCCCCTTCCAACTTTCGCATTCACTCTTGACTCATAAATCCTTTTTGTCAGTCTCCTTTCATTCATTCTCTCTACATGCCCAAACCATCTAAGCATACCTTTCTCAATTTTAGTCACTACGTCTTCTTTTATACCACAACGTTCTCTTATCACACTATTTCTTACTCTGTCACTCAGTTTTAATCCACTCATGCTTCTCAACGCTCTCATATTTGTATTCTCTTTTTGTATATTTTCCATTAAATAGGTAATAACTAAGTAAGGTTTAAGGGATCAAGAAAATTCAGGCTTATCGATACTAGCAATGTTTTTGTTTAGCATATTTTTCATAGAATTATTAATAATTTTGGCTAATTCTTTTACAAAGTAGACACATACGTATCAATACTTACCTATTTCAGTGGTTCACTGTAAAGAGCTTATTGTCCTTTTTGAGGGTCTCGACTATCAGTATATCAAATTTCATTTAAATTTAAGTAAGGATTGTTATTTAACATGCTTAAGGTAAAACTTATACAAACTTTCAATGTCACATGTATTTATATGAAATCAACAGCTTAAAAAATAAGCTTCAAGCTCCTAGGTCTAAAAATGACGATATTTCCGTATCTGACAATCGTTTTTTTGCAATAAAAAGTAGCTTATATCCTTTTTTAGGCTCTCTATCTGTGTACCGTATATTGCATTTAAATCGATACAGTAATTTAGCGTGAAAGCGCGAAAGACAAACAGACTTTGTAAGTATATTTAATACGTTATCAAACCAAAATTATTTATCCTAATTATACAATAGACGACTGAGCGTGTGTTTTTATTTATATAGAAATAACATGACAATAGAACTGGATTTAACGATCCAAAAGAAGTGTAAAAATCTAATTGAAGGATCTTTGTTTTGACTTATCCGAACATACATTTATTATTATAGACATAAACAGAGATGATGTAACTTACGAGTAATATATATTCATAGCATTTTAATTTATTATAAGGTGAAGTCGGCAAAAAAACCGATTCAAATCACATAGTAATCGAATCGGAGGCATTTGCAAAGTCACGCATGGTATAAAATAAATATCGTGCGAACTGAGCCGTCACGAGCCGTGTGTGATTCTACATTGTAATCTAATAATAAACTGATTTAAGGGTAAGCATATTTCAAAGGATTCGTGGATTCCTGTCAAGTGTCATTGGTTCGCATCCTTTTTTTTGCGCTGGGAATTCCTTTACGAACCCCGATGAATCTTTTTTCCAATCGGNCATAGAATTATTAATAATTTTGGCTTATTATTTTACAAAGTAGACACATACGTATAAATACTTCGCTATTTGCAATGGTTTACTGTAAAGAGCTTATTGTCCTATTTTGAGGGTCGCGTCTATCAGTATATCAAATTTCATGTAAATTTAAGTAAGGATTGTTATTTAACATGCTTAAGGTAAAACTTATACAAACTTTCAATGTCACATGTATTTATATGAAATCAACAGCTTAAAAAATAAGCTTCAAGCTCCTAGGTTTAAAATTGACGATATTTCCGTATCTGACAATCGTTATTTGCAATAAAAAGTAGCTTATATCCTTTTTTAGGCTCTAAACTATCTGTGTACCGTATATTTCATTTCAATCGATACAGTAATTTAGCGTGAAAGCGCGAAAGACAGACAGACTTTGTAAGTATATTTTAATACGTTATCAAATAAGATGAACCAAAATTATTTATCCTAATTATAGAATAGACGACTGAGCGAACATTTTTAGTTTTTGTTTAATATTTATATAAAAATAACATGATAATAGAACTAGATTGAACGATCCAAAACAAATACAAAATCTAATGGAAGGATCCGAAATAACATTTATTATTATAGACATAAACAGAGATGATGTAACTTACGAGTAATATATATTCATAGCATTTTAATTTATTATAAGGTGAAGTCGGCAAAAAAACCGATTCAAATCACATAGTAATCGAATCGGAGGCATTTGCAAAGTCACGCATGGTATAAAATAAATATCGTGCGAACTGAGCCGTCACGAGCCGTGTGTGATTCTACATTGTAATCTAATAATAAACTGATTTAAGGGTAAGCATATTTCAAAGGATTCGTGGATTCCTGTCAAGTGTCATTGGTTCGCATCCTTTTTTTTGCCCTGGGAAATTCCTTTACGAACCCCGATGAATCTTTTTTCCAATCAGGAATGTGGGACTCATACAACAGAATGCCCACTAAAACCCAGCGGATCCCTCCTCATCCATGAAAGAGATCACTAGAGGTCCCCTAACCGCATTCTAGTCTAGTGGCCTGGATGAAACCGGCTATGAGAACCTATCACTCAATAGGGTGAAGCATGAAGGGCGTACCTGCGACTTCTGTCACGAAGCCTCCTCCGATGACAAGAGAGGGATTCAGCCGTTTGCTCCCATAGCCTCTCATTTGACTCCTTCCGCGAGATAACGGTCTTGCAAAAAAACCGCCCTCCATTCAACTTCACTGGTAAGCATTGCCCCAATTATGCTTTCCAGAGAGAGATCCCCTCAAATCAGCGACAACAAGATATGCTGCTGGATTGCCCACGCTGGTCACTCCGCCAGAGTAAAGTGCACCGTATGGTTCGCATACTGGGCAGGCATTACTAAGATCTCTTATTTATTTATATATGCAACAGTTATGTTAACATAAAAATAAGGTTTAGTATACCAAGGACACCTTATCCCTTAAGAGATATCCTCCAGGATTTCTAAAAGTGAGAGAATTTAACCGACAGATGATGTAGGTACCAATCTACACGCTATATGATAATGTGCTTACATAAATTTACACATATATAGACACATTAATATTAATTTATATTAAGAATACGTTAATGGTTTCAAATTCAGAAGTTATTTGTTCTTAAATAGCACCTTAGAATCGTCAAATATTGTTTTTCCAAATATTATTCCTCATGTACGATTAACGATGATATCAAAGAAGGACTTAGAATCTAAAGTTACGAGGGTTCCTTTGCGCCCTTTTCTGAGATGAGAATGAGGATGAGATGAGATGAATTTTTAATTTACTTTATAAACAACATGAGATCTGAATAAACATAAAGTTATAAACATAAGCCTGCCATTGGAATCACTTTATCTATTGGTGGACATCGCGAGATTTTCCTTCTTTTATTATATCTAAGAAAGATTTCTTAAAAAGAATTGAATAATGTAAAACTTCCCCTTATGACGATGATATGAATAATCTCATTGCAATGGGTTAAGTTAGAACAGAAGCCGACTCGCTCTCCAATTATAGCGTCCGTCATTAAATAATAAGAAAAATAATATAATTCAGTTTAGTCAAGTAGACAAATGATTACTTTATGCAGAATTGTCGGGTAATAGAGTATGTAGAATTATTGTAATAATCGATATCGACAACATGTTAAAATGGGCTTCAATGTAGAAAACGTTTCAATTTTTTAAATTAAATACTAAATACTTTCAGATTCTACAGAAAACTTTATGTTATTGAACTTGTGAAGAAACTAGCCAACTTCTCTAGTGTGAGAAAAGTTATTGGTAGATGTGCATTCCAGTGCTATAAAATAACAGAGATAGACAGAAATAAAAAGTAATAATAATTGAGCCACCCCAGCTTCGAAAGAAGGTATGTGTGAAAATTTGTGAAGGCCAAATATAAAGCGTATGCTAGTGTTCAGTAGAGGATCAAGTTTATTAAATCACTAGTTGAAATTTTTGCCTTTACAGGTAGGAAATTTTTCAGTCGTATAGTGTAGTGCAATGTTGCGTGAGACCTTCTAGAATTTACCTTAATAATGCTGCTTAAAAACCTTAATAAAATTAAAGCTGGGCACATGCCTCCTCACCAATAGGAGAGAGGATTTAAGCCGACTTTTCCACGACGCTGCTGCATTTCAGGTTATTATTAGCAGGTTACACGTACGCTTGAATCACTCCAGGTTTAGGAGGGTATACTTTCATTCCTTTCCTGCAACAGATAAGGCGTGCAAAGAAAACTTAACAAATCAAAACTGTGCGTGAAGTGTATAAGCCGTTGGGCAGTTATGGTTCTTAAGAATCTTGTAAAAACACATTGTTATTTATTTTTACTAATAAATTAAACATAAATATGATGAAAACGAAAAAATTTGTTGTGGGCTCCTCTTAGAACAGGGTGCTAAGTCACACATTGCATATAATATATGAAAAATTGTCGATTTAAAAATGCTGTAATAGCCTTCTTGAATAAAGAATTTGTTTCAGTTTGAATTAATACTATTGAGATCTTGAAAACATGTAAATGAATTATGCTTTATATCGATATAATGGAGAGACATCCCTAGCCCATTATCCCGGCGCCGTCTGTAATCCGGTCTCCTTTTATTTCGCAAATCAGTTGCGGTGAGTTAGATTGTTTAACGCACGGTAGCGCTTGGATCTTGTAATTCTACTTCCGACTGAGTATAAAACAAAACAAAGTGTATCTTCTACATCAATTCTTAAAAACAAGATATGCTTTTGTTAAAGAATGATTTCCATTATAAATTTAAAAAATTGCATTGTAGTGTTGCATTGGTTTAGTAGTTAGCGTTTTCGACTACAGGCATGAGGTCCTGGGTTCGAGACACGGGTCGGGCCAATTTAAAAATCGATATTGAGTTTTCTAATATGATTTTCTCAAAATTTCCCCGTAGATAAGAAGTTGGCAGTATGTCTCACCCCCGTGCCTCGGAGAGCACGCTAAGCCGTCGGTCCTGCGCCTGAACTCTCTCGGACTATGAGAGTGAAAGAATAGAGGGTGTGTACTATTCCTGCCAATCCGCAGTGGAGCAGTGTCCTGGTTCTGTGCTCTAAAAAGCCTCTTTTCCATGTGTGAGGTGGCCTGTGCCCAGCTGTGGGGCGTTAATGGGCTGCTACTTACTTTTACTTTACTCAATTATATTGCCACACTAGAAACGTTTTTTGAATCGAGGATTCAAGGATCTGTCATCATCGACTTATGAGTGGAATTATGATAGCCTATTGATAAAAGGCTTGGATTCTCATTTTAAAATGTCGCTGGTATGAATTGGCATGCACCAATAGGTTTCTTTTTACAAAAGCCTACGACCTTAAGTGCCGTATCCAGTAAATCATTTCAATCCGTCATTGTGCTTTTCAGTGAAGGAAAACGTCCTGAGGTAAATTTTGGATATGTATAACTTCTCAGTGGGGGCTCAAAGGTACAAAAAAACCGTTCTTCTATGAGTGAGGATACCTGGGGTGTATGCTAAGCTGTTTCTTATTACCTTACCTAAACTAACTAGGGATGATAGTGATCACTTAATAACAGCTGAACTATATTCTTACATGCGCCTTAATTTTCATAATATGTCAACTGTTATTGCATTGTTTTTAAGAAATAAGGCTTCAATATAGTAATTGTGCCATGTCAAATGATGCAATTCTCCAACGTTTCAAATCAAGTGTTTACATTCTTTTTTAAATGTTAAGTAGCAAATAATTATGTTCGATGTAAGTCGTGACAAGATTATTAAATTGGACATGTTATATTAATGGCGGTATCAATTAGGTACATATAAAAATTTGATTTATTAGCAAAATAAAAAAATATACCACAATAAGCAATAATTAATGAGGCATTGCGTCAGACGAGTAAGAGTCACAACATATTATCCAGAACAAAGAAGAGCACACATCATCTGTCAATAGACAAGTAATTATATATTGATTTATAACATGCAATTACTTATGTTTTGTACTCATTCGCGCTATAATTGTTACGGGCGTAATCGATTTTATGCGTTCACTTTTTAACATATGAAATGGTCTGTGCAGACCATTGAGGCTTGGACTTCATCTATCGATATCCACACACAATAGCTTTTTTTATTATAGACCTAAAACCCTTACCAATTTAAGCACAAAAATGTATAAAAGAAAATCTTTTTAGTGACATCATTTATAAATTACGGATTTTATTGACAACAGTATTGTTGTGAAATACACGGAAATGTTATATAGAGAGATATTGAAATACATACTCGAAAGGTAAAGAATAATATCTACAATTCAGATCGCTCGGTATATAACAGCGAAATCATTTAAGTAATAGACTCACGACGACATCTTTAAATATGTATAACCGATTTTCTTGAAAATTGGCATTCCGATTCGTTTTACAACATAGAATCTCACTATAAACGTATTAAACGTGCAACAACACGTGAAACGGCCAGTATAGATAATAAAAATGTTATAAATTCTAGTAGATTACATTAAATTAAGGGTGAATCTTATAACGTGTCCATTTTAAATAGCCTCGAAAACGTTCTAGGGATGTCACTTACTAAATTTAAGGCTTTCATTAAAACAAAGGTAAACCTAAAATTATCACACACACATTCTTACACACGAAAGCACACACACACAAAACCTGTTTGCATCATTATTTATGTTAGCTTACATAGCGTAAATTGAAATTTAAAAAAAAATTACAAATTTTACGCTGTTTGATTATAAATAAAGAATAAATGAATTCAATACTCGGATTAAAGCGTTGGAGTGAATGAATTGCTATATTAATTGAAATTATTTTATAATGATAATGATAAAAAGCGCAGATTACATTTATTGTAAGTTCTTCTCATCATTTAACTTTTCTAGTTCAACCGGAAGGAAATGTCTATATATTTGGAACAGTATAAGATTTTTATGATATCTGATATTTAAGTCTTATCTGAAATAGATAATAAACCAGAAACGGCTTTCAGAATATTAATTTTTTTAAATACATAAATGTTACAAATAAGTGCGTGCGTAGAATGTACATATGTCAGAAGTGAAACTTCTTTGGCATTCTAATTTTTAAGTATTGTTTATATTTATACAAATTTAAAACTGGATTTCCAAGACTTAGAGGGAGGGAAAAAGCAATTTAATGAATATAATTGTCATTGAAATATTAAAAGTGTCGAAAATTAATACAAATAATTTATTGCCATCTCAAATGACGGTTTTTAAATACAAATCTATTTAAAAACCGTCATTTGCCACCTGTTCTTTGTCTATATTAGAAATTATTAATTAAATTTTGTTTTTGAATTTCAAATTCTAAAATTTATGAAATTCATTTCATTTTATATTTCACGAAAATAGTATATTAAATAACGAGTGGCAAATTAAAACGTCAGATGTTTTTGTAAATATTAAAACTACCTAACCTTTAAAGGAATTAGCATAAAAAAGCGCTGCACACCTTCGTAGCGATTGTCACGCGTTTCATCAGTACAAATTTTACCCTCAAGCTACATTTAAAAAACACAATAATCAAAACGACTCATTCTTGTTTTCATACAAAAATAATGCACCTTTGAAAAGACCTTAAATTATATTTGAATATACCAAACCGCATAGACCGCGGTATACTCGCAATGTTCCTACGTTAATACGACCACCTGATGTGCACTCGTTATTGGAGACATAAGTTTCGTGATTGGAAATTTATTGGATAGAGATTTATCAAGGTGAAGATTAACCATCTGGTGGGCTTCGGTCGCGGCTAGCTACCCTTTTAGCAAAGAATTACCGCCAACCAAATCTGCTTGGCATCCACTTTTAAAATTTTGAAATTTAGTTAATATTTTTCATACTATTACAAAAGAGAAATTTATAAATTTTGTTAAATATTGATACAGAGAAAAAAGGAACTTTGAGATCATTTTTTTTACTTTGAGAACATACTGTTCCAAGACTGCCGCATTGGTGGTTAGCATGTTCGACTACAGACAGGAGGTCCCAGGTTCCAGTCCCGGGTTTGCTCAATATTTGCCCCAAGTCGGAAAGTTGGCGGTGTGTTCCACCCCCATGCCTTGGAGAGCACGTTAAGCCGTCGGTCCTGCGCCCGATCTCTCTATGGTCGTGTCGGATTTCCGTCACATCGGATTATGATAGTTAAGGAATAGAGAATGTACTTGTGTACTATGCCTGCCAATCTGCAGTGGAGCAGTGTGGTGGATCCATGCTCTTAAAACGCTCGTATGAGTGAGGAGGCCTGTGTTCAGCTGTGGCCGTTCCAAAATTCCTCACAATATTTTCCACACCACGACATTCAATGATGATTTTTAAAGAACAAAAATATACGTTTTAGACGATTTAAAAGTGGGTTTTAAATTTCGATACAAGAATATCAAGCGCCCCTAAGTATAAATAGTCAAGTATAACATCCTAATATTGTAAATCAGTGTTTCAAATATATAAAACTGCGTATGTACACAGTAAATATGTCAGAAGTGAAACTTCTTTAGCATACCAACTTTTAAGTCTTGTTTATATTTATACAAATCTAAAACTTCAGATTTCAGTTTTATTAGGCATCGTGTTTTAAAAGCTAAAAAAACGATGACCTGGGGTAATAAATAGGATGAAATAATACAAATTTTTCAGAAATCAGCTGTATCCTTAAGTAATATTTGGCTTATGATTATTTATCCGAAACGGCGATATTTCTTATCACTACGCTTTTATAGCTTTACAAAGGCATATAGTGCATTAAAATACGCAGCAATTTTGCACTAACCACATACCATATTATTATAATTTAAATTAAATATTAATTTTCCCATCAAGATAAATCGTTCCGTGATGTAATGTTCAAGTGTCCTTGGACGCAAGAGCATGCCTCACACACACGTTGCAATATGTAGTACACAATATCTATAATAACTTGTAGTTCCGTGTTTGTAATTAAATAAAAAACGTGCACAATATAGATTATAATGATTCTAATAAATTCACGAGTTTTGATGACTAGTTAAATTTTACACCTTGAAAATTCAAACCGCAAATGCATTACATCTCTATCGTTTTACAAGTTAAAAACCTTGTATTTTTTTCCTGTGTATTATAAATATAAAAGCTGAATGAAAACTCGTTTCAGAATTTATTTTATAGTCCACAATTTAAATACGATTTTTTTAGTCGAATTTATTTTTACCTGATATATTATGATACAGTTTAAGATGGAAGCGTTTGCGTTCCGGTTCCGGCTCCTTAAGGGTTTAAATTAAAACTTGATTCATAACTTATTTCTTAATCCATTTTTAAAAAAATATTTTTATTCTAATTTATTCTCACCTGATGATGCCATCTAAGACGGAATGTGATAATACAGTCCAAGATGGAAGCGTTAGCGTTGTGGTATGATAATCTTTGAAGCAATTAGGAGTAAATTACCTCTTATCAGGCCAGTGCGCTTCCAGTTTAGAGTGTATTATCACTTACTAGTAGGTAAGATTACAATCAAGCGTTAACCTGTCAGCAATAGAAAAAACGGAACCAAAAGAGTACCCTAAAAAAAGAAGTATTCTGAGAAAGATGTTATTACATAAAAACACATTAGTTATTCAATTCCAACTATTGTATTAGATCGCACTCTCATATATATCTTATAAAAAATCTCAATTGCTAAATAAATTCTTTTTTCATACATACATCTTTTTAACGATCACGTCTTCTAAATCGACGTTTTTTTTTCAACAACTTTTCATCAACGACTTTACAATCGACAACAAATTGTTTTTACTAAGAGAGGGTGACACATAATGTTGTTTCAAAGCTATATATATAGAAGAGATATCCAGGTATCTCTTGACTCATCACGATATCTCTGGAATCATAAGGCGTAGACTTGAAATTTGGTAGGAATATTCTTTTGCCGAATAGAGGTCAGCTAAGAACGGGTCTTACGAAATTCAAACCCGCGAGGGGTTGCGGGGATGTTAATTAAAAAAAAAAACATTCCACGCAGACGAAGTCGCGGGTTCAGCTAGTTAATTATATTAACCAAATCAATAAGCGTACTCGCAAAAAATAAACAGTCTAATGAAAGATTTTATACTAATATTTAGGTTTCTTTCGTATAATTAGGTTGATTGACATAAATTTTTATATTATTTAATTTTAGATTAACATTGCTCATACATGTTAGTTACAGATTTAACCACGAACGATCAAATGAAATGCCAAGAATATTTTGTGCAAGACAGATCATTTCAATATGTGAGAACTTGAAAATTACTGGTATTCAGTTAAAATAATTAAGTAATCAACAGACTTTCTGTTACAGTTATTCACGACTTAAAAACAAGGCGCCTGAACATACAAACCAATTGTGTGCAAAATGGAAAAGCTTTCATCTCATGGTAAAATAGACGCTAAATCCACCAGCATAACGCAAATTTGCATTGCAAACTTGAGTAGCTTTCCGTGATGATAATTGTACTTCAAAAGGCAAACATAAAACTTACCCTACGGGTGTTGCAGTAACTTCAATTTTTGTTAATTTTTATTTTATTTAACGAACAACTTATTGGAAGCAGAGACTTGAACGCTAATGACCATCTACATTTTTGGCAGGAAGTAATTTTATTAACGTACTGTATATTTTCAATAACATAACATTTGTCTATATTTATAAAATATAGTAGGCTTCGTTACATGTACATTAAGGTAGAGCAAATACAGGAAATTGCATTTTCTAGATTAGTCTTAAATACTTCAAGGTAAGCCTTAATTCTTCAGCAATAAAAACGAAAAACATATGATTTACTCTTACAATAAAAGCTTTTTGAATAACGTTTAAACTACGATACTTATATTATCAAACAATCGTAATCGAATCAGTGTATATAAAAGAAAGTAGGATTAATTACACCATTTGCAACTTCACTGATTTGTTGGATTCCTCGTTGCACCTTTACCTATTCAAATATCGGAGAAATACAAGGCAAATATATACTCTAATTGAAATGGTAGCAATAATATAAAATACATATGATAAGAACAGTTTGGTCTTTCGATACGTATATACAAAACTAGCTGAGCCTGCGACTTTGTGTGCGTGGAATGTTTTTGGGTAGCATTTTCATTAATTTAGGCAAAAGGAATATTCCTACCATAATTCAAGTCTCTACGCCTTATGGTTCCAGAGATATCGTGACGAGTCAATAGATACCTGGATATCTCTTATATATGTCGGAGTGTAATAATCTGTGGATCGCTAGTCTGTATCGTGGTGTGGCAGAGTCAATAAGTGGCAGTCCGGCGCGCATCTCTCGGCAGTTCTCGGGTGACGATCCGCCAGAGCAGTCGACTATTGAAACTGTCGCGTTCCTAGCTATTATTATTAATGCGTTTGTGTAAATTGATATCGGGAACATTAAGTGATTGAATATTATAATCTGAGGTTATTAATAAAGTGTTTGATTGCACCAACGCCCACAGTATGGAAATTGAATTATGAATGATGATTAACGATGATGTCGGCAGAGAACCCTACGCCCCTATGCTTTATGCTCCTTTTCTTTTATTCTCCGACATATACTCGTATATAGATAATAGCAAATTTCCTCATATTTTCATCCATTCCATGCATCGAGAACTACTAGAATATCAAATATATCTGAAATGATCAAAGGCAAGGAAGCTGTAGTGAAATTCCTATCCTATTAGGAACACATTTTAATTTGGAAACAATTGCAATTACAGATTGTTGCTGTGCGCACTCTGTTTACGAATATATTATACATGCCTAATTTAACTTATTAAGAGTTGGAATTACAGGAGTTGCATTTGCTTTTCCAGCCGCTAGTTTCCCTTTACATGTTTGACATTCGTCAATTTATTGTTTGTATTTTGTTATTTATGCTAGTGTTAGACTATAGATAGTTGGGTGACGACACTGAAAGCTCAGAAATAGTGGGAGTCATTGAGTAATATAGTGGCAATGCTTAAAAATAATACCAAAAGCATTGAGCAATATTACGTAAAATGTTTTGCCATACCAGGTAACTTTAACGAACGAAACATAGGAATTTTGTTAAAATAGTCTTTCCAGCTGCTCCGTATACTTACTTTAAAGAAAAATAGTTATAAATTGTATAGTGCAAGTTGTGTATATTTAAGTAGTGGAGAGAATAAAAGCTGTTAGTAAATGTGTGTTGATGTTTTTACTAAATAGACATTCGACACTTTCATTGAAATTTGCATAGACAGGATACGCAATATAGTCTTTCTATAGCATTTCTAATTTTTGGGTTAGAGTGCTGAATGAAAGAAAGCATAAAGTGCAGTAATTAACCATACTGTAAATAAATAAACAATCACCTGTTCTTGAGCGGTGGAAGACATCGGCCTTCGTGGCTATCGCTTTACTATTAAAGACCTTGCTTCACAAGTAAATTTACAAACAATTAGGACTCTATTGTAACTGTTCGCACATTTTTGAAGTGATAACTTCTTGTGGGAGGATAAACTATTTTGTTACGTAACGGGTTACGACGCCAGTCTATCTGACTTCCCTTTCTCTCACGCATACGGCAGCGGTAGGCAGGCTCCACCTTTCTTGCTCTAACGCATCGCTAACAGCGCTAGCGCTAAACAATTTCAATATGAAATAGTAGTTCAATTAAGATTACTTTAAGTTACCTTTAGTTGTTAAAATTGTACTTATATTGTAACAACAATTAAAATATATATTAAGTGGTTTCAATCGTACCGTAGCGTGTTATCATCTTAAACTGTATTATCGTTAGTCATTAAGTGAAATAACAATTCAATATTAACTTGTACTTAGTAACAAAACACAGTCTTAACTCATTCGTAAATTCTTTTAAAAGCCTGTATCTATGTTAATAAAACTTGCATTTTAATGGGTCTCTGGATGTTTTAGATTATATATTAACATGATAATGATGTCATTAAATTCTAAGAATGATTAATTATAAAGCATATCGAAAGGAAACCAGCATATTTTGAAAGCAATTCTAAACCTCTTCCCATGTTAATAGCTTCTTAGTAATTGTTTTTAAACTGATTTTTAAATGTAAGTATTACAAGATTTAGGTAAAATTTCAATTATAATTATTACTAAAACGTCAAAACTAACTTAAAACAAATACCAGTATTTACGGCATCTTAAAAATAGTGCTGTATTTTCTTGTTACAGCGAATTTCAACCATTAAGCATTACAAATTGAAAGACTTCCTTTAATGTATCGAAATTGTACTTCCTTGTATTATCATTAAAGTTCAAAATGAATTATCAGAGGATTGAACATCGTACCCTTACTTTATACTAAAGCAAAATAAAGAATAATCAATGGTGAGCAGTAAAGACCGGGCAAGGTACAAATCGCTAATTTACATAAAACAAATACTGAAGTCACGTTTTCAGGATAAAAATTGTACAAACTGAAGGCGATATTTGTCGATCTTATCTTTGTAACACTTTCGCGAGAATTCCTTTGTGTAGTATCAAATGTCAAATGTTTATACACACGTACGTAGACATAATTCATTACATATTATAGAGGAAACAGAGTATATTTTTACTTTAGATGTTACAAAACCAGCTGTTCTATTACAGGGATGGATTGGCTATTTTGACATTTACTAGCAAATATTGAGTGTTATTAGGAATTAATTTATTTTGGAAATTTATCCAAGAACGATAAACTGTGATTATATTGGTAATTAACACAATTAATTAAAAAAAATCTCAAATGACGAATTGTAAATAAAAACGTGTTTTTTTGTCAATATTAGAAATTATTATTAAAATTTTATTTTATATTAAACTATTAAATGACTAGCAGGTGATTAAAATAGCACATGTTATTTGTAAATATTAAAACTACCTAACTCTCAAACGAATTAGCATAAAAACGCGAAATCTTCGTGACGCTAATCAAACGTTTCATCCTTAAAAATGTTACTCTCGTACGCCTAAAGAAGTTTCACTTTAATAAAATTTGTATGTTAGCAAAAATAAATCTATAGTCCGACTTAGTAGACTTAACACTACCATGAGATCGGTATCTACGTGAGTGAAACCGCGAGACATTGCTAGTAGAAAATAAATATAGCTCAGAATTAAATCTCCTAGATCTAGTAAGATCAAAATAAGGAACCATAAGATATCTGAATACAAAGCCAATAAGGTGTAGTATTTGAATACTACGTTTTACAGACCTTCCCTTTTGAAATGCTAGTGCACTAATTCTACGATTTATAGCGATGTAAATTTTAGCACATGGTAAAGCGAGGGCCAGCGCTGTTAATTGCGCGCGGACTGTTATTAGTGCGCGATGGCGGGCTTTGTGTGAGATGCGCGATATTCATTACTGGCGGATGATCGGCCATAGCGGGTCGTCGGGTCGGTTTATTACCTGGAAGTAATATTAATATAACATATCCGTAATTTATTATTGGGTAAATCTACTTGTGGAGTAAAATATATTCTTAATAAATTAGTGTAATATCGGTGTCTATTGTGATGTATTCTCCAAACTATATCTGTAATCACTCTTTTTATTTTGGCGATAGAAATGATAGTAAATATATATATGTCGGAGTATAAGAGAAAAGAACCCGGCGACATCGACATTAGTTTTTTTCCCGCTGGTAAATGCATTTGCGTACCCCTGCCACGAGGCAGGGAGCGCGGAAATCCCCGGCAAGGCCAGAATTATTTTATAGAAACCTAAATATATTTGTGTTTACAGAATGTAAAAAACATTACCAATTATTTTGTGTTTCACCCATATTCCCACTAGATCGGAAACTACGAAAGTAAATCCGCTGAGGACAGACACGTTTTATATAACAAAAAAACCACTTCCTGTTCCGGTAAGGTTTCGTTTAAGCTATAAGTACAACCAACGAACTTTAACTTTAGCAAAGTGATTTCTTTCCACTCACTGTGTTCGGATTTACCCATAATCCATGGAATTGGGAATAACGCGAGTGTTACCGTGGGAAACTAGTAATATAATATCCTTTATAGAACACAAGAGAGGTTTTTACATTTTAATATAACAACAATATAGTTTGGCATTACCGCTAAAATAAGATTAAATTAATACAACTTTTGGGCAAAGGACTATTATATTATATTGAAAAAAATGTTAATAGATATTTTAAATTTAATGTAAAAAATTAATGTCTTTATGTTCTTTAAGTATGAATATTTTTATGCCATTATAAACCAAATTTAAGTTGTTTCACAGCTTTCATTACAGTAGCTGTAAGTTTGGAGATTCAAGTCTCTAATTTGTATTATAGTTTAGAGTAGCCATATCAGAATTGACACCATCATACATACATGCAATTTCATCTGCTTGGAATTAATAATGTCATTAGAGAGGCCACATTAGTATCTCAGTTTTATAGTTCAGCTTGATGATTGCTTTATACGATTCTTAAATATGCCTGACTATCAGAGAGACGCATTAAATTGCATCTACTTTAAAAGATGATACAATATCCTCGTTAGAGAGGAACATTCTAAGGCAAAATCAATTTATACTTTTCTAATAGGATAGTACTCGTAATAAAGAGGATTCGCAGACGATTTATTATAAAACAAATTTAGGAAGTTGTATTTTCTAATTTGTCTAAACTGGTGGAAAGCATCAGCCTTGGGTAGTTAGCAATCTTTTCCCTTTGGGAAGTGCATTTTCACACCCTGGCTAAAAGTTATACCTTTAGCCAGGAGTGAACTGAAGTATAGTATAACCCACTAAAACCCAGCGGTACCTTGCGCAACCTGATCTGGAGCATCAGAGGTTCATTGGAGACATCCTGCTCTGGGAGATTAGCTGTGACAACCTGTAAAAGGGATAGATAGATCTTCTCCTTCAGATAGAGGCAGCGTCTGCTGCGGCATCCCTCTCCCTTTCTGATGTTTCCTACAACGAGAAAACATTTTTATAGAAGGAAGTGACCACTCTCCAACCAATTTTGCATTTTAGAGCTACACGGACTTTGACGTCTTTGCTGGTAGCTTTGAGTGGTAATTAGTCAAGGCTGCAGCCTTCTACCTGTCTAGACAAATTAGAAATACAATTTCCTAAATTAGCCTTGCTAAAAATGGAACCTGTTACAGCTACCACCTACACCAGCAATAACAGCTCCATCATGACCAAAAGGTCACGAAAAAGATATAAAGATTTGTCTATATGTAATGAGTTGAAGAAGTTCGTGCTAGATGGCTTAGAAATTGTCTTTTTTATATTGATAGCTTGACTTTTTTTATTATTACTATTTATTGTTAAGGCTAGAAGAATGGTACAGCACTTATGTTCTCGATTCAACTTTATAGTGCTTAAAAGGCACTCCATATTTGCGTGGGCGTTGACTCATCTAGTGTAGGCTTTACGAACCGTAATTACTTTCCAATGGTCGGTACAAAAGACCCTTCGAGGTTAAAATTCTATATGTTTTGAGATCAGCGAGTAGGTGTAACCTTGCTGTGATTAATCTCTTGTTTCATTTGAATTAATTATTGTGTAATAGTAATTAGTTAAATGAAACATTAATTGTATCTGTACCAGTGACGTGTTGATTTTTAAAACCATTGTTAACAAATGCTTTTGAGCTAAACTTTATTATAAAATCCGTAAAAATATACAAAATCAATACCTTAGAAACTACATATTTCTAGATACTAATAAATTATATTAATACATATGTCAACAAATCGGTAGTAAACAGTTTATAAAGCGACTTTTATCCTTACATAGTTCATGATAAAATTAAAAAGTATTATAAGGATATCCATGTAGCTTTCACTAATAGATAAGTTGATTTATGAAAAGTTTCGATATATTTGACGGCTTCGCTATCGCAGTGTTGCGAGTATTCGCTTTGCTAGCGGAGGTCCCGGGTAAGATCCCTGGTAGGACGAATTTAGGAAATTGTATTTTCTAATTTGTTTGAGTCTGGACTGGCTTCGGCCGTGGTTAGTTACCGTCCTACCAACAAAGACCTACCACCAAACAATGAGATTTGTTTCTCGGTACAATGTGTAGAAACCATAAGGAGTATACCGCCTCTCACCAAATTAGCGTGTTTCCATTTTAGACTGTATCTCCACTTACCATCAGGTGAGATCAAAGTCAAGCGCTAAGTGACAGTGATAAAAAAAATGTCAAAGTTTTGAGTAAATTTATTGAAGTTAATTGATAATTGTTGGAAATGGCACAAAATATCAAGAAGCTTTCGACGAATCAAGCTGATCTAGTTCTAAGATAGACAACATATGTGGGTATAATATGCTCTACTACTCGTTCGAAGCCAGGGTGAGTCGCTAGTACCTCTATAAAATATATTGTATACATATATTTCACAGAAGTACTAGTTAAGATGATGAGTTATCGATATCTTGCAATAATTTACTTTGATAGGAATGTATCTAAATTGTTACCGTACTGCATACCACGTCGGTGAAATAATACAATTAGTTCGTGATGTTTGAATGAATGACTCACAATGATCCCACGATTCACGTTTCATTGATGAGGTAATATATTTTAGTATAATATATATATATATATATATATATATATATATATATATATATATATATTTAATGCTGCGATGGCCTAGGGGTTAGGCATGTGGATTACAGTACAATCTTGAACTGCATATTGATACAGTGATATTTATATTAAGATTTTTATACGCTTCCTTTGCGTTGACGAAACGAGTAGGAACCAATTCATAAGCATCAGTTATCGTAGTAATATCGCATATTTCTAAAGTAGTTTGAAATAAAAAAAAAACAATTAAAAGTGCGTGTACAAAGTACACATGTCAGAAGTGAAACTTCTTTGGCAAATTAACTTTTAAGTCTTGTTTATATTTATTCCAATCTAAAATTTTAGATTTTCAAAACTTAGATAGAGGGAAAAAAAGAGCGTTTATGAAATATTTTTATTATATGAAAAATAGTATATTAAATTATAAAATGACGAGTGACAAATTAAAATCCCACATGTTATTTTTAAATATTAAAACTACCCAACCTTCAAACGAATTAGCATATTGCTATTAGATCCATCAACTCCAGATTTTATTTATAATCAAATATTGTATATATTTTTTTGTAAACTATGAATGAAACTGAATTTCACGGGAGTATATGGAATAAAGTATTCTTTCTTTCTTTTATATCTGATCTAGTAATAGCACGGTGGTTACTGTCGCTAACACTGGCTTATTTATACGCAACTTACTGTTATTCAAGCTAACTCCTTTTCCAATTATAAAATAGTGAGATACGCACAAATACAACGTACTTTATCATTAGAACAACATTGGAAAATGTTATAACATTATTTCCCGCACCAATAATAGTTTAGGAATAAAAACTAACTTAAATCAATCCTTGCCAGGTCAAAATAGTCATATCCGTTTCCGATACTAGCCAAACAAATATAAAAAGTGATAAAATTGGATTTTTTTTATACAGTTCTCTTGTAAACATTCATAATATATGTTAATTAAAATGATGTTATTTGTAATTACATATAATCTATCAGAATTTACTTGTTAATGTAAATAAATAATATCAAAACTAAACAAAATGCATTTAAAATAGCGAGACTTTGAATTCCTTTACATTGAATAACAGAACATTTGTCTGATTACGAACTAAAGTCAGATGGTAATGAGATCGTGATTCTAATTTATGAGGATGCTGTGGGTTCATCTCAGTTGTGGGAGACATTTCCGAATTGAGCCCTAGATATAAATGTGAAGGCTGCATTGTTTACTATTACAATTTATACAGTTATATTTGTTTATTTAAATACTATTTGTAATCTAAAGTTATAGAATATCAGACAGTTAATGAGTTTGTTTGTTTGAATGCGCAAATCTCATGAACTACTGGTTAAATAATAAATAAAAAAATTAACAAAAAAAGAATCGCCTTCAAAACAAACTGTTACAAATATTAATATGCTCTAAAAAGTAAAAAAATAATTGCGTATTCTTTTTTAGAGTTCTTCGTATTCTTATATTCGGAGTCGGCGTCAGCTACATATACAAGCTAGGGAAGGGAAACACCTACCTTAGCTGACGCCGATGACTGAATGGATGCCATCATCAGAACTGGATATGAAAAAATGGGACCCTGTGACAAAAACATCGTAGATTCAATTCCCGTCAAGCAAATTGCGAGATTTGTAATTTATATAGATACTAGCAATGCCCCGCGGTTTCACCCGCGTAAGATCTCATTGCAGTAGAAAGTCGGACTATATATCTCATTAAAATTTAACTTAAAAGTTTTATTTCACATACTTTTTAATTACTTCCTTTCAGTTTATTAGATACAAACTTTCCTTCATAATCTAATCAATACACAGATATTTCGTTACAATAAATATATATACTAACTAAATTTTAAATTCGTTACATCATTTACGTAGAATTTTCAACATTAGCTTATTTATAATACTGTACATGTATTGAAAAATTCTTGATTTAAAGGAGGTAATGAAAGAATTGCCTCATTGGTCTAGTGGTTAGCATGTTCGACTACAGACATAAGGTCCGGGGTTCGAGTCCTGGGTCGAGTCAATTCGAAATCGATATTGAGTTTTCTATTAAGATTTTCACAACATTTGCCCGAAGTTGGGAAGATTTGGTGGTGTGATCTATCCCCATGCCTCGAAGAGCACGTTAAGCCGTCGGTCCTGCGCTTGATCTCTCTTCGCGGTCGTGTCGGATGGCCGTCACGTCGGACTATGAGAGTGAAGTAATAGAGAGTACACTTGTGTACTATGCCTGCCAATCCGCAGCGGAGCAGCGTGGTGGGTCTATGCTCTATAAACCCTCTCTCATATGAGTGAGGAAGCCTGTGCCCAGCAGTGGGACATTAATGGGCTGCTACTTATTATTTATATAATGAAAGATTTTTTTAAGTGACTCCAGTAACTTTTAGCTTGATAACAATAAAAATAGCATAGGTATATGCAATATAAGCTTACTCACCAGTCGCAGGCCTAGTTATAAGGGGCCCTACAATTTTCTTACACTTAAACTTATCTTAATTTATAGGTATTTAAACGGTTTTTAATAGGATAAGGATAATATAAAGTTATGAATAATATAGTTTGATTAGTGTCGCTACTTTTATTAAGTTTTAAAATGTAAAATTAGTTAGAGTGTCATAACTACAGTAGTTGGTCATATGGCATCGCGGACTTTTTTGTAGATATTAATACCTTCTGCAATACTATAAAACATTATTTTGTTCTATGATCAATAGTTACCGCAGCGCACTCGATAAGAGATTATTTGTTGCACATCTTGGGTTAGAAAGATAGAAAGAAAATAACTTTATTCGGTGCATAAGTATAATTATATTATATAAACATCTGTAAAAAACATGCATTGAGTATTTGCACTACATTGAAACCACAACTATTGGATTAAATGTTGTGAAACCCCCACCCAGCCCCGAAAAGGCAAAACAGGTCGGTATTGCTGTGTGCCAGAAACCTGACACACGGCACCGATTTTCAGCTGCAGCCCTATAGCCTAGTCTGACGTCACAGACAGAACATCAGCCGGTTAACTAGTAACTATTCAAAAAAACAAAAAAAAAGTAAAAACAAATCTTAACCTAGATTACTAACTATAAGAAGTTATTAAAGTTGGCAGAGAATAGACTTACGTAAAAGTATCAAACTGGGAGAATAATAATAATTTTAAAACTAAATATTATAAATAATCGAAATTATTTAATATTAAATCCGTGCATCTCATTGACACCAGTCCAATGCTAATCTTAACATACTATATAATTAGAGAAGTTACACTACTTTATATTAATGCTTTTTTATTTCGGATGCCTATTTTTTTTTTTTTTTAGAAAGTATATTGGCCTATGTCACTGAGTAAAACAGGAGCTTTCTAATGGTGAAACAATTTTTGATATCGGTCCAGTAGATTTTGTGTGAAAACGTTACAAACTTACATACATACAAAAACATAAATGTTTCCTCTTTGTAGTATTAGTTTAGATAAATGCGCGGGAGGCTTCGGTCCTGGACACCATCCCACCAGCAAAAACGTGTCACTATTAGGATAACCCCGCTGTCACCATAGATTGTATCGTCACTTAGTATAATTTGTTAGGAATAAAAAATAAACTATAAAGTATAAATTAAGTGAAAGCTTACATACATACATACATAGCATCACGCCTCATTCCCATAGGGGTAGGCAAAGACAACATTCTTCCACTTGCCACGATCCTTGCATATCTCCCTCGCTTCTTTCACTCTCATTAAACCCTTCATACAAGTTCGTCGGTTTAGAGTACTCTTGACCTGGCCGTTACTTAAAATGTCCTGGATTTGGTCCAGGAACATTCGCCTTGGTCTTTCCCTTCCAACTTTCGCATTCACTCTTGACACATTAATCCTTTTTGTCAGTCTCCTTTAATTCATTCTCTCTACATGCCCAAACCATCTAAGCATACCTTTTTCAATTTTAGTCACTACGTCTTCTTTTATACCACAACGTTCTCTTATCACACTATTTCTCACTCTGTCACTCAGTTTTAATCCACTCATGCTTCTCAACGCTCTCATCTCTACCGCATTTATTTTACTTTTGTGATTCTTCTGCCATACCCAACTTTCACTACCATACATAAGTGTTGGCACCAACACTCCAGCATGCACTGCCAGTCTAGCCCTTTGAGACACCATCTGGCTATTCATAAACGCGTGCAGAGCTCCATTTACCATATTCCGCGCATTTACTCTCCTTTCAATGTCACTTTCACATGTTCCATCTTTTGTAAATTTAGATCCCAAGTATACAAATTCTTTCACCTCTTCCACTTGTTCCTCATCTATCAAAATATTGCCATTCATCTCGTTCAAAAAGCATAACTGTTTGTGTACATAACGTTTTGTTTACACTCACTTTCATTCCTTTCCCTTTTAAAGCTTCATTCATAATATTTAGCATCTCCTGTAGCTCATTAGCAGATGACGCAAGTATAACTTGATCATCAGCGTAGAGTAAACATTTGATGAGTAATTCATTCGTTCTTAACCCATACATATTTTCTTTTAAATCTGTCAAACATTTATCCATGAATAGGTTGAACAGCCATGGTGACGCAACACATCCCTATCAAACACCTCTTTCGACAGGAAACCACTCCCTGGACGTTCCGTTTGTTCTGACACCAGCACTAGAACCCTCATAGAGAGACTTCAATGCTTTAATCAGAGAGAATTCAATGCTTTAATTCATTACCTCTCACCTCAAACGTAGATAACGTTGACCACAGCTCATTCCTCACAACTCGATCAGAGGCCTTTTCTAAATCTACGAAAGCGCAATAAACGCGCAGTAAAGAAAAGACCTGATCCGTACATCCCATTCCACTTCTAAATCCAGCTTGCACATCCCATATTTTCTCATCAGTTTCATTTAATTAATTTCAGTAATTAGTACGAACTTTATTATTTAACCAATAAAAGAAAGGATTTGGAGCTCACCACATTTCTACCTAAGATTGATTCCTGGGATATGAAGGTTTTCTTATGTTTTCCTTCATGAAATGACAAATTTCTAATCAAGGTAAGTATAAAGACTCTCTGAACAAAAGTTTACGAGTTACGTTCTAACCGCTGTCCATATAAATGGCATAAATATCGACAAAATATGTAATTGTCATGGTGTGTACCCAGTTTAAATAAGTTATTAAACCAGAAATATCTAAGCTTGAAACAAATAGTCCACCAGTCATACCACTGGATCGTCAAAGAGTAAGTATTAGGACTTTTCAATACAAAATCGAAATATATACGTCAGATCTAATTTGAAAGAACCGTTAGTTCACACAAAGTGTGAAAACGTGGTGCCACCACCGATAATAATGACTTTCAACATTGTCGTATTTACCACACAAACTTACATTTACATTTATTCAACAATACATAAGTTATATTCTCTCTACGTATAACCTAAAGTTGCTTACTTCAAATATTGTAACTCGAAACGAAACATTGTTAGGGAACGGAAATTTACAAATATATAAATGCACATAGTATGTACCTTATAATGACTGAAATAAGGTTGATAATATGTAAAAAGGCTAACATAAAAATACAGTTTAGCCCGATCACATCAACGTCAAAAAGAAATATTGTGACCACGCCAAGGAAGACGTTGCAGCTAGCAATTATTTGAATAATAAAACTGTATAATATTTAGTGCTTTTGTAGAATGTAAACTATTGGAGGTCGTGACTTGAAGCCTTTTATAATTTTCACTTACATGGCGAATAATACTGCGATAAAATATAATTGGATACTGAAAATAACAAGTGTTAGATTAAAATATACTAAAATCAATACATTTTAGTATAAAGAATTTCAATTATAATAATTTTGAACAAAATCTATTTTTTTTTTAAGTGAAATTCTTTAGGCGCATGTAAGTAAAATTGAGGGTTAAATTGCGTGATTAGCGTCACGAAAATGTGCGGCGTTTTTTATGCTAATTCCGGCAGTTTTGATATTTACAATTCTAATATTGACAGTAAGTCCTTCCCTCTAAGTGTCCTAAATCTAGTTTTAGATTTGAATAAATATAAACAAGACAAACTAATTAGTTTGCCAAAGAAGTTTTACTTCTGACATGTGTACTTTGTACGCACGCACCTTTTTTGCTTTTTGATCAACAAACTCATTCTGTTTAAAATTCAACTTGAACTTGGTTTTACATATTCCCATGGAAGCGGGAAATACGCAGGTAAAGCCGTCAGAAAACAAGATTTTACAACTGATCACTAAAATTTCAAACTAAAATTTAAAAATTTTTGTTTATTGTAAACTGTAAATTTATTCTAAAACCTGCAAAACAGATCATGCAATGTTTAGGTAGCTTACCTTTGCTGGGATAATCAAACAAAAAAAAAATCTAACACGAAGTAGTGTTAACCTGTATATAAACATCTTATGCCTGTGGCTTTTTTATCGCTGGGACATCCTTGTGGATACCTGGAATACTCAGGAGGATGTTCCAGGGTATGCCGGACTCATGCCGGCTAAAACCCAGCGGTGCTACTACTTCACTCGGAGACGGAGTCACGAGAACGCGACTCACAGACATTCGCAACCCCGCCAGCGATGTGCCCGTTTAGGCCCAACTCAGTCAATGACCAAAAACTTACTTCATAGGTCGTTTGCCTTGAGCACCTGGCAAGCCATAACCAACTCGCGGGACCTCTCTTTGTTGGGAAACGGATCCCGCATCCGTTACCCAAAGGTCACCGCTAAGGAGGCAGACGGCGATCGTGGGCCTCTCGCCTCCTTCCCGGCCTTCTCCTGCGAGCTGTCGAAGTGTTCACATCCGCCTCTCTCAACTGTTTTGCCATCTCCTTCTGCGTCATAACATCCCCGCAGAAGGAGGGCGTAACACACCACGCTAACTCGCTGCTCACCATCATTCTAGTGACGGTGAGGAGCGGGAGATGCACACCGATAATCGGCACGAGCGTGGCACGTTGAGCAGCCTAGGCTGGGTACGCCTTAAGCGTGTGTTGGGCCTTGTTAACGGCGCAGCCACACTCGTAGCACACCACGGCCACAGCTCACAGCTAGCCACTCCACACAGGTGCTTTCCAAAGCAACCGTGGAACGAAAGAATCTGCTAGAGGTGGAAGGTCACTGTGCTATGTGCTCTGTTTAACCATTCTTCTAATACAGACCGGATTTCCGATACGGTTTCCTGGCCCGCTTTGGGCTGACAGAGTCGCTCCCTCTAATTGGATGTCTGTGGATGCTATTATATTCAATTATTTTTCAATCATAAAACTCTAAGGACATTTGTATCAATGTAAATAATACATACAGATTTGTAAACCATGTATGTGAATATGTAAAAGTATTTCGAATAAAAATAATGTCATAAATGTATAAAAAAAAGAAGAAAATACTTTTAAATAACGTACGCTGTCTCAAAGTAGTTTTCAGTAATGAAAATTAGATTTTTTATTTTTCTGACATACAAGAACAAGTTAAATGTAAACTGCAATAAAAGACAAGAATTGTAAACGTAAACAGACTCCGGCTGATCTATATCCATAGTGAAAATAGAAAGAATAATGTGGATGGAATAATATATATAAATAAAACAAAAATATTGTTATAAGCGAGGTCTGTTAACGAAAAATATGCTTCAAATAAGCAATAATTTAAAGTTGGATTTGTATCACTACACTCTCTTTCACTCTTCATCTTTTCACTTATAACTTAGTACAAAGACTTTTGAAATGTAATTGGTCCCAGAGCATGGATATCCCCATATTCCCACGGGTTCCAACAACTGCATGGATGAAACTGCGGGGTATATCTTAAAATTTGCCAAAATACATATGTTATTGCGTGTATAAATAATTTTACACTACGTGTAATAAAGTAAAACAGTTATCAATTAACAGTATGGATAAAGTAAATTATACGATCGTGATGAATCGGCAATAAACGAAGAATATCGATTAAAATGATACTATCACCTAATAATGTAAGCAATTGCCTACTTAACGTCAATACCTCTAACTTTAAATATATTAACGATAATTTGTGGCAGTGTTGTATCATTAAAAATGTTATTAATTGGTTAAAATATGTATATAATTTACCTAATCGATATCAACAGCTTTGCCATATTTTAGTCAAGTTGCAAATTAACCATTAATGTTATCCCAAGGAGACGTAAATCTTTGCAAGAAATATAATTAGAATCTTTAATCCTTAAACAACAAGAACTTTAGATAAATGGATAACCTTTTTTTATATTTTTATCAGGTTATCAAATTGCATACAGCTTAAACGCCTTTTTGTTATCTTCCTTAGATGATGCTCCTTTCTTTATAAATAGTAATCGCATTTCAAAAAAATTATGTGACCTATTGAATATATAAGTCTCTGATTGTTCATCGAAGTCAAAAGTATCTATTTCCATAGTAACTGTCATTCTAATAAACAGTAAATTTTCAAATTGAAATTGTTTTCATGGAATCCACTGGAGCACGAGATGCACTTTAACTCTGTGGAATTTTTGGTACACGTCTTATTCTTTGGTTTTCATAAATACCCTCAAGCGCCGCCTATGTTTTGGTCTCATAATTGAGGCATTAAAGTCCTCAGTAGCATTAACGCCAAAATACTATACTAGTGGTCCATTACTTGCCTCGCCCTGAATTATTACCCAGTAGTAAGATGCATTTTGTCCTTCTACCTTCCTAGAGATTCGCAGTTTTGAATCATAGGTAGGCTTTAAAAGTATCTCTTTAAAAAAACTTTTTTTACTAAACATTTATTTAAACTTCACCATTATGTATTTCGATGAAGGAAAACTTCGTGGGACAACTGTGGAGTTCTAAAGAATAAGTAGCTTACCCAGCTGCATTGGCACTGCTTTATTCCGCTGGATACTTTAGTGATGAAGTATATACCGCCATCCGGGAATGTGGAGTACGTTGGCCGTACCATTATGCCCATTAAAACTAGTTGATGGATTAATACTGTGATGAAACCCTCTTCTATGAGTGAGGAGGCTTATGACCAGCAGTGAAACGTTAACAGGCTGTCGCTTTTTTACTGAAAAAGGTTTTCTTAGTAATTATTAATTGCCATGTCCATGTAAATTAAACGCAAACTCTGCGTAGGCGTCGATACGCGAGCGCATCTGTTGCACGACTCCGCTTTGCTGATACTATTGTCATGTATACAGAAAGCCATATCCGGTGATTTTCTTATTCTTGTAGAAGATTCTTGGATCTTCTTCTTCTTATACTTTGTTGAGAAAATTATAAAACTTTGTAATTATTTATAAGAAAGGATATCTTACATTTTGCATTTGATTTATTACAAGACTTTTTGTTTTTTTCATTAAAAGATATTACGACCATAATTTCGACTAATAGAAGGTATAAATTTAAGAAATATATTACACAAATGTGCGAAACGATTTTATTTTATTCGGAAAAAAGAGTTGGCTGATCAGAATATGAATGACTAAACGACAAATTCATATTTCTCCACTTATTAGTATTACAATAAAGCATCTCGAACATATTCTTTTGTAATTTAGAGAGTATTAACTATGATGCAAATAATAAGCTTTCAATATTTTAAGAAATAAGTCTTACCATTGTTCAAATAGCACTAAGTTGATTTAGAATCATGCTTTTATCAAATAACCTGCACCGTTATTGTGGTATAAATAACGTTGTCTATTTTAAATTATAGCGTACAAAAAATGATAATAAAGATGGCATAAACAAACGAACAATGCCGAATTCCCAACGTTTCCGATCGATTTGCACCATAATAATATAAAGGGTGTCGTCACATTATTATTAGATAGAATTAAAAACCCATCATCACCTTGATTCGGTGAGAAAGGAAAGAGGTCTGTAACGGGTCAATGTAACTTCCTATCACCTGGTGATTTAAGTAATTTAATGATGTCTAAGTAATTTTTATATTTTCAAAATGTAACTGTACTTGTATTTCATATATTTCTATAGCACATACTGTAAATATATTAGTAAACTCCTTACGTGCAATAGTATTAAGTTGTAACGTATCTGTATAAAATTTGCTTTATTTGTTTATGTACTTTATGTTGTCCATAATACTTTCTTTTTGTATTTTTTGGGGTGTTGGTTATTAAAAATACGATGTCAACTATTTGGGTACAATCAAAATTCTGTATTAAAATATCATTGTGGTCTTCATCAAAATTAGGCAAAGGTACATCTAACCGACAATACCAAGGCGACCCTGGTTAGATATGCCAATCACTGGATCACGAGTACGATCTCGCGGCTTCGCCTTGGTGATGCTTGCACACATGAACACTTGGCTAAACTCTTGATTAGGGACCACTGGACCACCCTGTGTGAAGACTGCCTCATTGGTCTAGTGGTTAGCATGTTCGACTACAGACATGGGTCCTGGGCTCGAGTCTCGGTTCGAGCCAGTTCAAATATCAATATGGTTTTGTAAAAGACTTTCTCAATATTTGCCCGAATTTGGGAAGTTAGCGCTCCACCCTCGTGCCTCGGAGAGCACGTTAAGCCGTCGGTACTGAGCCTGATCTCTCTCCGGTCGAGTCGGATTCCCGTCCCATCGGACTATGAGAGTGAAGGAATAGAGAGTGCATTTGTGTACTATGCCTTCCAATCCGCACTAGAGCAGCGTGGTGGATCTATGCTCTAAAAACCCTTTCTCCTGTGAGTGAGGAGGCTTGTGCCCAGCAGTGGGATGGTAATGGGCTGCTACTTTCCATGTCTAATGTGGCCTCGAGGAAAGTTCTGTTTCCCAAATCCTTCTCAATTGTCCCAAACTTTCCCACTCCATTTACGATGTGCTCCCTCCACATATCCCTCGTCCTATAAATGTCTAATATTCGTTAAGTCTTGTATATAGTAGTAATTGTAAATATATTAAATGTTATAGAATTAAGTTGTAAAATAATTGTTTATTATTAGTAATATATCAATATGTAGTCATGTTGTGTTGTGCGCTTTATTTGGTGGTGGTTTAACAACATATTTCAGCTATTTATAGGTAATCCAAATTAGATTTCATATGTTCTTACATATCGAACAATGTCGTTGTCTTCTCCAATAAACTTGACACTGGCGAGATAATCTGTGCTCAATTGGTATACCTGAAAGACTCAAAACAAAAAAGAAGAAGAAGACTTTATAAGCTCCGTGCTTTCTCGAATTTACGTAACACTGGCGAAATAGCGTGTGCCCAATTATCACACCTGAAAACCATTAAAGAAGAAGAAGATTGAATTTATTTCATTGTATTCAAAATTGACATAAGATTGTTTATGCCGTAAACTTATAAGAGATAAATGAAAAGGCCATGGTCCAGTAGTGTAATGTTAATAGATTTATTTTTTCTAGTCTCAAACGTTTCTATAACAAATTCTTAGAAGACGTTCTAAAGATATCACTTAATAAATCTAAATCCTTTAACTTAAAATAGCTGAGAAATCGCATTATAACTTGAATTACTTGGGCAATAAAAAAGGCGGGGATTGAATGAATCACTCTAATTTAAATACAATAAATTAAAATTATTAAAGATATTATGGCAAGACAACGAAGCACATTGTGGGTTCTTCACAGACCAGGACGCAAAGAACCGTCATAACATTAGATTATATGTTGTTCTTTAATGTAGTCATCAATAGTACAATGGAAAAAAATATATTTAACGATTCAAAAGTGCTTTAAAAGCCTACTTACCTACCCAGCTATCGTCGTCGCTCGTGGCTTCAACCGATGGACGTCCACTGCTGGACATAGGTCTCACGATATGATGCCCACAAGGCCCGATCTTGCGCTGCCTGGCTCCAGCGGCTAACGGCAACCTTCTTTATGTCATCGGTCCATCTTGTGGGGGGTCTACCTACACTGCGCCGCCCGGAGCGGGATCGCCAGTCCAGAACCTTCGGGCCCCAACGTCCATCAGTCCGTCGGACTATGTGCTCCGCCCATTGCCACTTCAGGTTTGCGATTCGTAAGGCTATGTCGGTGACTTTGGTTCTGCTACGGATCTCCTCATTTCTNACTGCTGGACATAGGTCTCACGATATGATGCCCACAAGGCCCGATCTTGCGCCGCCTGGCTCCAGCGGCTAACGGCAACCCTCTTTATGTCATCGGTCCACCGTGTGGGGGTCTACCTACACTGCGCCGCCCGGAGCGGGGTCGCCAGTCCAGAACCTTCGGGCCCCAACGTCCATCAGTCCGTCGGACAATGTGCTCCGCCCATTGCCACTTCAGGTTTGCGATTCGTAAGGCTATGTCGGTGACTTTAGTTCTGCTACGGATCTCCTCATTTCTGATTTGATCACGTAGAGAAACTCCAAGCATAGCCCTTTCCATCGCACGCTGAGTGACTCTGAACTTTCGTATAAGGCCCATAGTCAGCGACCACGTTTCGGAGCCGTAGGTCATCACTGGCAACACGCACTGTTCGAAGAGCTTTGTCTTCAGGCACTGAGGGATATTGGACGAAAAGAGATGCCGTAATTTCCCGAACGCTGCCCAACCGAGTTGGATTCGGCGGCTAACCTCTTTGTCGAAATTGGACCTACCTAGCTGGACTATGTGTCCCAGGTATGAGTATTCGTCAACAATTTCGAGAGCTGAGTTCTCAACGATGACTGGGTGGAGCGGAACATGGATATTGGACATAACTTTCGTCTTATCCATGTTCAGTTTTAGGCCCACCTGTTGAGAAGTTCTGATGAGGTCATCGAGCATTGCATTGAGATCTTCCAGAGTCTCTGCTATAATGACCACGTCATCGGCGAACCGTATTTGAGGGTACCCAGCTATGTACTTTCTTAATCATTTAAACCAGACGCTCCTTCTCGAATACTTCAATTTCCTCATATATTTATTAAATGTCATAAACTATTCATATGCAATTAACAACCAATAACAGTTTGATGAAGTGTAATCTCATATGATATTAAATAGCACTGCATGCAATATGCCGTTAAGTGTAAATTGTGTAATGAAAGCATATTGCAAAAACCCGACTTAATGTTATATTGAAATGGTAATAAAATCGACTTTATGTCGGTCAAAGGTACACAAATCGAATAGATAGCCTATCTGAAGGTTTATTAAAGCTATTTACAAAACCCCTTAGTGTTGTTAGTAGTAGTAATTTTCAATATTAATATCCAGCGTATACTGTTCTCTACGATTACCAACATTTAGTCTAACTTGCAGAAATAAAAATAACATTTAAACAAACTGTTCCTCCCAGTAAGCTATTATAATGTTTTATATGTAATTTTAATGAAAGAGAAGCCGAGGAAGACCGCTAGTCAAATGGGAAAATGACCTCAGAACGACAGCCGGTCCAAACTGGAGTGACCTAGCCCAAGATAGGGAGGCATGGGCGTCTTTGAAGGAAGCCTATACCCAACCAGGGGTTCTTGCTGGCAAATCCACTCTTGTTAACTAACATATTCAAACACTGCTTCGTTACATTTATAGAATAACATTTAAATGTTTATAAATACTCTCAGTGTGAAAAACTTTTTGTAAAAAGCAAGAAAAAATGGCTTATTTATTATGTAATTTTAAGCTAATAGGCCGAGGTTTTTTTTTAATTGTGTTAGATTAATTATGCTCCTTTTGGAAACAAAATTTATATCGTGTAATATATATACATACATATAAAAAAAAGAAATATATGGTAATCCCTTAAATTCTTACGTATCCAGATTCAACTGTATATAAAATGTCTTAGGTATTATTATTAGTATTAGTAGGATTGCACCCACGATCTCCCTTAGAAAAGACAGAGAGTTTACCAAAATATCTTTATAGATATTCTTCTTATATATGTAATCCTTCTTCTAGTGTATGTGACTGAACTTCTATGGAACGCTTAAATCAATTTTAATGAAATATTCAGTCCGTATTCAAACTGATTCTTCAAAACCCCTTAAGCCCCTCTCTCAATTGAGTGAAGAGATCTGTGCCCAGCAGTGGGAAGATAATGGTCTGCTATTTATAGATCGGATAAATCCACCATATTTCGACGGAATCGGGAGCAGTTAGAAGAAACATTAAAGTAATGATTACATATTATGTATTTATAAGACCATTTTTTTTAATGTAGTAATTATTTCATTTTTATTTTAAATACTTTAATAGGAAATCGACAAAGAGAGAGGGAGAGACAATATTTTACTAGTGGAAGACAAGAAGTACAAAAAGCTATTATAGCTACAAAGTGATTTCAACCAAAGAACTTTTGGGGTTAAAGAAATTGCTTAAACGTAAATATATATATATATACATGTCGGAGTGCAATAGTCTATGCAACGCTGGCGCCATCTGTCTATTGGATTGGGGCAGAGTCAATAAGCGACAATCCGGCGCGCGTCTCCCGAGTTCTCGGGTGACGGTCCATCAGAGGGGTCGACTATTGAAACTGTCGTGTTTCTAGCTATTATTATTAATACGTTTGTGTAAATTGATATCGAGAACGTTATGTTATTGAACATTATATTCTGAGTTAATTAGTAAAGTGTTTGGTTGCACCAACATTACCCACCAACGCCCACAGTATGGAAATTATGGCGGAGAGCCCTACGCCTCTATGCTTTATGCTCCTTCTCTTTTATTCTCTGACATATGTATAATTTATATATGCATATAATACATAGTAAAATTACTTTGAAATTACTTATAAAGCATAAATTTACGTGTAAAAATACGGAGACAATGAGAGTCGGAAACAAAAATGTAATACTTTTGGTTATCCTACGTAAAGTTCTGTTTTGTCATCTTCAAATTTATGTACAATAAGTTTATGTGTAATGAAAAAATAAAAAAAATAAGTGTAGCGTTTTACACAGCACTGTGTAGTGGTAAACAGGTGCTTATAAAAGTTATCTATGAGAAATTAACCAACGAAACGTCTCCGATAAGATAAGTTAGCGTTTAACTGCACAGTTAGACTAATTTTAAATAACCTTATTATCTTTACCACAGGATATTATTTCATATCTTCCCATCCTTAAGTAGTTTTACGAGATTATCTTTATACAGTTATTTATCCTTTATAGAGCATAAATGAGGCTCTTGTCATCAATTAGAGAAGGGTTTGCACTAGTCTATAATAAAATGAAGAACACTTAACATGCGTATTTACAATTTCAACTATTAGTTCACTCGATATTAATGCATTTTTTTCAAATACTAATTCGTTAATTAAATGTAAAGCGCCATGTATTCAATACATGGCGCTTTACATTTAATTAAGCTCACGTAATAAAAGTTTCTTATTATATAATCAATTTAATCGGATCGTCTTAGTTGGCGTAAGAATTGGCGTTTAATTTTTTTTTATAAATATATAATTTATTTATGTTCTATTATAACAAGCAAATTAGTATACATATTACCTGATATTTTTTTTAATTTTTAGTTAGAGAACGATACACTATAGACTTATCTACACATTCTTATAAATTTAAAACAGAGATTCGTTCAGTATGATTCGCCATTACGGGTGTATACAGCACTATTGAATATAAAATTAAACTAAATTAAGAGTAATGTAAACAAAAAGAAATGAGAACATGCAAGCTAAAATACAACTAAATCTAAATACTGTGAGCGTGAGTTATAATTTTAACAAACTATATTAACTGTCACCCAAATAGTTTCCTTGGGATTAGGAGGAAATCTGTACTCAGTGGCGAATGGAGTCATTTTGCGATGGCAGTTTTGAAGATCTTTTGATAACTGAGTGAATTTAGTATTCTAAAAGCATCTTAGCATTATTGCCTTTTTAATGAAACCGGTTTAAGGCCTCGCTGGTGTAATGGAGCGAATATTCGCTTTGCTTGCACGGATCCTTAGTTCGATTTCCGGCATGGCTAATTTAGGTAATGGCTGGATGGTTGGAAACTAACCATAATCATTCTTATATCTTAGACTGAAGCATTACTTACTAGGTGACATTACAGCCAAGCGATAACGTATCAGCAATAAAAAATATCGCTTGGATGGTTTGAAAATCTATAAAGAAGCAATTTGTGTGTTTACATGAATAAATTAAATGATTTCGCTGATTAAATTGCTTTGAAAAGTCATGATATCCAGCAAAAATAAAACAGTTTTAATTACAGTGCTGTATTCCAACCATTTAGAAGTAAATTAACGGTTCCAGGTTAGGTTAAAAAAATTTCTTTCACTCCCAGGTCTTTTTTTGTCTCTTGGAAATGCATTTATGCACCCCGATCTTAGACAAGAGATTTTGCAATATCCACTAAAGTCCAACGGAACTCTCTTCATCCATTATTGTGACATCCCTCGCGCATTCCTCGCTGATATCCAGAATAAACCTGACTGAGAGGTCACAAAAGTGTCAAGTTGTGTATACGCCGCCTGTTGCTCCACCTCCATTAGTGGTGAGGAGAGTATCAACTACATTTTTTCTCTCTTGAAATTCCTCCCAGGTCTATGTTTATAAAAAAATATATCAACTTAAAAGACCGAGAGCTTTTTGTATGATATAACAAAAACCTCACATTATAGCTGAATCCACCGTCTACTTAGCGAATAAATTAATGAGGTGCTTGAACAGCACAAGCTTTGTCCCTTCGTGTAGGGTCTTCTTTATAAATGGAGGCCCATCGCTTTAGAGATGGCGATATATCGCGTCCAGATAACACCCGTTTTAGGTGTAGGGCTTTTTTTGTAATAAAATAATAAAAATTCTAGCAAACCAAGTCTTTGATATAGTCCAATATATTATTAATTATGCTTGGAACATCCCACTTTCCGTAAAAAAGTGGCTAATATAACTTCAACAGATAATTAATCTGTATATATAATAGCAACTCTTTTTTTCTTTGTTATCGATAAACTTGAAAGCTACTGGACCGATCGGCATGAGACCCATGACCATTCGACGCGGAATTAATTGTAGAAGGTTTTAGGGTATTCATTTTTTGAATTCCATCAACCCTTCACCATTTCTTTTTTCAAATTTATGTGGACAGTTATTTGTTTCTGGTACGAAACTCGATCGCACAAAGACCGGCAAAATGTCTAACGTCACTTCAATGCTTATAACCGCGTTTCCACACACCCTCTCACGCATTCACCCACGCACTCCCAAGCATCCACCCACGCATTCCCACGTATTTATCCACGCACTCCCACGCATCCACCCACGCACTCCCACGCATCCACCCACGCACTCCAACGCATCTACCCACGCATCCACAAGGTTGTGATATGAATTATTAGGCCGTTGTCTATAGCAACGGTTTTGTTAATTGATTTCTAGGTTATGTAAATATGGCATTCATTTATGCTACTATCTTTTGTTTAAAAATTATTCATCTTTCATAGGTTATGTAAAGATGTCATTTATTTACGCTATATTTGTTTCAAAACAAAAAAGATTCTGTGTGTCATTTAATCGATAGTGTTTTGTTAAGTATTTGTAAAACTGAAAGCTGCCACATTCCAAATCTTTTTGACAGAACGAAGTCTGTCGGGTCTGCTAGTTTANTTTTTCAAATTTATGTGGACAGTCATTTGTTTCTGGTACAAAACTCGAGCGCACAAAGACCGGCAAAATGTCTAACGCTACTTCAATGCTTATAACCGCGTTTCCACACACCCTCCCACGCATTCACCCAAACACTCCCACACATCACCCACGCACTCCCAAGCATCCACCCAAACACTCCCACACATCACCCACGCACTCCCAAGCATCCACCCACGCATTCCCACACAGTCATCCACGCACTCCCACGCATCCACAAGGTTGTGATATGAATTATTAGACCGTTGTCTATAGCAACGGTTTTGTTAATTGATTTCTAGGTTATGTAAATATGGCATTCATTTATGCGTCTATCTTTTGTTTAAAAATTATTCATCTTTCATAGGTTATATATATATATGTCATTTTTTTTAGGCTATCATTTATTTCAAAACAAAAAAGATACTGTGTGTCATTTAATCGATTGTGTTTTGTTTAGTATTTGTAAAACTGAAAGCTGCCACATTCCAAATATTTTGACAGAACGAAGTCTGTCGGGTCTGCTAGTTATAATATAAAAATTTAAAAGGTAATTTAAAAAATACAGTTATTTTTAAATACAAGGTTAGTAAACACAGCTTTTTGTGTTATTATTGAAAGGCTTGGAATTTCCGGCTTTAAAAACAGTAGGCTATATAACACCAGCGTAAAATAATTCCTTTTTTCCTATAACAATTCTTACAACCCAATAAATTAATGTAACGTGTCATATTTTAATATATATTTATCTTACATTTTTCAGATCGAATTATGAATCTAAGCCATTCTCGAATCCAATGGAAGACACACAAAAATTTCAACACAATCGGTGCAGCTATTATAGAGAATTTAGTGACGTTTATACGTACATAACAATTATTTATATAATTTTTAGTATAGTGATTTTATGAATACATATAGTGTCTTTAAACGAAGAAAAATAAATAAATTTGTTCACGTGTCAGTGTGTTTAGAGACATCCCTTTATAAAAAACTTATAATATTTATTTAATTATTTATATACTAAAATATAACTGCCTCATTGGTTTAGTGGTTAGCATATTCGACTACAGACATGAGGTCCTGGGTTCGAGTCCCGAGTCGGGCCAATTCAGATATCAATTGAGTTTTCTATTAAGGTTTTCTTAATATTTGCCCGAAGTTGGAAAGTTGTCGGTGTGACCGCCCCCGTGCCTCGGAGAGCACGTTAAACCTGCACCTGATCTCTCTCCGGTCGTGTCGCAGTTCCGTCACATCGGACCATGAGAATCAAGGAATAAAGAGTGCACTTGTTTGTTGTGTACTATGCCTGTCAATCCGCAGTGGAGCAGCGTGGTGGGTCTATGCTCTAAAAACCCTGTCTCATATGAGTGAGGAAGCCTGAGCCCAGCAGTGGGACGTTAATGGGCTGCTACTTACTTTACTTACTTTATACCTAAATATAATAGGAAATAACACTAGATTTTATATATATAGGATGACTTATCTCTAAAGATTTCTACCAGAGACAGATGTATATATATGTAACGTAATAATTTAATGTAAAGGGAAATCGCATGTAAAAGGAATTAATTGTACGGAGTTTCTCTTAATATTTTTCATATGAAAAATTTGTAAAACTCATAAAGTTTGTTACATAAATCCCAATTATACCGACCCAAATAAACTTGCACGCACTCATTCTTAAACTCATTCACCACACAAACAGCCTCACAACCGCGCATACAGTCACTCCACATATCCGTGCACTCAAATACACACGGACACGTGCACAAACACACAGACACACACAGATACACACAACAAACACACACACACACACACACACACACACACACACACACACACACACACACACACAATCAGACTTACACTCACACAAAGTCCCTTACATTTACTTATTTTTGCCGAATTTATTATTTAATCTGTTATAGTTTAAGGTACTATATGCGTTTTGTATAAGGGAGGATGTTGATTTGAACACAGTTTATACTTCTGCAGGATCATTCCCATGTTTTTAAGAGACACTACTGTACTGTTCTTTTAATAAATAAATAAAAACTAGACCAAGGAGGCATTTAATGACATTGGAAAAAATACAACCTATTTTTTATATGTGCTTATGCTACTTGTATTGATTTCGAGCGTATCAATTATTCTGAAATGATTTAATAAAAAGATCGTTTTAACAGTGGTTACAGTTAAATAAATAGTTTCAGTGGCATTGCTGATGTATCCTTAAGCTATTAAGGCTATAAAATTGCTTACTACGTGCACAATAGCGATTTAAAAGCATGTCTAGACCACCAATATGGATAGTATCGGGATTCGACTGAATGGTTAGTACTCCATTCATAGCTACACGGTTGGAACTTTTGTGTGTTTGTTTGTTGTGCTTGGTACAAGTATATAGCGAATATATTTAATTGATATTTTTCATAAACACAGCTACTATAGCCATTTTAGGCTTTGAGACAATAGAACCGTTGTTTCTCAAAGCGATTTAAGGGCGGAAACTAAGTTTTTAATAGTTAATATAGTATTTATATAATACCAATAAAATCAAGACCTAAATTTCAACATGTTAAAGAGGAATGCAGAGGAGCATACTCAACATTCGTAAAATACAAAAAGACAATGATACAACTGCATGCACTGAAGCGGATCCTTGACTTAAAATGGACATGCACAGGCCATGTCATGTGATTCACAGATAGGAGATGGACGATGAAAACCACCGTATGACCTGGTCCAGTCGGTAAAAGAAAGGTAGGGCAACCAAAATCACTCTCACACTCTTACTAGCTGGGAAGAGTCCTACACTTAAAGAGGGACCCTTGTCTGTAAATAAAATACTAACGCACACACAAAATGTATACACAAATACAAACGCACTCACACTTACACCTGCACATACCAATACACGCTCACGCAGGCACAAATAAAATAGCAGACACACATACACAGACGCACACAATACACAAACACACAGTAACGCACAGATACACTTATTAACAGTACATATACATGTTAACGAGTAAATGTATAAGGAAATATTTGTAAATAGTTATACTAGGATAAATGGTAAATAAATTGTTTAATTATTATTCCACTTCTACACTCACGCCCGTTTACGCAAAAATATATATTTATCTATATATGTAAAAGAGATATAAAGGTGTCTATTGACTCATCACGATATCTTTGGAGCCATAATGCCTAGAGACTTGAAATTGGGTAGGAATTTTCTTTTTGCCGAGTAAAAGTCAGCTAGGAACGGATTTTTCGAAATTCCACCCGCAAGGGGGTTTGCGGGGGTGTTAACTACTGACTCATCACGATATCTCTGGACCCATAAAGCCAAGAGACTTGAAATTTAGTAGGAATATTCCTTTTGCCAAGTAGAGGTAAGCTAAGAACGGATTTCACGAAATTCCACCCACAAGGGGGTCTGTAGCTGGTTACAGAGCAAATTGCTCATTGAAGTATTTATACGTATATTTCCTATTTGTAGAAAAATATGCCTAAATTAATGAAAATGCTACCCAGAAGTCGCGGGTTCAGCTAGTATTATATATAAGGTATTTTATAATACTTATACGTAGACGAGACGGCCGGAAGTCAGGGCTACAGGTTGAGAAACCGCTGTACTATTCTAGCCGTGTCCAGCAACATCGCCTTCTGCATCCTTGCTGCGGGCGAAGTGCCACGGAACCCCAGTCGTCTCAGATGGTGGGCAAGACTGACTGGGATCAGACTATTCGCAGATATTACGAGTGGGATGGTTTCAGTGGATCCCACCCACTACATGGCAGTAATCTTATGCGCCGGATCCAGAGATATTTAGGTTCCTTCTCTGTCTCTTCACTAAATTCCCGTCATATATTATTATTATTATTATTGTTACTATAAGTAATACAAAAATGTCCGTCTAGCACGATCATAAATTTATTACATAAAAAGAAATCTTTAAAGCTTTTACGAGAGCTTTCAATAGAAGGAGCTGTATAATTGTTCGTTAAATAAATATATCTAAAGTCACTTATTCGGGAAGTAATCTAGCTTACAGGTTGGCAATTATGTGAAATATTTTAGTTCAAGATAGAAATTCAACACATTAGTAGATTTCAGTCTTTATTTATGTAAAATAATTTAAACATATTTTTGGAAAATAATTTATCCCTCGCTATCAAACTTGGTACCGTACGAGAACTTAAATAGGCAATGTCTGCTGAAGTAATATTATTTTATATCTCTTTTTTATACTAGGCGCTTCATCGCTTATTTGGTATCTATGTATAAATAAGTGAAGCAAAACTTTGTACCCCCTTTCAAGAAAATTACGTGGACAGAGGGATATGAAATTTCTCATACGTATAGAGTATATAAAGAAGTACAGAATGCTTTAATTTTTTTCAATGTAAGCATTATATCAGTAAATGAATAAAACAAATAAAAGTGTGTGCGTTCAAAGTGCACATGTTAAAAGTGAAGCTTCTTTGGAAAAGTAATTTGATTAAGTCTTGGTTAAAACCGTCTAAGATTAAAACTTGCAGGGAGAGGAAAAGGAATATATGTTTGGAATTTAATGGATTTAATTGTCATTAAAATATTAAAAGCGTCGAAATTTAATGCAAATAATTTATTGAAATCTCAAATGACGAATTATAAATGAAAATGCCACTTGTTTTTTCGTCAATATTACAAATTATTAATTAAATTTTGTTTTTGAATTTAAAATTCAGAAAAACGAATTTATGGAATATTTTTATTTAACATTTTATGAAAAATAGTATATTGAATTATTAAATGACGAGTGGCAAACTAAATTGCCACATGTAATTTATAAATATTAAAATTACCTAACCATCAAACGAGTTAGCATAAAAAACGCTGTACATCTTCATGGCATAAAGTTTCACTTCAAAAAATTTTTAACAAAAACCCCAAAAACAAATGATATTTAAATTTTATTGTGACGCAAGACTTTTTCATACTAAAATTTTGTCAAGGTAAGAGGGTCAAAGAATGATTGTTATCTTATGAAACCTATACAAAGAAAATAATAGCCGGTTTTATTGTATGATAAATATAGATAATACAAAGTTTACAATAAACTTTATTGAGAATGTACGCTTGTTAACGTCAAACTGACATGGTCAACGAGTATATATTATGTAAACATTTTTCAACACCTAACATGATTTGCAACACCTGATATAAGCACGTGTAGACTTAATACAAAGATGTGCTTCGAAGTTATCTCTTTATACAGTAGGTTTCTACACAGCATTGTACCGGAATGCATATTTTTTGCTTGGTGGTACGTTTTTTTGGTAGCTAGACTAGGGAGGAAGCCTCCAGTTGAGACTGAGACAAATCTGAAAATGTAATCTCTTAAATCTGCCTCGAACCCAGGACGTCTGCTAGCGAAACGTGTCTTCACACCATTACAGCAGCAAGGCCATCAGTACATAAAAATAATAATAAATATCTTTAAGAAATAAGATATAGTGACAATGTCTTACGACGTATTCGGCTTAGGTCTGTGTAAACCTAATTTGAAGAGCATGAGCTTATTACATTTTCCACACATCATTCATATGTCATATTTATAATGATTAGCATATTGTATTACAAAATCATTGCATCAATCATCAAATACTTAAATTTACTTAATGTATAACGAATAACGAGCTGATATACTTATATACGCATTTTTTGTAGATAACTACAAAAAAATACAAGTAAGGAACTGCAATAACGATTTTTAAAACTAACATTCGGTGAAAACAACCAACTATTGCTAAAACTGTAGTAACAACAAATATTTACTACAAGATGAGAGTGTGAATTAATAGTACGTTTGTTATTAATCGTAAATTGAATATACATAAAACCACGCTTGCTAAATAATTGTTTCATATATTTTCATCGCTCTTTCTTACACACAAAAGAAATGATATACATATGTCAGAGTGCAGTAATCTGTGGAACGCTGGTGCCATCTATCTATCGGCGTGGGACAGAGTCATGTGACGTCGCTGTGGGCGGACTCGCCAGTTCTCGGATGCCGGTCCGCCAGAGCGGTCGACTATTGAAACTGTCGTGTGCCTAGCTATTATTATTAATGAGTTTGTGTAAGTTGATATCGGGAATATTAAGCGATTATACTGGGGGCCATTGCTGCCTTGTTGTGATCATTCGTGGGTACCGACGATAACCGACAACATAAAGAGGATCGCCGGTAGCCACTGGAGCCAGACGGCGCAAGATCGGGTCTTGTGGACATCATTGCATGAGACCTGTGTCCAGCAGTGGACGTCCATCGGTTGAAGTGACGACGACGACGATAGAAAAGTTTGGAGATTTGATTGTGTGAATTCCTTGTAGGGCTTAGTAACATTCACTAAGCTCAATGTTCTGGTTTATTTTATCTTTTTCCTCAACGAAATGTTCTGTAAAATAGTGCAATTAATTAGGATGAATGGAAAAATATTTTTTTAATGATTGAAAATTTGCACAAGTTATATGAATGTGAACTAATAGCAGGCAAAAACAAGAAGGAAGATTTGATTCTCTAGTTCTGAACAAATATAAAAAAGTCAGTGTTGAAGGACTCCTTGCAGATGTGATACACTGTATACGCTACAGGTAGATGCGTCAAAATAAATGGCAAATCGCCTAAAAGAGTATGAACAGAGGCGACGTGGCGACATTCCCCATGGCATACGTCGGTCGCCGCTATAGATGTTTCACATCAATAATAGACAAAGTAAAGGAAGCCTTGCATTCTAAAAACTTGACCATATAAATTCATGATAAGGTGCAATGAACAATACTCGACGCATACAAAGCGTACGAAGGTCGGTACATCTCCCACGGTACCACGACCTTAAGGTTCACGTGGGCAAATGAAATCAGATGGATCAATCATGCAATCAAGGCGTACATGACTACACTAGGCGAATGGTTATGCCTGTTTTTTAATCGAAATTTAAAGCAGATGTAGATATTTTACTTTAAATTGAAAATATAGATATTAACTCTAACTACTGTACCGTTTTGTATATGAAATTTGGCATACAGATAGTCTACAGCTTCAGAAAGGATATATGCTACTTTTTAATGCGAAAAGAGGGTTTTGAGAGATGGAAAAAAGATCACTTAATATGAAAATGTTATCCTCTCGCAACGTAGACCCTTACTGACAACGTGTGTCCCCATATTCCCACGGTATCCGAATGTAAGAGAAAGTTACTTAGATATTTCGTTTACATGTATTTTTTGCGAGATAAACGGGATTTCCGTTATATCTAAAAAATTGAGAGTTTCATGGGGACCAACGCGGGGAACAGCTAGTATTTTGATATATTGCTACTTTGAAAGAATAGTGACTTAATTCAAAAAAGTTAAGCTTACAAGAGAGTCGCTTGAAAATTGAAGAAACCGTTCTAATCATAGAATCAGCAACTGTTATATTTTGATGGTATGGTTGTTCACATTGGAAAATGAAGATGAATATGCTGTCCGCAATAAAAAGAATTAAAATTTTAAATCGTGTGACTATTCATCTAAAGTAGTGTATATGTATAAGCCTTTTGTACGCGTGTATGTGACTAAAACACTCGGAAAGATCTGATTCCTAAACGGCTACACCGACTTTGTCAAATTTTTTTGTGTATTCAAATTGATTCAAAAGTGATTTAGATTGCCAATTCATTTCGATAATTAAGGTATTTTCTCATATTTTCATAGCATCGTGATATACGTTGGTTTCAAAGCCCAAAACGGACTTAGTAAAAGACGATTTTATGTAGATTAAACATATTTTAAAATATAATTTATCGAACTTAACCACTTTAATAATGTATTAAAATAAAACATGATGACAGAACTAAAAAAATAACTGGTCTTAAGTCAGTAAACGGATATTGTGATGAGCAAAAACTAGGTGTTTTGCAGAAGGAATTAGGGTCGTATAGGTCACGTAGGGCGAAATCCATTAATACGTCTACTTTGTTTGACGTAAGTAGATACACGGAGGACATTTTTATATATTTTAGAAGCTGTTTTGCTAGCAGAGGTCTTGGGTTCAATTGCAAGGGCAAATTTACGAAAGTGTATTTTCTAATTCCCAACCGTGGAGCTAGAAACAGTAATATAAAGAATATTCAGAGAGATATTTATTATAACAAAATCCTCGCTGTGTGTACCAATATATATTGCTGATATATTCATAATAATTCACTTGTTGATTCATATTTTTTATAAAGCGAAAGTTCACTTTGCTAACAAAGGTTCTCGGTTCAATTGCTCGATAGGAGAAATTGTTTTTTCTAAGTCTTTTAGGTCCGAACTGCTAAGAGGTTTCGGCCGTGATTAGTTACCATTGTACTATTAAAAACTTTTTATCAAAATAGTAAGCTATAGAATAATTTGGCGTAGAAACCATTTATGAGGATGAGGAGATCACAGTAAAGCGTCTACGTATCTATAATAAAAAAAAACCTATATCATATTTTAGTTAGAATTAATGACTGTTCCTGAATGTTTGAACAATATTAGGAATATATAAATTACTGACTTACTCTTACATTACTTCATGTATGAGAAATACAATATATATCATAGTTATAATATTGTGTCTGTTATTGAGCGATTTAAAAATAATTCCCTCAAGTGCTTGCTTCTTTAGAATCAGTCCTTATTTGATCTTTGTCAAAATTTTACCTTCTAAATTGTAGATTTCACAACTACCAAGAGGTTTAAAAATTGCCTAGTGGTTAGCATGTTCGACTACAGCCATGAGGTCCTGAGTTCGAATCCCGAGTCGGGCTAATTCGAAATAGATATTGAGTTTTCTGTTTAGATTTTAATCAATATTTGCCCGAAGTTGGGAAGTTGGCGTTAAGATCCACCCCCGTGCCTCGGAGAGCACGTTAAGCCGTCGGTCCTGCGCCTGATCTCTATCCGGTCGTGTCGGATTGCCGTCACGTCGGACTATGAGAGTGAAGGAATATAGAGTACACTTGTGTATTATGCCTAACAATCCGCAGTGGAGCAGCTGGTGGGTCTAAGCTCTAAAAACCCTCTCTCGTATGAGTGACGAGGCCTGTGCCCAGCAGTGGACCATTAGTGGGCTGCTACTTAAGAGGTTTAAATTATGGCTAGCAATTAAGATAATAAGTTAAGAAGATAATATTTGTATTTTTTCTTTATTACAAAATTTACTATCTTAGACAGTATCATCATAGTCAATCATACTCGTATAAGCATTAAATTAAATACAATAAACAATATAAACTATGCAGCATCAATAAATTCCAAGAAGCCCTTCACTCTGTAACCAGTAAAATCGAAAGCTTTTAGAGCCAAAAAAAAAATAACAATTAATAAAATTCTAAGAGACTTTCTCCATTCCGAATTCCATGTCCATAAATCACCAGTAACTAGTATTTATTAACTCCTCGTTAAATATTCAAATCGTTGACCAAAAAAGTTTTATTACCAAATCGAAGACGTTGTGATAAATGGGTTTATTAGAAGAATATACTTTCATTAAGCCGTACCGTACAAATGGAGTGTCAGAGGTCAAATGGGGCAAAAAATCTGCACCATACATAATGCTCGCGTTAACGCCAATCATCTGTGTGATTAATACACTAAAATAATTCCAATCTATGGCTCATTAAATATATTTAAGTAAGAAGAGGTGCAGCCGTGATGGTCTAATGTAGGCAGACTATTTTTTCGATATTTAAACAGTAATTTTGTGACAATTACAAAAAATTTGTGAAACTACAAAAATATATCGAGGATACCTTAAATTTGGCGCATAGGTATATACTGAAGGGGTACTAGGACTATCAAGAAAGAGGTGACGTATAGATATGTAGACTCGAACTTTGAAATGAAGACTTATTTGCAGGCATTATATATTTCTCCATCAGTTACTCACAAAACTTTATCAATGAGAAGGTTTTGAGACAAGTCGCCCAAAACCGCAAGCTATCGCACACCATCAAATCTTGGTCATGTTTATAGAAACAACAAATACGACCTGCTGCAGGTGATTGTGATGTGGAAAATTGCCGGAAAACATTGAATTCGCCACAAAATCGGTATTCCATAACCCTTAGATTGCCCAGCTGCGTTTTATTGGTCCACGTAGTTTGCCCGCACGGAAATAAAGTGGCTCTTGAGACATAAATGTTCATGAAAGAATACCAAATGTCATGATTTTTATGGGTGATAATAGTTAAACTATACAATGTTATATTTTGTTTATTAAATTGAAACTCTTGTGTAACGTCATGTTGCGCTAAACTTTGATATAGTGAAAAAATCCGTCTTGTATTTATAGTCTCATATCTTAAAAATTAAAACTTACTCACATACCACTTACATATAATATACAACAAAAAAGCTTAACCACATTCCTGGCGACACACACACCGTTAGTAACGGTCACTTTATAACTGATTTATTTACAACGAATACATTCACGGGCAATCTACTTCAAATCGGCTTTGCCAAGCGGCAGTTGACATGGGAAATCTAGGGCATAATATTCGAGATTGGATTGATGTCACAAGCGTGAGCAAATTATTTTACCTTGCCAGAAATCAATAGAACTTCTCACAGTTGATTTCTAAACTCCTGTAAGTGTAGAGGAACAAGACGAAGTATTTTAGATAAGTGTTTAGAGACAGAGTAAATTTGTTAACTACCTTTGAACATTATTAAGATTAAGTAAAATTTTTATTACATGAATTTAGTCTACTTGTTGAACTAGTAAAATGATTTCCCAAGTCCTTTAAGAGTATTTTACACTATTCATTCATGAGTCGCTGATGCAATGGTGCGTGTACTCGCATCTCTAACATAGATCCCAGGTTTTATAATTCGTATGAGTTTAAATAGGTGGAGGCTTCGGTGGTGTCTAGTCTTTCCAATCAGAAAAATTGCCTTTTAGTATGATGCTGTGTAGAAACGATAAGAATTACCTCTTATGGAATGAGCGCGCTTCGATCTTAAACATCCATTACCATCAGGTGAGATTATAGTGTAACGCTAATATATTAGCAAAAACGAAAGAAAACAATTTACTCGTCGAACCAGTGATACTTATTTCCTAAATCCTTTTAAAATATATATTTAAAATACATCGCAGTGTTATGTAAAATCAGACCTCATTAACTAGCTGGAATAAAAACTATCAAAACCAACTGCGCATCACGAAGTAATGACAAGAGGTAATGACGCTAGATGCGGTATTATGTCAAATTATTTCATACCGATCGGGAAAAGTCAAGGTGACCGATTGTGAGCGAAGTGCGATGAACGTAATGATTTGTGCTTCCTTGATTTAATGTGAATTGGATGTGGCATTTTATTTATATAAAAATGGTATTTCATTATTAAATCGAAAATTATTTGACGGCTTCGCTGGCGCAGTGGTGCGAGTACTCGCATTGCTAGAAGAGGCACCGGGTTCGATCCCCGGGGGTCCCCGAATATTGAAAATTGTATTTTCTAATTTGTCTGAGTCATGTCTGGTGGAAGTCTTCGGCCGTGGTTAGTTATCACACTACCAGCAAAGACGTACCTTCACAACAAAGAGATTTGTTTTCCGGTACGAAGCTATGTAGAAACCGTAAGGGGTATATCGTCTCTTACCCCGATTAGCGCGCTTCCATCTTAGACTGTATCACAACTTACCAATCACGTCACAGTTGAGCGCTAAACTGTCAGCAAAAAAAAAAATACTTTAAGCGCGTAGACAATTTTATCTTTATTTTTTTTCATTACAAAAATATATACCCGTATATACTATGGTCTACATAATCATATTTAAAATATTCCTTAACAATTACCAATTTCTTTAAATATACTATAATATACAAATATAATTATATATGTTTTCATTATTATGTATAATAAGTATGTCACATAAATACATTTTAATAAAGTTTTATTGAATAATAAATTAAAATATAATCTATTTTGCTGCGTCGGTCGACGAGAGCCGTCCTTCCTCGAATGAGCGTTACATAACCAAGCGTTTCAGCTCAGTGACAGGTAAGTAGGAGCCCATTTACGTCCCACGTTGGCCACCGGCCTCCTCACTCATATGAGAGAGGGTTTTTCAGCATAGACCCACCACGCTGCTGAGAATTGGAAGGCCTTTCAGATTAGACTCTTGCAGTCTAACATTAGGAGACTCAGTGACATTAAATATACTCAAAATGAATTGCATAGCGTACCTAAAGATCTTTTCTCTTCAAAAAGGGCTCTACGAATGGGCTACGTAGTTTACACTTTATTTCATCAATGTAGCGATCTATATCAGCATCAATAATCGACGGTCTCATTGACGTAATGTGTGTGTACTTTTCGTTAGCAGAGGTCTTGGGGTGATTTCTAGGCAGGGTAAATTTTCTAATTTGACTTAGTCTGGATTAGGCTTCGGACTTGGCTAGTTAGAAAAAATGTGCTTCCAAAAATAAAACAATTTGCGATCCGTAACATGTTGAATAAACAGCAATAAGACGTAAATTACTTCTTACCAAGTCATCGCGATTCCATGCACTATATCATCACTTACCATTAGATAAGATCGCAATCAATATCCGATAGTAATAAAAATATATATAAATAATACCGCATCTACTACAACAATTGAGAACGTTATTCTATCTGGTCGCAATCATTGAAAATATTTATAATAGCGGTATAAAAAACACGATCTCCGGTAAAGCAACTAGATGTGTCCTTAATCTTAATGTCCCGACATTAGTGCACTTGATGTCTTTGCACACAGTGACCACGTTTAAAAAGTAATAATATAGACTAAACAGTTGTACAACGACTTCCTTATTCATTCATACATACATACATATCATCAGGCCTCATTCCCATAGGGGTAGGCAGAGACAATGTCCTTCCACTTGCCACGATCCTTGCATAACTCCTTCGCTTCTTTCATTTTCATTAAATCTTTCATACAAGTTCGTCGGTTTAGAGTACTCTTGACCTGGCCCTTATTTAAAATGTCCTGGATTTGGTCCAGGAACGTTCGCCTTGGTCTTCCTCTTCCAATTTTCGCATTCACTCCTAAATCCTTTTTGTCAGTCTTCTTTCATTCATTCTCTCCACATGCCCAAACCATCTAAGCATACCTTTCTCAATTTTAGTCACTACGTCTTCTTTTATACCACAACGTTCTCCTATCACACTATTTCTTACTTTATCACTCAGTCTCAATCCACTCATACTTTTCAACGCTCTCATCTGTACCGCATTTATTTTACTATTGCGATTCTCCTGCCATACCTAACTTTCACTACCATACATAAGTGGTGGCACCAACACTCCAGCATGCACAGCCAGTCTGGCCCTTTAAGACACCATCTGGCTATTCATAAAGGCGTGCAGGGCACCATTTACCATATTCCCTGAATTCACTCTCCTTTCTATATCACTTTCACATGTTCCATCTTTTGTAAATTTAGATCCCAAGTATACAAATTTTTTCACCTCTTCCACTTATTCCCCACGTATCAAAATATTGCCATTCATCATAGATTCATCTCTTTCAAAAAGCATAATTTTCGTTTTTCTTACTTTCATTCCTTATACATTCCGTTGATATAAAATTTAGAAGAAAAAAGCGTAGAGTCCAAATTTTGTTTTCTTTATAGTAAATATGTAATAACTTTCTAATTCTTCCACTTATAATCCCATCTCCTATAGAAGGATGGCTTTCATTTGAACTATTCGGATCAAGGATCAGGAGCTTAATTTGAACTACTTCCGAAGTATTTTCCCATGTATTATTCAAACATTTCGGCAGCCTCTGAAATGTACTCGTTTGGCATGCAGAGATCTTTGATTCGATTTCCAGCAGGACAATACAAGGAAATTATATTTTCTAATTTGTCTGCATTTGAACTGGCGGGAGTCTACTACGGATTACCATTAACTAAGCAAAGGTTTTGATTACCAGGATGAAGCTATGTGGAAAACATTAGAGGTAAATTACATCCTAGCAGATTAGCCCGTTTTCAATTTAAACTGTTTCAGCATTTACTATCAGATTAAATGACAGTCACGCCCAAACTTTATGACCTAAATAGTATAATGCAATTTAAGATTTTTGCTTTCCCAGTAACCATCTGTAAAATTCTTTCGTTGGTAATTTAATATGCGGCAAAAATAACCAATTTTTAGGGACCTTCAAGAACAGAGCGGAATTCGTTGTTCTGTAGTCTTTAAAATTAAATTTTGATTTACGAAAATTTAAAATCGCAGGACTTATAAGTAAATTTTATATTTAAATTGACAATAATGCTCAGTTTTGAATAGCTTAAATATTTCTATCGGTATTAAATAATTACATACACATAGAACCACATTGTGACCGTAATTAGGAAAGTATCACATTCTAAAAGAACATCGAAGTGAAGTAGCAAGTTTATGTTACTGTATTTAGTTACGTGAATGATTTAGCTGTATGAATAATATACTTAAAATTGCCAATAAAGCTTGGCATCGAATAGTTTTCATATTTCTGCCTTTGCTGAATTATTATACATTCCGTCACTAACTGAATGAATATTGGAACTGTAATTAGGGCTTTAGGAAAGTAGGCAAATTCTCACAAAACAAGGGAGTGCAGTAGCAAGTTGATGTTACAGTGTTTCGTCGTCGTTATCGTTGCTTCATCCGCTGGACATTAGGTCTCACGTAATGACTTCCACAAGGCCCAAACTTGCGCCGCCTAGCTCCAGCGGCTACCGGCGGCCCTCCTTATATCGTTGGTCCACCTCGTGGGGGGTCTTCATACACTGCATCGTCCGGTGCGGGGTCGCCATTCCAGTACCTTCAGGCCCCAACGTCCATCGCTTCGTCGGACTATGTGCCCCGCCCATTGCCACTTCAGGTTCGCGATTCCTAGGGCTATGTCGGTGACTTTGGTTCTACTACAGATCTCCTCATTTCTGATTTGATCGCGTAGAGAAACTTCGAGCATAGCCCTCTCCATCGCAAGCTGAGTGACTCTGAGCTTTCGTATAAGGCACATAGTTACAACGTTTAGTTTCGTTAAAAAATTCCCAGTTAATTTCAAAAAAAAGGTAGTATGGGCAAAGCAACAATACATTAGCAGTTGCAATGGTTGACGGGATTCACTTAAGAGTATGAAATGGAAACATCAATATAAACGAGTGTGGTTTAGATCACATGATTGAAATGAAACGTAACTCTCTGTTTTTTTTATTCTGTTATCTTCACTAATTTATATCTCCCTATCAAGTAGTACCTTACCTTTCGTAACTCTCTCGTCACGCATTCACAAGCTTACACCCCAAGTCAAGCAAGCGTAAATAAGTTTTACATCAAAACTTATTCAATTATATCGAAGTTTTACTAACAGTGGAATTTTATAGTCACAGTAGCATTGTGATTGACGCCCTGCGTGATCTTTGCCGCGAAACGTACAGCAATCTGACGCCATCTTGAATTAGCACCGCCGTGTTATAATTCAGAAACAAGATGAGTTTTTGTTCAACGCGACCCTGACTTGGGAATATCGGAATTAGATTGTATGTTTACGCTAGCCTCGTAAGTTTTATTATTTTAATAAATATATGTACGTACCATTATAATATTATTAATATGTGCCTACATTTGTATCAGGTATTATGGTGTACAGCTTATAAATCAATGAAGAAGCTTTACCTGTGCATTACTTTAAATTGTCTTTCTTTATGATAATTAACTTAACAGCGCTTCGCTATAGTATAAATAAAATAAGCTGGAATTGACAACCTTTCACGCTTCCTAGTCAGTTTTCATTATTCATATACATATTGCAATATAGCAATACATAATATAGCATACATATAGCAATGCCCCTAGGTTTCACCCGCGTAGATACAAATCTCGTGACAGTGGAAAATCTAGTCCTACTGACTAAAGACTTATTTTTATTAACTTAGTTTTTAAATAATACCTTTCAGATTATTAGATACACACTTTCATTATTAATCTAATCAATATACAGATTTTACTGTACAACGAATATATATCTAAATAATTCATTTTTAAATTCGTAACATCATTTACGTAGAATGTCCGACATTAGCAAATTCAAAAATATTCTACAGATAATTAAAAATTCTTGATTTCAAGGAGGTAATGACAGATTTCTTTTCATCACTTTAGTAATTTTTAGCTCTATAAAAAAAACTATATGTATATCGGTGGGTATCCTTGGAATATGAGCAAACTCACCAGTCGAAGGTCCAGTTATAAGAGTCGCTACAATTTTCTGAATATTAACATTTTTTAATTCTATTATATATTTTGAATGGAACGTCCGATTTTATAATTTAAAAAGTATTTTATAGGTATTAAAACGGTCTTTAATTTAATATATAAAGATTAATACAGAGGTATTAAAAATATGGCTTGATTGTTTGTTGTTGGCACTTTTATTAACTTTTAAAATTTAAATAAGTAGTTATAGTGGCATAACTGCAGTAGTTAGACATATAGTATGTTAGACTTTTTTGTAGATATTAATACCTTCTATAATATTGTAAAACATTTTATTGTTCCATCATCAATAGTTTTCCCAGCGCACATGATGACAGATTTTTTGCGACCAATTTTTTCACGTCTTGGGTTACATTAATGCATTTTTCTTAAGGATCACTATTATTTTTGAGAAAGTAATATAGTATATGTCGCTCAGTGAAAATGCAGCTTTCTAATGATGAAAAAACATCTGAAAACGATCCAGCTGTATTTGTGTGAAAAGTTACAAACATACATAGTTACATACAAAAAAAAATGTTTTCTCTTTATAATATTAGTTAAGATAGATTTCTTTTACTAGACTTTTCAGTTACATTTATCGTTTAAAAAGAAATTTTATTAAATTGTTAACCATATAAAATAGGACGGCATTGTCAATGTAAGTAACTAATTACGTAACACCATCAACAGTTTACGACTAATCGATATTGTATTGATGCTATAAAAATATTTCACATTAAATCGAATCGATTTTACCTTTTATAAACCGCTTACCGAGTGAATTAGGCACGATTTGTATTCCAAATACGGCGGTTTTTCGAACCGAAAACTAGATTTTAAGACCATAATGAACTGTATTAAGCCGATAACGGGATGTATTATTGTGACAGACGTCAATATGGTCCACAATTTGTGTGGTGTCATGTATGGGGTCAGGTAAAGCGCACATAAAATATTGTGAATGGCCCACTTTAGATAAACAAGTGCATTAGATGAACCATATACATCTACGCCACTTTCTTTTATATTTCCTTAAAGAGTTTATTATATGTATATACACGTAACGTAATAGTTGTTTCTTCCAATGCCCATTATAGGCTTTGCAACCGATTTAACCCTAACCAGACATTTTAGGAAGGCAATAATGCGAAAATGGTTTTAAATAAAAGTGATAAACTATAAGTCATTTATCTATATTTTATGTACCTATTTCAAGAGCGGAACACAGGGTATAATGGATAACTGCAATTTACCTTTTTTTGAGAAGAAAATCAGAGCTTTTCTAGCTGATAACAAGTAGTTAAAATTTTAATGATATTAATGTCATTCTTGTTTCGTTCGTTATAAACTTTATTGGTGTCTATATTGTATATTTTCTTTATAAATATGTATAATGTAACTATTTGTTTCCCGAATAAAACTAAAGTAAATTAAATTATGTCATCTCTAAAGTAATACTCGATTAACTTGACATTTAGCATTGTTACTTTTACGAATTAGGAACTGAAAACTAAAAATAACTTTGCCCATATTTTTAAGGGGTCAGGAATTTCTGTGAAATCCATTTTTTCTAGAACAATAGTAGCATTAGTTGATCCTTATAACATCAGCTATCTACCAGTTAATGTCGAGTCGAAGTTGATCCAGACGTTTCAAAGATTTGCCGGAATAAACAGACTGACGAAATAAAAGAATTGATGATTTTATTTAAGTAGCTTGTATAATTTCATAAGCATTAAATAAAAATTTAATGATTTGAAATTAATAAACATATACTCCATTTTATTGTAATAATATTTAAAGAACGGAAAGGAATGAAGAGAGAGAGAACTTTAATTGTACACCACAAAAATAACATACATAACATAACATAACATAACATCACGCCTCTTTCCCATAGGGGTAGGCAGAGACAACATCCTTCCACTTGCCACGATCCTTGCATATCTCCTTCGCTTCTTTCAATCTCATTAAATCATACAAGTTCGTCGGTTTAGAGTACTCTTGACCTGACCCTTATTTAAAATGTCCTGGATTTGGTCCAGGAACGTTCGCCTTGGTCTTCCCCTTCCAACTTTCGCATTCACTCTTGACTCATAAATCCTTTTTGTCAGTCTCCTTTCATTCATTCTCTCTACATGCCCAAACCATCTAAGCATACCTTTTTCAATTTTAGTCACTACGTCTTCTTTTATACCACAACGTTCTCTTATCACACTATTTCTCACTCTGTCACTCAGTTTTAATCCACTCATGCTTCTCAACGCTCTCATCTCTACCGCATTTATTTTACTTTTGTGATTCTTCTGC